>CM075812.1:28294583-28409583 GCA_037975025.1 Excoecaria agallocha
AATGACTGTTGTAGTGCTATCCTTTTGCTAATTTTAGGGTACTTCCAATTTGGAATTTTTCTTTATCCTAGTAATTCTCAGCTATGAATGAGTTTGACCTCAATCCTAGAAATTTTTGTTATTCAAACATGAGCTAAATAGGAGGTAATCATATTTTATCACCGCCTACTAAGTTGCATAAAAGCCTCAGTTATACCATGCAATTTTCAAATTTTAAGCACTTCAGGCCTATTTTAAGAAATTGAAAAATCTTTTGCGATTAAGGGGATTGGGTAGAACTTAATAAGAGTGCTAAAACCTTTCTAATTACCTATCAAAGCAACCCCGAGATGAGATAAGACCTGGAAAATGATTCAGGCAACCCTTCTTTACATAGCTCTATAAATAACTCTTCCTACCCTAATTTTATAATCATTTGCCAACCTATTGAGCCTTTATTTTGAGCATGCTAAATACGTGGTCGTCTTATTGTTTCACACATTGAAATGACTCCATTACCCAAAATGATTTTGGCTTCCCTTTAGGAAAATGACCATTATGGTAAAGCTAATTTCACATTTCAAGAATAAGAAAGATTAATTTCTACCAATTTTTTGTATAAATTTCATTCATAAGGAGTCATGCTTATTTGATGAAAGCTAGGGCCCAATTGGAAGTATACATTGATAGCTGAAAGATGGGTAGAGAATAGTCCTCTCGCCAATTGAGAAAGCATAGTGGTCATTTTTCTCCAGCAACTTGACCTTTATTTGTTAGCCATATATATTACAACCAATGTAAGACCTCTTAATTTTGGGTTCGGTCTCATCCAACCTAGCGAAGATGACCTTCAAGTGAGGTTTGGTACGTAAGAAGATTCATATGTTGCTTCTTGAGCTTCAATTGGGAAACCATGATTGCATTTATACATTCGAGCTAAATACTATCCCTAACTTTGCATCCAAAATTTAGATTTGAAGCATAAGATTTTGTTTTGGCTTTCAACACACAAATACATAGAAATTGCATGGTATGCATGTTGGAATTTAACGGTTACATGCATCACATACATGAGCGGAATTTTAAAATTTTTTAACCATTAGATCTGATCTTGCCATGAATACACAATATAACTATATGAGAATAAGAAAAATCACCTTTGATTTTTGTTGAACAGTTGATTTTACTTCGCACCGGGTTGTCGCAAACCACAGTGTCCAAAATCGAACACCTCCAATGAGTAATCCACACTAGAGAAGGGTAAATTGAACCAACAACTTGGTGTTCAACTAGGGCTGGCCGAAATTCCCAAGAGCTAGCTTGGGAAGTGGCGCAAAAGGGAGAGAGAATAAGTGAAAGGACTTTCCTTTTGTTTTAATCACTTAACCCTAATTCTCATTAGTTGGCCTTTTATAGTTAGGTTAAAATTCCAACTCCTTAATGAGATTGGGCTCTTTAAAATTGCTGGAGAATTATTAATTGGGCTTCTGGAATTAATTATAATCATTTGGGCTTAATTAAATCCAAATTAAATCTTTTCATAAAAGACCATGCACAAAATCCACAAACTAGGCCCTTTGTGCATCTAATTGGATTTAAATACCCAAATGGATTCCAAATCCAACCAAATTAAATATGTGAGTTCCATAACACTTATGTAACATATATAAATTAATTTGGTCCAAGAAAAAGCCCTCTAAGCCCTTCTGTATGAAGTTGGCGTGTAGCCCTCTTCTGGAGGGCTTCCTCCAACTTCTTCATTCCTTTGGCCCTCTATAATTTCTCCAATGGTCCTATTAATTATTATATCAGTCCTATAACACTTATAGTAGTCTTATAACACTTATAAGACAATAATAATTAATCATGAAATACATTATTTCATTTAGGTCCAATTTACAGAACATTTCTCAAAAGTTCCGCGGACAATTTTATTTGATCATAATTAATTAAACTCTTTAATTAATTATTATCATATTCTCCTCTCTACCTTTATAATAATATCAAATATTATTATCCTTGTCATTTTACCATTTTACCCTTTTCTCTATATGTGTGTGACCTATTGGGTTCCTGTCCATGTTGGCAGTATAATATGTAATTGTGAGTTCTATTCAAAACTCACATGATTTAAACTCCTTTAAATCAATTTATCAATCTCTATTGATATTTTGATACATCATTATACAAGTCATGATTGGCCTCTAGCTAGGCATCATGACTACCCAAATGTCAGGAAAGTCATGTGGTTTGACTGTACCCTTCCATAGAAACAGTTACCGTGCAATTACTCCTTTCACCACTCTTATCTCAATCAGATTCTGAGTATGGATTTCTGTCAACTCATATAAATCTAATTATGTATGTTCTATTAATTTAACCATTGTTCCTAAAATGCCCTTCATGGATCTCCATCCATCTCGGCATATTACTCTGGCCAGAGATTCACTGAACAAGGTAATTATAGAATCATGTGAGATAACTTCCCTTGTTAAATCTGGGATGGTGAATCCTTTGTCAATCACTCAACTATCTTCAAGTAGGTCATGATATACCCAATCTCCTAACTATGTTCACTCCCAGTTGGAAGTAATCAGTTATGGAGTCAAAGTATACCACTTGCTACTTAAGATAACTTTGGTGATCTCAAGTCTAAGGATACTTGCACAACCGCTATGAAGAGATTCCTCACTGACATAGATTTAATATCCATATGAGGATTCTCTTTGCAGGTCTCCAATGAACTTGTTCCTCTAACAAGCATCCACATGTTAGCTTTGATTATCATCCATAATCACAACTATGAGAACCATTGCTTGAACCATTCAAGAAGCATAACATGTGCTAGTCTGTCCGAATTAACAATGTCCTATCTTGTTAATTCTATGACTAGGGATATTTAGATATTAACACATTTGCATGCGATAGACATCTCACATCATGAACACCTTCATGATTGCCTTTGCACTGTGTTTATAATATCTAGGACTTCATTTATTAATTTAAGATTTACAAACTCATGTATTCAAACACAGCATTAATAAATGAATGATGCCTTTTATTAAGAATATAAATTTCATACATATGAAAAACATCCCTATTACATGGGCTCTAGGGCATACTCTCTAACAATCTCCCACTTGCACTAGAGCCAATCACTCATATGTCTCAGACCCATGCTATTTATATGGTGATCATGCTTTATCTGGGAAAGTGCTTTAGTGAGGGGATCCGCCACATTGTCATCTGTGGGAACCCTTTCTATTTTCACATCATTTCTAGCTACTATTTCCCTTATGAGATGGTAGCGTCTGAGAACATGTTTGGATCGCTGATGAGACCGTGGTTCCTTTGCTTGCGCAATGGCTCCATTGTTGTCACAATATAAAGGAATCGGATCAACAATGCTAGGCACCACTCCTAGTTCAGTTATGAACTTTTTGATCCAGACTGCTTCTGAAGCAGCAATGTACTCAGCTTCTGTCGTGGAATCAGCAGTTGTTTCTTGTTTGGAACTTTTCCAACTAACTGCTCCTCCTCCCATTATGAACACATAACCAGATTGTGATTTACAATCATCTTTGTCAGATTGGAAGCTGGCATCCGTATACCCATTTACTTCCAAACTGCCCTCTCCAAATACCAAGAATACATCCTTAGTCCTTCTCAAGTACTTAAGAATATTCTTGACAGCTGCCCAATGTTCCTCTCCAAAATTAGATTGGAATCTGCTTGTGACACTCAAAGCAAATGCTACAT
Organism: Excoecaria agallocha; assembly: GCA_037975025.1. Lineage (NCBI taxonomy): Eukaryota > Viridiplantae > Streptophyta > Magnoliopsida > Malpighiales > Euphorbiaceae > Excoecaria > Excoecaria agallocha. Next base: position 28,298,322 of record CM075812.1, read on the forward strand.
CTGGACGTGTACATAACATAGCATACATGATAGAACCAATTGCAGATGCATATGGTATTCTATTCATGCTCTCTCTATCCTCCAGTGTCTGTGGACACATAGACTTAGAAAGGTGTTTCCCATGCACCATGGGTATAAACCCTTTCTTAGAGAGATCCATATTGAACCTCTTCAATACTTTATCTATATATGTACTTTGAGAAAGACCTAGCAACCTATTGGATCAATCTCTATAGATCCTTATTCCCAGAATATAGGATGCTTCTCCAAGGTCTTTCATGGAGAATTGCTTGGATAACCATATTTTAACAGATTGGAGAAGAGAAACGTCATTTCCCATGATCAATATGTCATCTACATATAGAACTAGGAAGACAATTGCACTCCCACTGACCCTTTTATACACACAAGGTTCATCTTCATTCTGTGAGAAACCAAACTCTTTGATTGTCTCATTGAATCGTATGTTCCAACTCCTAGAGGCTTGCTTCAATCCATAAATGGATCTTTGAAGCTTGCATACCTTTTCGCCATTTCCTGATGTGAATCCTTCTGGTTGTGTCATATACACATCCTCGGTAAGATTTCCATTAAGGAAAGCTGTCTTCACATCCATCTGCCAAATCTCATAATCATAATGAGCTGCAATGGCTAAAAGTATTCTTATAGACTTAAGCATCGCTACAGGAGAAAAAGTTTCGTCATAGTCAATACCTTCTTTTTGACGATAACCTTTTGCTACTAAGCGAGCTTTATAGGTAACTATATTACCTTCCATGTCAGTCTTCTTTTTGAAGACCCATTTGCACCCTATGGGTTTTATCCCTTCAGGTGGTTGAGTTAAAGTCCATACTTTATTCTCATACATGGAGTCCATTTCGGACTGCATAGCCTTAAGCCATAAATCACGTTCTGAACTGTTCAAAACTTCTTGATAGCTTGTAGGCTCATTGTCCTCTACTACAGTTATGCCTCTATCCGAATCAATGTGAAATCCATATCTCACAGGGATAGAACGCATCCTAGTAGACCTTCTAGGATTCTGTGTATAATCAGGTTCAACTGTAATCTCATCATTATGAAATTCAGTTTCGGGTTCAATCGGTTGATCTACTTCTATTTGTGGGTCCTGAACTTCACCAAGTTCAATTTTACTCCCACTGTCTTCTCGTAGGAGAAACTCTTTTTCCAAGAAGACAGCATGCCTTGAAACAAACACTTTTTGTTCTAAGGGATTATAGAAATAATATACAAACGTTTCTTTTGGATATCCCACAAATAAACATTTGTCAGACTTAACATCCAGTTTGTCTGACATTGTCCTCTTCACATAAGCAGGACAACCCCTTACTTTCATATGAGAAAGCGTGGGTTTCTTGTTATTCCACATCTCATATGGAGTAACATCAACCGATTTACTAGGAACTCTATTTAACACATAAACAGCAGTTTCTAGTGCATATCCCCAAAAAGACTTAGGCAAGTCCGCTCGGCTCATCATTGATCGAACCATATCTAATAGTGTTCGATTCCTCCTTTCGGATACACCATTGTGTTGTGGTGTATATGGAGGAGTCCATTGAGATAAAATCCCATTATCTCTAAGATAATCCTGAAACTCTTGACTTAAGTATTCTCCACCTCGATCTGATCTAAGTGTTTTAATACTTTTGCCAAGTTGTTTCTCTACTTCATTTCTGAATTCTTTGAACTTTTCAAATGCTTCAGACTTATATTTCATTAGATAGATGTATCCAAACCTGGAATAATCATCTATGAAAGTAATGAAGTAGGAGTAACCTCCTCTAGCATGTGTAGTCATTGGACCACATACATCCGAATGTATTAAGTCCAAAACCATTTTAGCTCGTTCTCCTTTACCAATAAAGGGAGCTTTTGTCATTTTTCCCAATAAACAAGATTCGCATGTATCAAATGATTCATAATCAAATGATCCCAAATCACCTGACTTGTGCAATTTGGTCATGCATTTTTCATTTATGTGGCCTAAACGACAATGCCATAAGTATGAGGTATTTAGATTATCATGTTTCATTCTCTTGGTATCCACATTATGTACTTCTTTAATTAAATCAAGAACAAATATACCATTCTCAATGATAGCTTTTGCATAAAATATATTGTTCTTAAAAATGTAACAACATTTGTCCTTTAAAGAAATATCATAATCGTTCATTAAACAACTGAAAGAAATAATACTCTTGGACAAAGCTGGAACATAATAACAATTATTTAATTCCAGTACTAATCCACTCGGAAGAGGCAAATGATAAGTCCCCACAACAGTTGTAGAGATGTTTTGTCCAGTAGCTGACTGCAAACAAATCTCTGCCTTTCCAACTCTTCTAAAGCTTCTAAGCCCCTGTAGATCATTACATAAATGAGATCCACATCCGGTATCTAATACCCAAGATTGTTTTGAAGCAATAGAATAAGTATTAATTTCAATCATATGAATACCTGAAGTAGATGCAACAGCTTGCTTCTTCTCCTTAAGAGAATCTAGATAGGCCTTGCAGTTACGCTTCCAATGACCATCTTTTCCACAATGGAAGCAAGTTCCTTTGGGATTCTCTTTCTTGGCAACCTTCTTCTTGGAGATCCCACCATTCTTTGGCTGCGCCTTGGTTATCATCTTCTTCTTCTGCTTCTTGCCTTTAGCAGAAGTGACAACCATGACACTTTTTGGATCTTTCTTAAATGATCCATCAGCTGTCTTGAGCATGTTGATTAACTCAGGAATGGATACTTGGATCTTGTTCATGTTGAAGTTAAGCACAAAAGGTGCATAACTTGGAGCCAACGAGTACAAGATTAAATCTATGTATAGATCATTATCCATAACATAGCCAAGTCTACTCAAATGCTCAATATACCCATACATCTTCAATGCATGAGCAGCAGCTGAAGTGCCTTCCACCATTTTGCAACTAAATAGAGCTCGAGCAATCTCATATTGCTCAGTTCTAGCCTGAGAAGAATAAAGCTCCTCTAGATGCAAAACAATGGTTCTAGCATCCATCATTTCATGTTGCTTCTGAAGCTCCGAGGACATAGCACCCAGCATCAAACATGCTGCTGCTTCACTATCCTCCATGTATTTTCGATAAATGCCTTTGATCTCATCAATGGCATCATCTGATGGAAGTGGTGGTGGATCTTTATCCAAGACATAATGGATCTTTTCAGCCCTGAGAACAATTCTCACTTGCCTGATCCAGTCAGAATAGTTGTTGCCAACCAGCTTGTTATCCAAGATTGATCGTATATTAATGTTTGATGTGCTCATGATGATGACCTAGATGTGAAAATGAAAAGATATGAGAGTATGTTCATATATATGTATGCATTAATAAGGTCTTTAATTAATACATTTACTCCCACTATTTTATTGCGAATTAATAGCCCTCACTATTTAATCCGAGAAAACCCGATGGTTTTCTTAGTGGGCCAATATCCAATCCTTGATATGTAATTTGACCTTGACTGTGGTCAACAAGCCAAATTCCATACCCTTGAAAGGTAGGTATCTCTATACCAATTGTGTCTCTACACAACTATTGGATCATTAGGTTATCAACTCTTGATGCATGCATATCATATATGCATTCCCTAATCTTGCCTCTAGAACCATTAGCCTTGACTGTGGTCAACAAACTAATGGGCTAGCTAAGATGACCCATTTAATTAGATTTGAACATATTCGATATAATGTGAGCTTGACTGTGGTCAACAACCCACACTATAAAGAACTCTGGTTCTCCTCAAATTAATGGAAGGCTTATATACCTTAGTATTTGTTTGAGGGTTTTAGTTAATTAAGTCTCATCATACATGGTTGGCATACATTGGTATGCATCCTATATCTATCACATAAATATAAGCATACAAATATGGTATAGTTATGGACTTCACTACATTGATTTCCCCGAGCCATGAGGGAAATCAAAAGGTCACACCTAGGTAGTATGCATGATTCAAACAAGAAAAATAATTACATTATCTTCAAGCTTGTTGGATCTCCATCCGGCCCATCTTGCTCCTTGAAAATGGTCTCCATCTCTATTTCTAATTCTAATCTAAGTAATCTAATTACATATTACAATTTGAAATCAAATACAAACCAAAAACAAGTGGCCGGGACATGAAAGTCCTCATTGGGCCAAAACATGCATTATGCTCAATCACATTGGGCTTTGTCCATAACTAACCATCATGCCAATCATTCACCCTTATATGCCTTTCTAATGCATAAAGAAAAGGATTACTAACTTTGTTTCAACCTTTGAAACTATATTTTGAGTTATTTTAATGATGTGATCAAATTAGGAAACTTTTTCCATTTTGGAAACTTTCATTTTAGGAAACCTTTTTGCATGAATTTGTTCTTGTCTTAATAATCAATCAAATTGATTATTAATTAATTATAAATTGATTATTTAATTAATTAATCATATTAAATAATTAAAAAAATCAATTTTGGGCTTAAAACAAGTGTAGGCCGAAACCCACAGAAGAAAAACCCTAAGTGTGTTCACACACAAACTAGTTTTGTGTCATTTGGACCATTTGGGCCTTTTGGAATGAGCCAAGCCCACTCCAGCCCTTAAAACCCATTAATAAACTTAATTAATGTTTATAATAGTTAATTTAAATCAGCTCCTTGGGCCCACCAAGTCATTCACTAATTTAAATCAAGTCCGTAAACATAATTAAGCCCATTAAGTGGTTTTAATGAATTAAAATTAATCAAATTAATTTAAGGCCCATTTTAATTAATCCAATTAATTAAAAACACTTTAATATATCATATATATCAGATTTAGAAGATCAAAAGTCGTTCTAACCAAGAACACATCAAGAACATACGAAGAACACCAATTTATCGAACTTTTCGACAAAACTAGTTTTCATGCAAAACTTGTTCGATTTTAATTCCGTTCGATCCTACGGCTTAATATCACATATTAAACACATAAAATATCATCTAAATGATTTTTAAATGGATCCATAAGAAATTAAATTAGAACAGCCCCTACATTACCTAGGGTTTCACGCCAAACCCTAATGGGTTTCACGCCAAACCCAAATTATGATGCTTCAAAAAATTTGTTTTTGTTTCCACCAAATTTATTTGATCACACATACAACCAGAAATCAATATTTCTCATTCATGAACAATCAAATCTAATATTTTAAAGTTCATGAAATAAATAACTCAAAACAAAACAAAACTTATTCCGCAGAAAAATATAGAATTGTATATCCATGGCAAAACCGTGGCTCTGATACCATGTTGGAATTTAACGGTTACATGCATCACATACATGAGCGGAATTTTAAATTTTTTAACCATAAGATCTGATCTTGCCATGAATACACAATATAACTATATGAGAATAAGAAAAATCACCTTTGATTTTTGTTGAACAGTTGATTTTACTTCGCACCGGGTTGTCGCAAACCACAGTGTCCAAAATCGAACACCTCCAATGAGTAATCCACACTAGAGAGGGGTAAATTGAACCAACAACTTGGTGTTCAACTAGGGCTGGCCGAAATTCCCAAGAGCTAGCTTGAGAAGTGGCGCAAAAGTGGAGAGAGAATTTAGAGAAAGGACTTTCCTTTTGTTTTAATCACTTAACCCTAATTCTCATTAGTTGGCCTTTTATAGTTAGGTTAAAATTCCAACTCCTTAATGAGATTGGGCTCTTTAAAATTGCTGGAGAATTATTAATTGGGCTTCTGGAATTAATTATAATCATTTGGGCTTAATTAAATCCAAATTAAATCTTTTCATAAAAGACCATGCACAAAATCCACAAACTAGGCCCTTTGTGCATCTAATTGGATTTAAATACCCAAATGGATTCCAAATCCAACCAAATTAAATATGTGAGTTCCATAACACTTATGTAACATATATAAATTAATTTGGTCCAAGAAAAAGCCCTCTAAGCCCTTCTGTATGAAGTTGGCGTGTAGCCCTCTTCTGGAGGGCTTCCTCCAACTTCTTCATTCCTTTGGCCCTCTATAATTTCTCCAATGGTCCTATTAATTATTATATCAGTCCTATAACACTTATAGTAGTCTTATAACACTTATAAGACAATAATAATTAATCATGAAATACATTATTTCATTTAGGTCCAATTTACAGAACATTTCTCAAAAGTTCCGCGGACAATTTTATTTGATCATAATTAATTAAACTCTTTAATTAATTATTATCATATTCTCCTCTCTACCTTTATAATAATATCAAATATTATTATCCTTGTCATTTTACCATTTTACCCTTTTCTCTATATGTGTGTGACCTATTGGGTTCCTGTCCATGTTGGCAGTATAATATGTAATTGTGAGTTCTATTCAAAACTCACATGATTTAAACTCCTTTAAATCAATTTATCAATCTCTATTGATATTTTGATACATCATTATACAAGTCATGATTGGCCTCTAGCTAGGCATCATGACTACCCAAATGTCAGGAAAGTCATGTGGTTTGACTGTACCCTTCCATAGAAACAGTTACCGTGCAATTACTCCTTTCACCACTCTTATCTCAATCAGATTCTGAGTATGGATTTCTGTCAACTCATATAAATCTAATTATGTATGTTCTATTAATTTAACCATTGTTCCTAAAATGCCCTTCATGGATCTCCATCCATCTCGGCATATTACTCTGGCCAGAGATTCACTGAACAAGGTAATTATAGAATCATGTGAGATAACTTCCCTTGTTAAATCTGGGATGGTGAATCCTTTGTCAATCACTCAACTATCTTCAAGTAGGTCATGATATACCCAATCTCCTAACTATGTTCACTCCCAGTTGGAAGTAATCAGTTATGGAGTCAAAGTATACCACTTGCTACTTAAGATAACTTTGGTGATCTCAAGTCTAAGGATACTTGCACAACCGCTATGAAGAGATTCCTCACTGACATAGATTTAATATCCATATGAGGATTCTCTTTGCAGGTCTCCAATGAACTTGTTCCTCTAACAAGCATCCACATGTTAGCTTTGATTATCATCCATAATCACAACTATGAGAACCATTGCTTGAACCATTCAAGAAGCATAACATGTGCTAGTCTGTCCGAATTAACAATGTCCTATCTTGTTAATTCTATGACTAGGGATATTTAGATATTAACACATTTGCATGCGATAGACATCTCACATCATGAACACCTTCATGATTGCCTTTGCACTGTGTTTATAATATCTAGGACTTCATTTATTAATTTAAGATTTACAAACTCATGTATTCAAACACAGCATTAATAAATGAATGATGCCTTTTATTAAGAATATAAATTTCATACATATGAAAAACATCCCTATTACATGGGCTCTAGGGCATACTCTCTAACACTACATTGTCTTCACTTGCTATCTTGCTAACCTTGACGTCCCCACGATCAATGATTTCTCTGATCAGGTGGTACCTCCTGAGTATGTATTTGGATTTCTGGTGTGATCGGGGCTCCTTGGCTTGTGCGATGGCTCCGTTATTGTCACAGAAAATTTCTAATGGATCTAGGATGCTTGGGACCACTCCTAATCCATTAATGAAATTTTTAATCCAAACAGCCTCTTTTGCAGCCTCACTTGCTGCAATATACTCAGATTCTGTAGTTGAGTCGGCAACGGTCTCTTGCTTTGAGCTTCTCCAGCTGACAGCACCACCGTTTAAAACAAAAACAAATCCAGATTGCGATCTAGAATCCTGAGTGCTGGTCTGAAAAGCAGCATCGGCATAACCTTGTATGACGAGCTCTTCTTGACCACCATACACCAAGAAGTGATCCTTAGTCCTTCGCAGGTACTTAAGGATCCCTTTTACAGCAGACCAGTGCTTTTCACCAGGGTCTTGCTGAAACCTACTGGTTATACTCAGTGCATGAGCAACATCCAATCTAGTACATAACATAGCGTACATGATAGATCCAATAGCAGATGCATATAGGATTTTACTCATGTTGTCCCTTTCCTCTTTGGTTTTAGGGCACTGTTCTTTAGTCAAAGGAACTCCCAAAGCCAAAGGTATGTACCCTTTCTTTGAGTCTCCCATACTAAAATGCTTTAGTACTTTGTCTATGTACTTTTCTTGACTTAGTCCCAAAAGCCGATTCGATCTATCTCTATAGATTCGAATACCAAGTATTGTCTCGGCTTCACCTAAGTCTTTCATTGGGAAACATTTTCCCAACCATTGCTTAACCTTTTGCAATGTTGGAATATCATTCCCAATGAGAAGGATGTCGTCCACATATAGGACCAGAAACACTACTATGCTCCCACTAACCTTCTTGTACACACAAGGCTCATCTTCGTTCTTGATGAAGTCAAATTCTTTGACTGCCTCATCAAAGCGAAGATTCCAACTTCGGGATGCTTGCTTTAATCCATAAATGGATTTTTGAAGCTTGCAAACCTTCTTAGGATGCTTGGGATTGACAAAACCTTCAGGCTGTGTCATATACACATCCTCAAGTAAATTTCCGTTGAGAAAAGCAGTTTTGACATCCATTTGCCATATCTCATAATCATGATATGCAGCTATGGCAAGCAAGATCCTAATGGACTTGAGCATGACTACAGGCGAAAAGTTCTCGTCATAGTCTATACCATGAGTTTGTCGAAAACCTTTTGCTACTAGTCTACCTTTGTAGGTCTTATCAGCTTTTAGTTTGAATAACCACTTGCATTCAATTACCTTAGCACCTTCCGGTGGATCAACCAAGGTCCAAACCTGGTTATCGTACATTGATTGCATCTCGGATTTCATGGCTTCAAGCCAATTATCCGAGTCTGGGCTTTCAATAGCTTCTCGGTAGGTAGTAGGATCCTCACGATCTACTAACTCAATAGTGTTACTGTCAGTGATTAGAAATCCATATCTCTCAATCTCCTGACGTACCCTACCAGACCTTCTAGGTACTTGTGTAATGGGTTCTTGTTCCACAACTGGTTGTGAACTTGATCCCATTTCCAACTCATCCTCTATAGGAGCTTGTGGCACTTGAATTTCTCCAAGTTCTACTTTACTCCCACTGTCTTTCTTGAGAAGGAACTCCTTTTCCAAGAAAACAGCCTTGCGAGCAACAAATACTTTGTTCTCGGCTTGTGAGTAAAAGTAGTATCCCTTTGTTTCTTTGGGATAGCCCACAAACAAGCAGACAGTCGATTTGGACTCTAGTTTGTCATATGTTAATTTCTTAACATGTGCTTCACAGCCCCAAATCTTGAGAAAAGACATATTGGGTTCTTTCCCAGTCCATACCTCGTATGGTGTCTTCTCAACTGCTTTAGTTGGAGTACGGTTCAATAGAAACGCAGCAGTTTCTAATGCATAACCCCAAAAAGAGATAGGAAGATTAGCTTGACTCATCATAGATCGAACCATGTCCAACAGAGTTCGATTTCTCCTTTCGGACACACCATTCCATTGCGGTGTTCCAGGAGGAGTGAGCTGTGAAATAATACCACACTCTTTTAGATGATCATCAAATTCTTGGCTTAAGTATTCGCCACCTCGATCTGATCGAATGGCTTTTATACTTTTGCCAAGTTGGTTTTCTACTTCGTATTTAAACTCTTTGAATTTCTCAAAAGTTTCAAACTTGTACTTCATTAGATAGACATAGCCATATCTACTGAAGTCATCTGTGAATGTCACGAAGTAGCTAAAACCACCTCTAGCATGTGTACTTAAAGGTCTACATACATCGGTATGTATTAGTTCCAATAAGCCATTAGTCCTTTCACCTTTTTTATTAAAAGGACTCTTTGTCATTTTTCCATGCAAACATGGCTCGCATGTGTCATAAGACTCTAAGTCGAATGACCCAAGCACTCCAGTTTTGTGGAGTCTTGAAATGCGTTTTTCGTTTGCATGTCCTAAACGACAATGCCAAAAGTAAGTAGGGTTCAATTCGTTTGATTTAACCCTCTTTGTATTAATGTTGTATATCGACTCTTTGTTTTGTAAATCAAGGATATAAAGGCCATTTTGCAACATGGCATTGCCATAAGAAATGCCTTGGCGACGAATATGAGCATTGCCATTTTTAATAACAAAATCAAATTCATCATTATCCAAACATGAAACTGAAATAATGTTTCTGCTCATAGCAGGCACATAATAACAATTATTCAAAACAATACAAAGTCCGGAAGGTAAAGTGAGGTGATAGTCGCCTATCTCATGGCAGCAACTCGTGCTCCATTCCCCACACGGAGGTCCACTTCATTCTTCCCAAGTAACCGCCTATTTCTTAGCCCCTGCACATTTGAACAAATGTGAGAACCACAACCGGTATCCAATACCCAAGTGGTAGAAATAGAAAGGTTAATTTCAACAACAAAAATACCAGAACTGGACGCCTTGGCTCCATTCTTCTTTAGTTCTTCCTTGAAGAGAGCGCAATCCTTCCTCCAATGCCCTATCTTGTTGCAATGGAAGCAAGTGCTCTCACTCTCTTTGAGCTTTGGTGCCTTGGGCTTGGATTGGGCTTGAGGTGCACTCCCAACTGTCTTGGGTTTTCCCTTTCCTTTTCCCTTTCCCTTAGCAGGTCCCTTCTTAATTCCCTTTTGAACCATTAGCACGGGATTGGTCTTTCGAATGTTCTCTTCAGCATTCTTAAGCATCCCATGAAGCTCAGTGACTGACTTGTTCATAGCATGCATGTTATAATTCATCACAAATGGATCATAAGCAGCAGGCAATGATCCTAAGATCAAGTCAGTGGCCAATTCCTTTGGCACTTGTACCTCAAGCTTCTCAAGAGTATCAAGATACCCTTTCATCTTGAGTACATGGGTACTAACAGGTGTACCCTCAGCTATCTTGCAAGAAATTAATGCCTTTGTTGTCACGAACCTCTCGTGACGAGCTTGCTCTTGGAACATCTCCTTGAGGTGCACCATGATCGCATAAGCCTCTTGGTCCATAAATTGCTTTTGCAATTCAGGCACCATAGTGGCCAGCATCAGACAGGTCACATCGTTGGAGTCGCTCTTCTTGGTCTCAAAAGTTTCCTTTTGAACCGCAGAGGCATTCCTTCCTGGTTCTTCAGACAAGGGTGCATCCAAAACATACGACTTCTTCTCTTGCTTAAGAACTATTCTTAAGTTTCGAGACCAGTCTATGAAATTGGTGCCATTCAATTTGTCCTTTTCAAGGACCGATCGCAATGAGAAATTGTTGTTTGAAGATGCCATTTTCAATCTACAATAAAATTTAGCAAGATTAAATGAGGTCTTAATGATCCCACAAACCGAATTAATATCCCCTTAAATAATTCGCGTTAGTGATTTAATGTGGGCCAAGATCCACTTTTCACAACAACTTATTAGTCAAGCTGAGCTTGTACACCTAACAAGTTAAGTTACTTAGGTAGGAAAACTCCAATCATGTATCGTACATGACTCTTGGATCAAATGGGCTAACATCTTTAAGATGTTATAGCACAACCCATTTATTAGTTGCCTAGGTCCGAGCATCCCATTCCATGTTAAGTCCAACCTACATTCACAACCCATGCCTCACAAAGATAATCGGGTGCATCTAGGACTCCTAGTCTACGTGACCGATGATCGATGCCTTGACATGTTTCGAATTAGGAAGGCAACTTTGTGACTTACTATTTTAGGGATTCATTTTATTACGGCTTACATGGCATACGCTTTGTCATCCATACATAGCATGCATATATATATAATTGCATAAAGTAAAGCGTGACAAACATGGGCCCAAAAACCTACAACTAAGATTCTATACTATTACATAAGAATCTTCGAGTTGGGCTTCTCCAGTGGGCTTCGTCTTGATTTACAAAGTCTTCAAATAAACTCTATTCTAAGAAATAAATGAAACTTTTACAATAAAATATAATGGCACGCAGGCCATATTTAATTACAAAAACCCAGGGCCCATGAATGCATCATGCATATCCATTCATCACACCAAACAAGCAAATAAATATACATAGCATTCATGGATCAGAGAAAGTCCAATTTTAATCAATTTAGCCAAGCCCATTAATGGAAATTGTGTACTTGAACCTTTAAGAGAAGACCCCGTGATGGGCCTGGGCCGAAGCCCAATGGACTAAATCCCCTTATTGAATAAGTTCTCTTAAAAGCCCAAAACACAAACTAGTTAGATTTGTGCCATAAATCAACTCTAGTATAATTTCCAATTTTGCCATTTTTAATTTTATGTCATACAGCCCATAAACATTAAAAATACATATAATATGTGCTAACATGAATTAAAAATAAAATCATGAAGAACACATATAATAGAACACGGCATTCATGCAAAAACAAACAAACAACAAAACTAGTTGTTTAATGCTTATGTAATGCCATGAAATGCACAAACATTTAAATCAATTTTATGAGTCATTTAATAATCTAAATAAGTCCATAAATATTGATTTAATATTCTGTACCATTTTAATCTAAATGTGTTTTTACCATTTTAATCAAAACAAAGCAAACAATGTTGATTAAACATGTAACAAGCACAAACTAGTCATTGTTTTAAGTGATTTTAAAATTAATCAATTAAATTATCATGGACCAGAATTAAAACCAAATTTAAAAAATTTCCAGACCTGATAATTAATCTTTAAATATCACTTACAAACATGCCAAAAACGTTTTTACATTTAATTTTGAAAACTAGTTGTTAAACTAGCAATTTACATGCCAACTAGCACCTAGTTTCATAATTAACATGTACCATCAGGTATAAATAATTAAATCCGACCATTACCAGCCCTAATAACATCTTAGGACAGTATATTAACATGTCATATTAATTATAATACCTATCTAATCAATTAAAATCGTTTTTACACCAAAACAATGCAAAAAACTCAAAACAGAAAATTTCAGATTTGCATGTTTTCAAAATAACGATTTTTAATTAATTTTTTCATGCATCTAAAGCACTAAAATAAGCATGTCTAGGCTCTGATACCACTGATGGAATATGACATGGTATGATAATCATGATAGCACAGCGGAAAAACAAAAATTTTATCATACATACCATACATATCCAAAGATAGAATCGAAACATGCAATTTTAGGGTTATCGAACTTACAACTTTTGATGCCTTTTAAAACTTTTATTCCGATGATGACCAGCAACTAAGATGGCTTTGTCCGCCTTAGATCTCGATCACCAATGCCAAGGAATAGCCTTTTGCGCCACTCCCTCTATTCTCACACACACAATTACACCGTCGGCTTAAAAACGAGATTGCTAGATCTCTTTTTCGGTATTGTGTAAGGGTTATAGTTTGAAGCTACAAAACTTGATTTTGTACTTCTTTAGATTGCTATTACTGCTCAATAACACAAGAGAATGAGGAACAATCCTTTCTCCTTGTGAAAAATTGAACAAAAGAATTAAGAGAGAGAGAGTCACTATTCATGAGTTACTATTCATGCCACAAAAAAATTAGGTTTAGGGTTTTATTTCTTTTAATATATATGCTTATCCTTTGGCAAGTCTTTGATCTGAATTCAATCATCCTAAGATGATTAATTCAAACTCTATCACTTCCTAAAGATAAGTAATATATTTTGAATTAAACTCCTTTGAATTTAAATTCAAATTTGAAATAAATCATAAGACATTTAAATAAATGAAATCACTTAATTTAAATAAATGCCATGTGCCGAAATTCCATGAATTATCTCTTGGAATTTCGGCTACTTCATTAAGTAAATAAGTGATTTAATTTAATTTAAATTCCTTTAGGCTTTAATACTCAATTAACTTAATTAATGTAACATAATTAATTAATTGAAATTAAACCTTGTGGGCTGAATTTTTCTCTCTTATGGACCAAAGCCCAATAGCAATTTTATAACTCATTACATACACTAATTTGACTTTAATTAAAAGCCCAAATTAATGTCCAATACTTAATTTAAATATTTTAAGCCCAATGCTTTGTGTGCGATCCTATAGGTCCATTTAATGTTGGCAATGAATTAAAAAAAATTCAAAGGCTATATATATTGTCTAGCAAGATATTATAGCATTCCAAATTAAATGAAAATGCATATGGCATTTGGTGACCTAATGCAATTTCGCATAGTTCCTTACCCATAAATATCAGAATTAATATAAGGCATGGAACTAGTCATCCTTATATATATTAATTCCTTTCTTGATATTCCAGTGACACTGAACTCTCAGATAAATAATGATTACTCATTATTTCATCTCGGTATGGCCATACACTTCTCAGTTCACTGATCAAGTGGCCGGTGATATTTTCTCTCTTATCAAGAGGGGTAATCCCTTCACTTCTCTCATGCTCTCTAACATGAATCAGTGCATACCCAATCATACCCGTACTTGTCACTCTGTTACGAGCACGTTAGGTGTATGTCAAAGTACACAGTAATTCATAAAGAGTTTCATAGAGATTTCAGGTCTAAGAACTCCGATACAAAACTTGCATATGAGAAACACTTATGACTTGTACCATGTAGTGTTCTCATGAGCGGATCGAATCCAGATACCATGTTCCTTAACATGTATCTATGATCTCTGATTGACACTCTTGTCCTAATGATCCGTAAGACAGGACTCATAGTATCAGAGAGAGCATACTAGTCTTAATTCATTTGTTATTCCCATAACAATGACTGACTAGGGATATTTAGAATGAAGTCCCATTTGTTTCAAGGTCTTACAATCCATGTGCCTCACACATGATAACTTAAACCGAAAGGACATTCTTGGATAGTTTTATCAATTGACATGCACAGGTATTCAAAAGATAAAATAAATGCCTCATTTTATTAACTAAGTGTTTTATTACAATGTATTGGGGCTAGGGCTTACACTAACAGATGCACCCGTAATGGAGGTTCTAGGGATAAATCTAGGGCAAGAGGCTTATGACTCTAGATACTATGATATGAAGGCCTACCCAAGTTGATCAAAGATAGCCTAGCTACCAACAACATTAAACTAAGCTTCTTGTTGGAGTAGCTAGCCTATTTCCTCTAGGGCTTCCATCAATATTATGATCCTAAGGCATCCACTTCTATAGTATTGCCACCACCTCTGTCATAGTTTGATACACTGGTGACTACCTTCGATGCCATCTTAGACTAGTTACAGTGCCTTTATAAGTCTCAATTAGGGCTACGCCAAGGAGTGAGGCATCAAGGTGAGCGCCTCTCTATATTTTAGTCTAAGATGATGGCCAAGCTATTAGATATCTAGATCTCCATCACCATTGCCAGTGTCACCTTGAATTAAGGGATCCAGTTGTTAGATGAGAGTGTGATGTGCACCTATCTTGAAAGGATTTGAAATAGGTTATGCTTGACTTTTTTGTTCATCAAGCAACAAAGTCAAGACTTGTATCCATTTCCTAGTGATCTCTGGATTACAAATTATCTCGCCCTCACCCTTGTAACTTGGTTTCACTTTTAGGGCCTAGCTAGGTTATGATTTTCATGCCTAAAATGATCAGTTGCTTTGCAATGGTCAAGGGATTCGACCCAATTTGTTATGTCTTGGGCCTACAAATGACATTAGATAGTGTTTTAGGGTATCCCTATTCAATTGTTGGCAATCGACCATTAGGAGGCATTTGTTGGGCACCACAAGGTTGGTGTAAGGAGTCACCACAAAAATAAAACACTGAGAAATGGTAATCCGACCTTATGAGGCCAAAACCAAAAGAGTGGTTGAAACTTTGCTCTTATTTATACCATTCATAAATGTGACATAATGGCATTTAGATTAACTATTTCATCCCATTTCAAATATACAAAATCAAGGAAAATAAAATCAAAGGCACACCTAATCATAAAAAAGAGTCGTAAATCATGTCGTGGATACAAAATATCCATAAGGCATTAAATAAGCATCCATAAATTAGGCAATTTATTATGATCTCTTTTGTGAGGACATTAGTCCTCACATGTAATTATAAAAAATCATTTCGTTGTGAGTTTTGAAAATGAGGGTGATCATGCCCACTTTATTAAAAAGATCCCATGTTATTTAATTATGTACAAAATCTTTTTAATTATTAAAAAATATTATTATTTATATGTGATTTTTAGGGAAAAAATTGGACATTGTTCCAATTTTATTAATAAAAATTTAAATTTTAATATAGATAGTTTACATGATGATGATGATGATGATGATAAGCATATAAAGTAAAATAAAGGACACAATAAGAAAATTCTTAAATACTAACAGTAACCGATGAAAATTTTTTCATAGGTAATTACTGATGGAAAAATCATTCCGTAGGGATAATTGTCGAAAAAATGTATATTACGACAAAATAACAAATTCATCATAACTAATGGAAGGAAATTTTCTTGTTTAACTTTATAGATGAAAATTAGTGACGGAATTAAAAATTCCGTCGTAAAATTGGTGCCAATGTTTTTGCGGCTAAAATTGCATACAAAATTTATCAACGAAATATTGATTTCATCGGTAATTTACCGATGGAATCTTTTTTCTATAGGTAAATTCCCTATGGAATTGTGTTTCCATAGGTAAATTACCGATAAAAGGATTCCATTGGTAATTTACCTACAAAAACACATATTCATAGGGAAATTACCTACAAAAATTTAATTAAGTGGCACAGTTACCGATGAAATGTGTTTCCATCGGTGATATTCCTTTATAATTAAATTTTCGTGGGTAGTTTCCCTACAAAATGACATTTTCGTAGGTAATTTGTCAATGGAAATAAAATTATGTCGTTAAATTACCTACTGAAATTTCATTCTGTAGGCAAATTAAAATAAATTAAAACCCACTTAATTCCAACCTGCCTAGTTTAATTCCCTTTCTTTCTTATAGACATTTAATTCCCTTTCTTTCACCTAAACCCTAAAAAAAATTTGCTCCTTATTTACCCTCATTTCGCTACCATCGTCAGTCCCATTTCATTTAAATCCCTATTTTGGCAGGTGCATCTTCGTCTTCTCTTCCTTCTAATTCTTTTCCATCTCAATATTAACAAGAGGGCAAGTTTATGTGAATGGCGCTTATTACAAAATCAAAAAAATGTTCACCCCAAATTGAGCCCTAATTAACTTTGCCTTTTTTAGTTTTTGGTAAGACGATTGGCATCATCTTGATTTAACTGTCTCATCATCCCAGACCTTTCGATGTCAACAATTTTTCATGTGAATAACTTATTTTGGTAGAAATGGAGTAAGTTATTTGTCGATCTCTTACTAATTTTCTTTCTTATGTTGATTTCTTCTCCTCCTTTTAAGTTATCTTATAATTAATCATGTGATACAGTAGTCAATTATGAATTTTAAGAATATTGGTTGAAGTTTAATTTGAATGGGTTTCTGTTTTTGCATGCTATTTGTTGTTTCCTTTTTTATGCCAATGTTGGATGGTTTGAAAGAAGAGTTAATTCCATCTCTTTTTAGCATAGATCAGTTTTCAGTTTCTTTATGCCCTATTATTTTCTCTCTTCTATGTCGTCTTCTGTTCATATGTAAAAAATAACTTCAAAAAATTGATATGCTTTTAATTGCTACTTAAAAAAGTTTTTTCTAGGTTTTTTGTGTGATTTTTGAGTTATTTTTACATATACAAAATTAATGGAAAATTCTTGTTTGATTTTTGAGTCATTTTATTTGCATGCAAGTATAATACTTCTTTCAAACCATCTGTTTCATTTTACATATACAAAATTAATGAAAAATTCTTCTTTTCTCCTATTTGTTTCATTTTAAGATTGAAATTTTTAGACAATTGACTATTTTTAAAGCCTCATAAGTCATAATACTTGAAAGCTTGGATGGTGATCATGTGAAAATCTTTTCTTTGTTATTGATAAGAAAGGACGAGAATATTGGCATAATATGACTGAAATGAAGGAGAATAGAATTTCTTTGGTTGTCTCTGTATTATGGATTTTGCTCTCTCTTATCCATCTTACCTTTTGATATTCAATATGTGCAGAGAGAAATCATGAACCACAGGTTATTGAAGCATTTGAATATAATTAGATTCAAAGAGCTATTTTAATATATATATATATATATATATATATATATTCAAAGAGGTCACAAAAGCATCCGAATGACTCAAATGCCTTGTTATTCTCGTATGTAGTATCATTTCAAAAGTTGTTCCTCAGCCTATGTTCTTCATATGATTCAAACAAAAAGGGTTATTAGATCCATCAAACATAACACTTTTTTCTTTTACTTTAACCAGCAGGTGTTTGATCAGTTAAAACAACACAGTTGTTGGACAATTTTTTGAGTTTTGTCTTTTTTTTTTCAATGTTCAATACAAAGGGGCAGAAATAAGATCTTTAGGTTTTATGTTTATTCTCTACAACTAAAAATTAAATTTGAAAATCCAATGAACTTGAGGTTCTTCCATAATTGAAGAAAATCTCCACTACTCAATGACTAAATAAGAATGTTGGATGTTTCATGCCATTACATCTTGACTTCTATTAATTCAAATATTTCCCTTTGCTCTCATATTATTTCAAAGTCTGCTTTATCAACTTAGATTATTTCGAGTTGTTTTCCCAAACTCAAAACCTTTTGCGCCTAGAATCTGTTTGGGTGTTAGAGCTTATAGTTTAAACTATTAAACATGGCAAAAGTACTAAAATACTTTATTTGTAGGTTAAGCTTGCACACAATTTGCAAGTTTGGCACAAAACAATTTGATTGAGGTGAAGAGATATTCTAACTCAATCAGGTGTGCATGTTGATTCTTATCCTAGCTTTATAATTTGGCATTAGTTGCCATAAACAAAAGTTTCTTCACTTGAAACTAAATCAAACTGGCCTTTTCTTGCTTCTTTGATGCAAAGGAAGGAAAATCTAATGCAAATATGAAATAATCAAGGTCCTAAATAAGAATGGATTTGTTGAATAACATATTTAGATTTTCTATTGCGTATTATGTTCTCATAATAGGGGTTTGGCTCCTTTATAGAAAAACTAGAAAAAAATTAGAATAAAAATACGTACATTTTATTTATATCTTTATGTTTAATATTTTACATCATGAGGTATTATACAAATGATATGCTCTAATGAGGATGTTACAAATATATATATCAAAAGAAATATAATTCCCCTAGAAAAGAAACTGGCAAAGAAACTGTTGTCATTTAAAATTTAGCATAGCTATAGAGTTTCTGTTTTGGTTAAAGTGAATTGGCCTCCAAGCATAAACACTGCACAACTTTGAGTAACATTACTTTGTGTTTAATTTGAATATTAAGCTGTGATATATCTACTATTTTTGAATTTGAATATCTACTGATTTTGGTAATATGTTATTTTATAATAGCTGCTAACCAAAATTTGAATGATTTTCTTTTAAGATAAATATCTAGATCTCTACTTAAGAAGAATTGATAACTTCCATTTATGAACTCTTTGATATTTGATTAACCTGATACCTATAGTGTAATCAGACATTTTTTCATGCACAAACTCTTGGTGTGATATTAAGATTTGAAATCCCACACCTTGCTTTACTATTTTACTTAGGGGCCTCTAAGGAAAGTACATCAAGGTGGGGAAGATGAAGATTCAGTTGTTCGTGGTAAAAAATGTGAAGGTCATACTATCAGTATTTCTATTGAAGGTCATTCGTTTCTTCATTAGTATTTCAAGCTCTTCCATGGAAATTATGTTGAATATGCCCTATAAGGTAAGAATGTATCATCTTCTACATTTAAAGGTCACCTTTTTGCTAGTTTAGTTATTATATTATTATTGCTCCTGCCGAATTAACTTCTACAATCCTACTTTTATAAATCTTTATCGTTTTCAAGCTTGCCTTTAAATAGTATTATTATGCTGATTTTTAACTTAACAAAATTTCCCATTCCTTTCTAATCCCTTTATCAATAAAATCGGTTAAGTAAGTTTTTCATCCTATTTGATATGAACCTTCACAATTTTTATTAATGTTTATTTTTTTAATTTAATTTAAAAAAATTACTAAATCAAAAATCATAAGAATAAAAAAAATCAATAAATATCACTACCTTTCTCTTTATATATATATATTTGAACATATACAGATATATGATAGAAAAGAAAAAGAAAAAAAACAACAAAATGGAATTGATAAGAAGTTACTATTTTCTACAAAATAATTAACTACACTAATTTTTCGACTACAAGCCCTTAATAAAAAAAATAGAGGGATTGTAAGGGGGAGTCTATACTCTTTCTATATATATATATATATATATATATATATATGTCTCTCGGCAACTTGACTGATTAACATGCTGCAGAAGGATTGGTAAAGGGATTATAGAAATGATGAGGCTTAGGTGCCAATGAAAATGGATTATTCTTTAAAGGACCATCACTAACACCACCAATTCTTTCACAAGATGGATACATAGTAAGAGTTGTCTATAAAAATATAAAATAAATCCCCTTCTATATGCCTATTTTTGTTAGTGAAAAGATTTTAAAACATAAAAATAAAAATCATAAAATTTGATTTACTATCAAATCAAACAATTATAACTATTTAACAATAATTCATTTTACATTATAACATACTTATGACTAGATGCATTATAATATGACACAGTAAAAAGTATGTTTAATTTTTCTTATCATCATTTTTTCTACATTATTAGATAAATTTATGTGTTTTTTTTTAATTTTTCTCTAGATTTTTTGTGTAATTGCTCTCATATTTGTTAATTTTAAGTTTTGATAATGATCAATCATGCTTTTGTTTCATTGTTTTTACTCTTACTACTACTGTTATACAATAGCAGAACTCAAGAATCTATTTACGTAATAAACCTATTATGAATTTGGGTTTTTGGTTGTGTTTTTGCATTGTTAGAAAGTGAATATGCTTGTAACCAAATTAATCAAGTTCTAAATTTTTTGTGAAGCCTGGTAGCTATTGGTGTGAAACATGTATGTCTCGAATTTCCAGATAATTATTAAAAATAAATAATATTTTAGTGATGGATAATTCCATTGTGAATTTTTCATCAAGAGGCAAATTTACCAATGGAAATATATGTACCGTCGCTAAATTTACGTATGGCCATATGATTCTGTCAAAAATTTGCCTACGAAATACTTATTTTTGTCTGTAAGATTTTCGATGAAAAATATAATTCCACCGGTAATTTTACCTACGAAAATTCATTTCATCGGTAAATATCGCAATCGATAACAATTTTATGGTATGCACCTTTTGACGGAATTAACGAAAGATGATGTTTTTCATCGATAGAAATATTTTATGTTGGGAAAGGTGCCTATAATCGATTCTCCTAAGCTTTCTTCTGTCACTGAATTCCATCGGCATTTTGTTATCCCTACGAAAATTCACTCAATTCTATCGGGAATTTCCATTGGAAAAATGGATTTTTCTTGTAATGGGAGAAAGCAAACAAAATAAGAGGAGAGAAAAAGAAGGAAAGAAAGTTTGAGGCACATGTCAAGGAATGCACACCTAACAAACAATTGACTTAATTGTTTTTAAAAGATGAAATAATTCATTCTTGGTTGTGCACCAAGGATGCACAGGTGTAAATTAAGTGGCACATGGCCATACACGACCATACAATAATAATTATTTCCCTCTTCCTCTAGACAAATCATTGTCAATCAGTGGGTCTAAAAAATGGAAAGAAATGGGACTTCAAAGCTCTTTAAACAATTATTTTTAAGTAATTTTTCAAAAGAAACAAATTTAGAATGAGTTAAAAGGATTATTTTAATACAAAAGTCTTATTACTTCCATGACATGACAAAATACCCTTAAAAAGGGTTTTACAAGCTCGATCTAAATAGAAAGTGAAATAATGAAAATAACGTAAATAAACTACTAACAAATTATATAACATTTAAGAATAAATGTATAAACTTTAAGCTATTAGAAATTAACTCCAGAGGAAAAGGCTTTATATATTACATTTAGTATACATACTTAGATAGACAGTGGAATTTCATATTATCAAATCTTTTCCATATTAAGGGATTTAAATTAGGTTTAGAACATGAGTATTTTCAAATAAATTATTTCAAGAATGAAAATCATAAAAAACTATGAATTGAATGCTTTTTGTTAACTTTCAATAAAACTATTTCTGCACAAATCTTTTCTTAAAACTCAACTTTTCCAACTTGCCAAAAGGTCATTCTCAAAGCTTTTTATAAAAAATTTCCATGCACAAATGTGCATGGTTATGCGTGTAACTCAATGATGTGTAGACAAGTGAGGTAATTGGATTTAAAAATGCATATTCCTTACCCATACATGGGTGCATATTAGATTGAGCACAACTGTGCAACTATTGAGACAAACAAATGGGTAAATGGACAAATAATGGAGCTTACTCCCTAATACATGGGCATGCATCATAAGAAATACATAGGTGTGCATAAAAAAACCCTTAGGCATGCATGGAAAATATCCTTCCATATCAAACTCTTTTGCTCCATTTAAATGCCTGATAAAGAGAGCAAAAACTCCTAAAATCTTTTAGATAGTTCCCAAAACATGGAGAGATTCTAGATTCCTCAATTCCTTGTCTTTTGACCTTAATAAAAGCATGATGAGTTCTTTCCAGAAGAAGCATTCATATTATTTCCACCTATTCAGAAGATCATTTATGAAGATGAATGTATTCCTCAAGTGTCAATTCCTAACTATTGGAAGTCGAAGATTCGAGGAAGAACCCCAAGGCTAAAGAACTCAAAACCCCTTAAACATACACTTTGATGGCAAAGCTAAACTAGATAAAATCCCTCCCTATTGAACCCCCAAACAACAAGTGAATGGAAATGCAAGTAATTGGAAAAATAAGAATAGAAAAATTCCACAATCAAAATAATTGATAAGCTGATCTAATTCTTAATGCAATAGAATAGAAATAACAAAGCTTTCTTGAAGAGAAATCTCTCACCTTGTTTTTATTCAACAACCTCCCTTTTACATGGCTAAAAAGAGTATTTATACTCTTAACTAGCCCTAAACCCTAGGGAAATGGGTATACATGCTCAATAGGTTTAAAAGACCAAATCTTACCTAAAATAGGATAAAATAACTACTTAAAATCCAACTAAAGTAAAGTGATGAATTGGGCTTGTTTTAGATAGGCCCAAGTGTCTTACTTAAGAAAACAAGCCTTAATTAAGCTACTTAAGTCACATGACTTTAATGAAGTCACATGTCTCACTTAAATAAAAGATCAATTGTGTTAAATAGGCCCAAACTAATTAAATATGAATACAAAAGCCCTATTACATAAATATCACATGTTATGCACATGTCTTCCACTTGTACATGCCCAGCACATGCTTTGCACATGACTTGCACATATTCTTCCAAGGCTTGAATGTTCATTTAGGCTATTTTAAACCCAAAAGGCTTCCTTTATCTTCACTTTAGAATTGTATAATATTCCCATTTTTAAGCTCACGATGTTGATTGATGAAATCATCATGACTTGCCCCCCTTATGCTCGTATCAACAAGGGATTTATTTCTCCCTCTTTCAGACCTTCCACATCTTTTCTCATAGGAGAAAAATACAGGGGGATAGCCACCACATTTTAACAATTGGGAATTGCACAGGAACTTAACATCCATCATAGTGAAAATATTAGTCTCTTCAGGCTCAAAATCCTGGAACTTTCCCAAGCAACCTAACACAATTCCAGTTATAATATGCCCTCTACCCACACTTTTTATCTTGGCAATAGAAGCATGGTACAAGCCATCAAAAATGAAATTAATAAAACAAGGGGTCTTTTTTGCTTGAATCAACAATAACACAAACAAACCTTTGGCTTGAACTTTGTTACTCTATACTTTACCAAACAATGCATGGCATAAAAAACTTATAAAACAATAGCAAAACATCATTCTTAATCTATCTATTGGTAGAGTTCTTATTATCGAAATGAGACAAATCAGAAAACTTCCTCCACATATTAAAAGCAACAAATTGTTGAGGCACAAAAGTCTGGCCATTCAAAGGAAAACCAAACCAGGCATTCATTTCCTCAAAACCAAAAATATGTTCAATTCCATCATGCCTAAATTTCATCTTGATCTTCCTGTCATCAACATAAGATAAATTAACAAAAAATTCAATAGCATAATCCTTCTTAATAGGTAATTTTATGTTAATAAATTGTGTTTATTTCATGTATTTAATATATTTTTTGAATTCTTGAGAAATTCTTAAATCCTCTAACAAAGAAAAGTCTAAATGCCATATACCTATATATTCTTTCTTAGAGAAAAATTGAAATTTCTTACCTTCAATGTCAGTATAAATTAGAAAGGGGCAGTCATACATATCTTGGAGAAGTGTTGTATCTCTTTCTTGTTGAGATGAATTTCCAGGCTCCCTCTCTTTTCCCTTGCTCTTATTTGTAGTTGTCTTTACTCTCACCATCTTGAATCAACAACACAAGAGAGTAAACTCACACAAAAACAAATGAAAACTAAGAAACTTTAAAAAAATGCTGCAAAGTACGAAAGAAATTAGAAGCAAAAGATGAAGAAGGAAGAAAATTTGAGAGAAAATCATAGAAATAAGGAGAGAAACTATTGAAAATGATAGTTTAGGGTTTCAAAAAGAATTTGTAGGGGGAAAATAAACACTTACAACAGTTGGAAACTGCCCTAAAATTCAAAATTCGCACTCTGTCGTGCTCACGACAACCATCGCGCTCACGACAAAATGCCATCTACTATTCATCATGCTCGCGATAACATCTGCGCTGACGACAATACCCAAACTAAAATTCCTCTTGCTAGGTCGCGCTCGCGATAGACATGAAATGTTGAAAACTTGTGAAAAAGAAAAACAACAAATATTTAAATCTACAACACTTAAACATTAACAAATATTTAAAACACACCATTACTTCAACTTGAATAAAAAAATAAAAATGAAAACTAAAAATAAAACAAACTCAAAAGTACATATATAGATAGAAAGAGTTAGTAAATAAGACTACAATGATCATCATCAACCATTTTGAGAGAGACACAAGAACCTCTCTACCATGAAAACTTCCCTCCAAATACACCTTACACCTTTGACCATTAGCTTTAAATAATTCACCCTTATCATTTTTTAGTTCCAAATACTCGTGGTCAAATACTTAGGTTACAAGAAATGGCCCACTCCAACGAGATCTTAATTTTCTCAGAAATAACTTCAATCTAGAATTAAAAGAGAAGTAATTTATCCCTTACTTTAAAGCTCTTATACTTAATGTGAGCATCATGCCATTTCTTAGTCCTTTCTTTATAGATTTTCACATTATTATAAGCATTAAGTCATAACTCATCCAATTCATTTAATTGCAAACACCTCTGCATACTAGCTTACTTAAAATTCAAAGCTCTAATAGCCTAATAAGCTTTATGCTCCAACTCTATAGGCAAATGACATGCTTTGCCATACATTAACCTATATGGAGTCATGCCAATGGGTGTTTTAAAAGCCATCCTATATGCCCAAAGTGCATCATCTATTTTATATGCCTAATCCTTACGTGAACTAGAGACATTTTTCTCTAAAATCCATTTCAATTCTTTATTAAAAATCTCTACTTGACCACTTGATTATGGATGGTAAGGTGTAGTTACTCTATGATGCACCCTATACCATGTAACAATGATGCAAAAGAAAAATTTATAAAATGCATACCTTCATCACTTATAATGGCATGAGGCACTCAAAACCTTGAAAATAATTTCTTCAAAAATTTAACAACCACTTTGGAATCATTGGTTGAGGTAGCTTTGGCCTCTACCCACTTGGACACATAGTCCACTCCAACCAATATGTAATTATGGCCAATTGACGTAGGGAAAGGACCTATAAAGTCTATCCCCCATGCATCAAAGACCTCTGCTTCCAAAATATTTGTTAAGGGCATTTCATCTTTCTTACCTAAATTTCCTGTCCTTTGGCATTTGTCACATTGTGCCACAAACTTCTTTGCATCTTGAAATAACATCGACCAATAGAATCCACATTTAAGGACATGAGCTGTAGTCTTCCCACTACCATTATTTCCTACATACAAAGCTGAATGGCAATAAGAAAAAATTTCAAGATACTTCTCTTCACTTACACATCGACGCAAAAATCCATCTCCTCCCATATATAATGTTTGATATCATAAAAGAACTTCTTCCTCTGCTGAAAAGATAAACCATAAGGCATAATTCCTGCAACAATATAGTTAGCATAATCTGCATACCATGGTGTCATAAGATGAGTAACTAACATTAATAACTCATCAGGAAACTCTTCATTTATTTCATCATCATCACCTATAGGTCCTTATTCTTTAATCTAGACAAGTGATCAGCCACTAGATTTTCACTACCTTTTTTATCTCATATTTCGATGTCAAGTTCTTATAATAAGAGAACCCAACGAATTAACCTAGGTTTAGCATATTTCTTAGCAAATAAATACCTTAATGCCATATGATTCGTATAAACAATAACTCTAAGTCCCAATAAGTATGATATAAATTTATCACAAGCAAACACAATAGTAAGTATTTCTTTTTCTATGGTTGTATAATTTAATTAAGGAGCCGAGAGAGTGTGACTAGCATAGTAAATAACATGCAACTTCTTATCTTTTCAAAAGGAAGGTTCCAAGCCTAAGACACATCCTACAGCTAGGTCACTTGCATCACTCATTATTTCAAAAGGAAGGTTCCAATCCGATGAAGTTATGATAGGTGCACTTATGAGAGATTTCTTTAATCTCTCAAAAGCTACTAAGCATACATCATTAAAATTAAAAGGAACATCTTTTATTAAGAGATTAGTCAATGGTTTTGCAATTAAAGAAAAATCCTTAATAAATCTTCTATAAAAACTAGCATGTCATAAAAATAACCTCACACCTTTTATTGTAGTAGGTGGAGGCAACTTCTCAATCAATTTTGTCTTAGCCCTATCTATTGCAATCCCTTGCCTTGAAATTTTATGTCCTAATACAATCCCTTCCTCAACCATAAAATGACATTTCTCCTAATTGAGCACTAAATTCGTCTCCTCACATCTAACCAAGACTCTATCTAGGTTATGCAAACAAAGCTTAAATGAATCTTGCGTCAGGTGTCACGCTTGTGACATTGCTCAGACTGCCCTTTGTCATGCTCACGAGTCTTGTCGCGCTCGCGACAGAAGATTTTTTTCCCTCCATAATTTCCTGCAAAACTTCATTCTTGTTAGCTGAAAAATTATTTACATATGTCTTACCTAACTTGAGTGAAATGGCCTTCAATTGCTCCCGTGGGTTATCCTCCGTGTTGCTTGGAAAGCACCATTAAAGTCTTAAAGGTAGTGCACTTGTCAACTGACTCATTTGAAACTCTAAGTTATGTATGGATGATGATTGGTTCTTTGCTATTTGATCAAATTTGGACTCTATCCTCTTATAGTTTTCATCTTGGGAATTATGTTTTAAATTAATATCCTCTAAAACCTATCCATTTTAGCCTCTAAAGAACCAAATCTATGTTGACCCAACTGAAAACCTATAGCACCTCTATTTTCGCCATTCCCTCAGGAAAAGTTAGGATGGTTTCTCCATCCAAGGTTATAAGTGTTTGAGTAAGGGTTTCCATGCCTTTGACCTTACACAAAACTCACTTGCTCCTCTGTACTAGCCATTCCTACACCATAACTCTCACTCACATGCCCTTGTTGACCGCAAAGGGTACAACCATTTGGTGGGGTTCCTTCCACACTTAAATTATCAATTTTACGTGACAATGTAGGAACTTAGGCTTGTAAAGCCACAACTGAATCTATAGCATGGACACCTTTAGTAGGGGAAGGGGGTGATACCTTGGCTCTTTCCATAAGCCACATACAATTATTTATCGACATCTCTTCCAACAACTCAAAGGCCACATCCATGGTCTTCGTCATGAGAGATCCTCCAGCATCCATGTCAATGGTCCCTCTAGTAGTAGGGTTAACTCTGCTACAATTCCTTAAACCTTTCCCATGCCTCATACAAAGACTCATTATCTTGTTGCATAAAAGTAGTAATTTCTTTAATAATTTTAGCAATTTTAGCCAATGAAAAATACTTAGAAAGAAATGTTTGGGCCAATTGATCCTAAGTGATAATTGAACCTCTAGCAAGTGAGTTCAACCAAGCTTTTACCTTATCCTTCATTGTAAAAGGAAAAAGCCGAAGCTTAATTACATTCGCAGAAACTCCATTTATTTTAAAAATATCACAAATTTCAATGAAATTTGCTAAATGAGCATTAGGATCCTCCTTTGGCAATCCATAAAACTAAATACTATTTTGTACCATTTGCAAAAGAGAGGGTTTTATCTCAAATTGGTTAGCATTTACCATAAGTCTTATTACTCCTTGTTGAGTACCACTTAAGGTAGGCGTAGCATAATCTATCAAACGTGGAGGATTATCTTCAGCCATGGTTGGTCTCTTAGTCTTTTTTTTTTTTTTAGTTTCCAGTTACTTAAAAAAAATCTCTATCTCTGAATTTAAATGTTCATGTTCTTCTTGAGAACTCCTTATTTTAGGCATACACTTGAACTCCTAAATCTGTAATACAAAACAAACAAACAAACACTAATTAAATGTTGTAATCCAAAATCTTAAATCAAGCACTATAATGGCAATTAACACAAACATCTTTTTTTTTTTACTTTCCCTAACAATGGTGGCAAAAACGTGTTAGTGCTAAATCCACAAGCGGAAGGTTTACCGATTATAGTACTTAAGATATCATTCCCACCGGGAAAGGATGAGTGCTTACACACTATTACTCAATTCTTAATCTTGTTTACAATATTCGTGCTTTATTAAATTAACTAAAATCTATGTTACAACTAGAAATACTAATTTAACCTAGTTTATTGATAATCAAAGAAGATAATTAAAGGTTGATATTATAAGATATAAATTGAGCTTGAACTTAACCTCTCTCTTAATTTTAATCTTACAATGCAAACCAAGTTGGATTAATGTCCTAATTCATTCTCTCGACATTAAATAGTTAATCCTAAAACATGCATATATAATCCTAAGTTTTAATTCTCATTAATGCGTTAGTTAATTATAAACACGTATTTTAAGATTAAGTGCCAACTTATAGTAATTACCTTAATATCTCTATCTCTCAAGCAATATTTTGATAATGAATCCTTTCTAGCTATAAGAGAGAATATATTTCTCAATCATACTCTCACTTATATCAATCATGCATAAAAAACTAATAAAGAATTCTATGAATAAGACTATGTATATTACTAAGAACATAAAAGATATAAAAATCAATGTTCAAGTTCCTAAAGAAAATATCCTTCAACTAATTACAAGAAGAAGTAATAGATAAGAGATAGAAAAAAGAAATCTCTTAACCCTTTTCCACTCTCTAAGTAGTTCTTCTTCTTCTTGCTTGCCTTCTTCTCAAAAGAATAAACTTAAAGTGTACTAATTATATCAAAATAAAAATAGAAATTGTTAATTATTCTTTTTTCATAACTTGTGTGTATATCTCGTTCAACTAACTACTTATTGTGTTAATATAAGATTTCAATCCTTGTGTCCTTCAGAAATACCCCTCCAGAAGTATACAACCCTTGGTGGAATGACATGCCTCTTCAAGAGTCCCTTCAAAAGTAACCACCCAACATCTTCTTATTATTGCACTCATGAAGGATGTCGTGCTCATGATAGGACACACTTCCTCTTATGTTGACTTTACTCTATGTTGACCTCCTCATTTAGTGCCTTCTTGTGTCACGCTCGCGACGCCTACCGTGCTCATGATAGAGCTCCTTCTTTTGCTTTATTTCTGCCTCTTTTCCTTAGTTCTTATTCCTTTACTCCCTAACATAAACACATAAAAAGCACCATGTTTCACATAAAAACTTAACTAAAACTAGAAATTTACTTCACAAAAATATTCAGAAATTATACATGAATCAACTCACATCAGAAGGAATTTTTGGCTAATCTTATTGAGTTGCCATTTCGGGAGTTTGATGTGATTTTAGGCATGACTTGGCTATCAAAGCATCATACAGTTGTCAATTATGGGGCTAAGATAGTAACGCTTAGAGATACAAATGGTAAAGAAGTAGTAGTAGGCATTCGAACTAAACCTTTAGCCAATGTTATATCGACTATACAAGCCAGGTGATTTCTAAGAAAAGATGTGAAGCATATTTAGCCTTGGTACTTGATTTAAAAAGGGAAAAGGTTAAGCTTTAAGATATCCCTATTATAAATGAGTTTTTAAATGTATTTCCTGAAGACTTACCAAGTCTTCGACCTAAAAGAGATATGGAGTTGTCAATAGAAGTTCTACCAGGTACAACTCCTATTTCTAAGGCATCATATAGAATGGCCTCAATGGAATCAAAGGAATTAAAGGTTTAATTACAAAGATTGCTTGACAAAGGCTTTACCTTGGGGTGTACCAATTTTATTTGTAAAAAAGAAAGATGGGTCTATGAGAATATGTATAGACTATCGACAGTTAAATAAAGTGACAATAAAGAACAAGTACCCATTACCTAGAATTAAAGATTTATTTGATCAGTTGAAAGGTTCCAAAGTGTTTTCCAAAATTGAATTGTGATCGGGGTACTATCAACTTTAGGTAAAGGATGTAAATGTTCCAAAAACTACATTTAGAACTCGATATGGTCATTACAAATTTCTAGTAATGCCATTTGGGTTAGCAAATGCACTGATTGCTTTTATGGACCTTATAAATAGGGTAGTTAAACCATATTTAGACTACTTTATGGTTGTGTTCATAGATGACATATTGGTCTATTCAACAAATGAAGCAGAGCATGCCGAACATTTGAAAATTATGTTGCAAACCTTAAAAGAGAATCAATTATTTGCTAAATTGAGCAAATGTGATTAGCTTAAGGAAGTCTCTTTCTTTAGGCATATAGTGTCTTTTGAAGGCATTAGAGTGGATCCAACCAAAATTGAGGCTATTGTGAATTAGAGAGACCGCCTCAAAATGTGACAGAAGGGAGAAGTTTTTTGGGTTTATCAGGATATTACCATCACTTTGTGTAAGGCTTTTCAATTATTGCTTCACCACTCACTAAATTCTTGAGAAAAGGGTATCAAATTTAAGTGGACTGATCGATGTCAAGCAAGCTTTGACCGATTAAAAAAGAAGTTAATACAGGCTCTGATTTTAATATAACCGATTTTGGGAAAAGAGTATGCCATGTATAATGATGCTTCTAAAGTTGGTTTGGGTTGTGTGTTAATGCAAGATTGCAAGGTAGTGGCTTATGCATCTAAACAACTGAAACTGCATGAACAAAACTACCCAACCCATGACTTAGAGTTGGCAACAATAGTGTTTTCCTTAAAGATTTGGCAACATTATTTGTATGGGGAAAGATGTATAATCTATATAGATCATATGAGCCTTAAGTATTTGCTTACTCAAAAGGAACTCAATTTGAGACAATGAAGATGTTTGGAACTATTTAAGGATTATGACTGTAAGTAGATTACCACCCAATTAAAGCTAATGTTGTAGCTGATGCCTTAAGTCATAAGATGATGGCAGCTATGAAATTACAATAGGGTAGATCGAAATTTTCATCGGATGGTGCTTTGATAGCCCAATTAAAGGCTAGACCTTATGTAAGATAAGAAGTGTTAGATGCTTAAAAAAATAATGGGAAGTTGCAATAAATTGTGCAATTAGTGTATAGAGGAAATATCTGAGTACTCAGTAAAAGAAGATAGAAACGTGTATTTCTATAGTAGGTTATGTGTTCCTGATGATAGGGAGTTGAAAAAAACTTTGTTGCTTAAATCTCACAATACAATATGCATCTTGGTGGGAATAAGATGTATCAGGATTTGAAACAATTTTATTGGTGGCCCGGTATAAAGAAAGATATAGTAGATTATGTTTCAAAGTGTTTAACTTGTCAGCAAGTGAAAGTGAAACACCAGTTACCCTTGGGATTGCTAAATCCCATGGATTTTATGATCGGTTTGCCTCTTACATAGAGGAAGCATGATGCAGTATGGGTTATAGTTGATAAGTTGACTAAAACAGCTCATTTCTTACCAGTTCGAATATATTATCCTATAGATAAGTTGGAAAAACTCTATGTAAATGAGATTGTTTGATTACATGGTATACCGATGTTTATAATTTCTGATAGAGATCTAAGGTTTACATCTAGATTCTAGCAAAACCTACAACAAGTGTTGGGAACATAGCTTCATTACAGTATAACTTTGCATCCTTAAACAGATGGACAATCTGAAAGGGTTATCTAAGTCTTAGGGGATATGTTGAGAGGTTGTATCTTGGATTTCATAAAAAGTTAGGATAAATATGTTGCTTTAATAGAGTTTCCTTATAATAACAGTTATCAAAGAAGTATTGGTACGGCACCATATGAGGCTTTGTATGGCAGGAAATGTAGAACTCTAGTTTATTGGACTAAGTTATCTGAATGCAGAATAATTGGTCCTAACCTTGTTAAGGACACAGAGGAGAAGGTACAGGTTATTAAATAGAGATTAAAATAAGCTTGTGATAGATAAAAGTCCTATACGGATTTAAAAAGAAAAGACATTGAGTATCAAGTTGGTGAGAAAGTGTTTTTCAAAGTGTCCCCTTAGAGAAAAGTTTTGAGATTTGGGAAGAAAGGTAAATTGAGCCCGAGGTATATTGGTCCATAAGAAATACTTCAAAGAGTTTGACCAGTAGCATACAAATTGGTTCTTCCTATAGAATTAGCCAAATTACATGATGTGTTCCATGTGTCGATGCTTCAAACATACCGTTTGGATGAATCCTAAGTGCTATAGATACAACATATTCAAGTTTAGCTAAACTTCTCTTATGATAAAGAACCGAAAGAGAAATCAAATAGTTAAGGAGCAAGTAAATTACTTTTGTCAAAGTATTTTGGCAACATCATGGTATGCAAGAAGTAACTTGCGAACTAGAGGCAGTTATGAAAGAGCAGTATCCCCAACTATTTAAAACAGGTATGAATTTCGAGGATGAAATGCTTTAAAAGGGAGAGAATTGTAAGGCCCTAATTTTAACCCTAGTAAAAATGCATGATTTAATGATAACATTCAAGATTAATGTTTAGTTAATTAGGAGAAATTCAATTTTGGGTCAAAAGGGCAAAGTGGTAATTTATTTATATTATGTATGTGAGTTATTAAGCATGATCAATTTTATAAGGTTGAAATTGAAATAAAGGAAATAGATTTGTGGGTCAATTATAAAAGAAGGAAATGTGGGGTTGATTTTATAAGAGAAATTAAAGAGGGGATAATTTATGACATGCAAGAAATTGGAGGATAAAAAAGGGAACATCTCCACCCATTATAAAGTTAAAATTTATGCATGTAAGAGAGAGAAATACAGAGATTAAGTTCTCTTAGTGGCTTGGGCAGCATTTGAAGAGAGAAAAGTTCTAGATTTTCTTCTCTTTCATTTCTCTTTAAAAACTTATATGTTTTTTGTCTTTAATTCTCAAGATTTCAACTTTATATGAGTGGATTAAAGGGTTTTGAAAAGAGATTTAGAAAGATAATGGAATTCTACTACAAATCTATCTTTGAGCTTTATCCTCTTCTTCTTCTTTATTGTTTGTCAAGGATTTAATGACCAAGAAATCTGGGTTTAATGAAAGAGTGCATGGCTATATGTAGAAGGAGAAGGGAGTAAGAAGATCAAGGGCAAAGAAGTTGCAAAAGAATGAAGAGTGAAGTGTGATTTTCGACCAAGGTATGGGACTCTAGTGTATACGTGTTATGCATGTATATTTATATGTCTATTTTGATGAAATCAAAACTTAGTTATAATCTAGAGAAAAGGAATTATGAATATGTTCATGTGAAAAGGTTGAATGTATAGGAAAAGTTAAACCATAGATTAAAATTTTGAAAGTCTAATTTAAAGAAAAATTTGTAAGGGAAATGTGCTAAAAGATGATCCCTAATAATGTAAATTACAATTCAACTTAAATGTAACAAAAAAACTTGAAAAATCTCTTTGGTATCAAAAATCTATTTTAGGGTTTATTTGACATAGTGAGCTTGTATTGGTTATATCTAGAGTTGTATAAGGGAAAATGGATTGATTCTAATTGGGTTAGAAAATAGACTTCCATATCTACCTTTTCTATGAGAAGACAAGGTCTAAATCTGTCTCTAAACTTGTCTACATATAGTTTGAAAATCGAAACAATTTGCTACCCTATCATTAGGGTCAGTCTTCTATAATTTGTAAATATCTTGAAATGTAGAGATGAAAATGAGATAATTTTTAATGTTCTAAAAACTATAAATATAGAAAAATAATTTTTCTGAAGGCCACTTTGCCTAAAAATGATGTTTAAAAGGTCTAAAATCGCATACAAGATGAACCAATAAATTTGTCTATAGATAAAATGTATGTCACGGTCAGTACCAATTTGGTAAGGACCATGAGGCCAGTACAAAATAAAAAATGAACCTATCTCATGGTCAGTACCTATTTGGTAATGACCATAAGGTTAGTCCAGAACCGAAAGTGCACCAAAGTTATGGTCAGTACATGTTTGGTAATGACTATGACCCTTTCCTATTTCACTATTAATTGATTTTAAGGTCCCAAATGGTTACCGAAGTTTTTCTAAACCTGCTCAAAGGTCTTTAAAGCATTTCAAAATTTAGAAACATCATATAAAGAGAGATAAGTTCATTGAATATATGATAATATCATATTATAAAGTAATAGTTGATAAAGCATATATATGGCAATTACAGAAACAAGTAAGTTATTGTTTACCTAATTGCGATAGCATGAACATGCTCATATGATTTGATTTTATGTCATGCTTATATGTTAACATGCCAAAATATATGACTACAAGGATATATGTTCATTTACAATTACTCATTATGTTCTACGAGATTGAGAATACATGTTTATATACTAGAGATTGTATAACTTATTATATGTGTTATATGTATAGTAAAAGCACAAGCATGCTAATTGAAGTGAACATTAACACGGTATTATTTGCAAATAGAGTTCAATTGTGGATAGATAGGCATGCCTATAGGGATAAGTTGCAGTTGCAAGAGTTAACCCAGTTTGGGTCATAAAGTAAAGAGATAGTCCCATTTGGATCATAAACAGCCTCATTTGCGTTGTTAGCGGACCCGATCTAAAGTACAAGTTAGCCCCGTTTGGGTCTAAAGATTTGATATCTTCGAATATCAAGAGTTTTGATACCTAAGGGTATCTAAATTTCCTATTATCCACTTTCAAAACTTAAGCAAGCTAAATTCTAATTGTAATTATGATTACAGTATTTGAATTAAAGCATGAATGCTCAGATGTTATTATTGAACTATATGATTGGTTTTAATTACATAAATTATATCTCAAGTATAAATGCTTATAGTATATCAATCAATCACATGAATTATGTATGCTGAGATATATGTTTATCTCTATTGCTTTTTTTAGTATTCTTTGTAATGTTACAAGAATTATTTATTTATTTATCATTGATATCTTATGTTATATATAATGCATGTTAAGTGTGTTTGTTGATGACCACTGTGAGTGGTCATCCATCATGAATTGTTCCCCACTATGCTTTATAGCTTAGCACGAGTTATTTGATCCGTGTAGGTTCAGTGGATAAAAATTTTGCTTAGGGACATTCTCTGCATCAGAAAAGGCCAACATAAGACTGTCAAGAAGTTGATGTAGGAATTTCTTGAGGAATATATATATATATATATTGTATAATTTTGTGGTATCAGTGTTATATATGTAAAAATTTATCTAGTTTGGTCATGATGAGTTATGTATGCTCACTTTTGTAAAGAGAACAATAAATGTATGCCTATATGATCTAAGGCAACTAACATACCATATAATATGTTATAGCAAATCCTTGGATGCATATGAAATAAAATATGTGAACAACTATAGTAAAACCTAATCCACATGTATGAAAACCAACATGATGATGAGATAGTATGATTAAAGTATGCATGATGATATAATAACATAGTAAAATTGTTTAAAGATGTATGACTCGGTAATATGGTTAGGTTATGAAATCAAGGTGTTACGACCTATTTATATAGCAAGCACATAAACAGGCATAATGTATATTACTTATTTGAAAAAGCATAGTCAATGTATATATGATTATACTCTTATGTTATCATGTGAAAGTAGGTAGTTATAGTGTTATATACTTATATATATATATATATATATATATATATATATACACACACACACCTGAGATTGTGTATTCCTATATATAAATGTATATGTGCAAGATTATACAGTAAAGGAATAAGTATGATAACTGAAATGTATATGAACATAGTTAATGCCTACAAATAGAGTTCAGTTGTGGATAGATAGACATGCTTATAAGGATAAAGTTATAGCTACTATAGTTTGACCCTGTTTGGGTTTATAGTTCGTCCCCATTTGGGAATATAGTTCGATCCCATTTGGGTCTATAGAGGCGATATCTTCGAATATCATAGTACTTTATACCTACGAGTATTCATATGTTTGATATCCATGGGTATCCATAGTTCCCATTATCCACTCTTTGATCTTAGGTAGGCAAATTACAACAAAGATGTCAAAAGCATAAATGCAAAGATTCTATCAATAAAACCATATGATTACTTCATGTCAATATAATTATTGTGCTTTGCTTTATTTTCTTACTTATGTACCTTGATATATTATTATTATCATCATTGAGAATGTTATGTTATAAATTTGATGTTTTCTGAGTACTTGTTGATGACTGCTATAAGTGGACTTCTATAATGATTTGTTCCCCACTAAGCTTTATAGCTTAGCACGGATTGTTTATTCATATAGGTTCTGCAGTTAAACTTTTCCTCTAGGATGTATTTCTGCCGATGGAAGGCCAACACAAATATATCAAAGAATTTCAAGGTAGGATGTTCCTAGTTAATCTTTTGTATTAAGGATGTTTATGATATAGCAAGTATGAGTTGTTGTAGGCTCACTTTTGTAATTATAATTGTATATGTAGGTATTCAAGAACTGAAGTAACATTTACAGTATATGATATGTATGGTAGTGCATAATCAGATAAAGCATGTGAATTGTTATAGTAACACCTTTATAGATTTGGAATGATCGGTATTATAACAAGATAATAAATTAAAGCATGTTTAATGTTGTATGTAAAAATGATCAAACTAGGTTATTAGTATGAGGGTGTTACAGTCTTGGGTTGAGATGCCTCCTGAGAGGTATTTACGTTCCCTTTTAAAAAGACTCGCTAAATTAATGAATTTTCACAAAAAAAGAAATTCCTATTTATTTGGGTTGCTTATAACTGGAGATAATCACATTACCATTTGCCGCCTGTAGTGGAATGAGTATCACCTTGGTTATAATCATTAGGCTGCATTGGTCTATGCAAAAATAGTTTGGGCTTCTTCCCTTTATAGCTATTTACATGATTACTAGATTCTTATTCAGAGCTTTATTTTGATCTAATTATTTAGCATTGTAATGCATTCAAAGATGGGCTGCCCTTTGTATAATGGAATAAAGGAGTTATTGTAGCTTCATGTGTAATTAACCACTTATGCTATCATGAATGACTAAATCAAATTATTGTTATTTCATTTATTGATACAGTTTGTTTCTTCCCTCTTATCTTCTTTTCCCTTTTCTTTTTTGTTTCTTCTCCTTTTTTTGTTACTTATTTTTTATTTATTTCATTATTGTTATATTTCCTCCTTTTCCCCTTTTGTCTTTAATACTTTTTTCAATTACTTACCCTATAATATTTAGCAATGATGACATTAATTAGTTAAATTGAATACGCTATTAGTAAGTGAAAAATGATAGAAATATAAGTAAAGTTAATAACTATTTACATCATGTAATTAATA
The DNA here is from genome assembly GCA_037975025.1 of Excoecaria agallocha. Lineage (NCBI taxonomy): Eukaryota > Viridiplantae > Streptophyta > Magnoliopsida > Malpighiales > Euphorbiaceae > Excoecaria > Excoecaria agallocha. The sequence continues at coordinate 28,336,402 of CM075812.1, forward strand.
GTAATTAATAAAAAAGTGGGGTTAGTTGATGTGATGGGGGAGGAACAGAGCCCGTGGGTTTGGTGGTGACAAGATACAAGAAATCTTAAAGGTAGCTACTGAACAATTCCATATGATGATACATCCCCCTAGCTTAGCAGTCTACTTATCGAGATGTCACTAAAAAACCTATCAAGCTTATCAAAGTGCCCTTGACTATGCTTATCAGATATCTTGAAATGCCCATAAAGGTCATCAAATCTCGTCACGGTCATTTTCTCTGTTGAATAAATAGTGCCCTCTATGATTTTAACCTACTCCCAAACTCACTAGACTAACTTATTTGCACGTAGAATCTCATACCCATTAAAGGCAATCATGGCCTGGACCCCTCTAACCTTTCCTACCCTCCATTTACTCTCCCTAAAATGTCTCTTGAAACTGCACTCGATCCTGATGGAGCTAGTGGAATTCGACACTCATCATCACATGAGTGGCCTCCATGTGTTGAAGCTACTATATGATTGCCTCCTAAGGAGTTATAGGTGCATCTGGTTGAGAAAGAGGTGGGGTCAGGGACAAGGACAAGGACGCATTGAGATCCCTATAAGTGTTAATCAATGTCTAGCAAATATACTAGATCGGCTAGTAATATAGTGGTGCAATTAAAGACTCAAGAATATCAAACCTAAAAGAAATGGGACTGCTAAGCTAAATATTTATGGTTGAGTGGTAATCAGAGATATCCCTAAAAATTTATTGAAGGGAATTTTAAGCTAAGGAAAAAATTATAAACTAAAAATTAAAAATTAAAAATAAAAACAATCATCAGGGAAATTAATCAAAGATAAGTGGAACACTTAGGAAATTTTATCCTTATAAATGTAAATGGATATAGGTGAAATAATATAAACATGAAATTCTATACAACCCATATAAACCTAAGTTCTTATTTTAGAGCCACTATTATAATCACTAAGCTTTCCATTCCGGAGCCAACCTATTGATTAGAATAGTGGCTCTGGAAAGGGAACTTGGTTTTAGATGGGTTGTACAAAATTTCACGTTTATATTGAAATTAAAATTAAATTTGGATTAAAATTTAATCCAAAATTAAATATTTAAACTAATTTAATATAGGGTATTTGCACACAAATTTGAATTAAAATTAAATTTGGATTAAAAATTAATGAAAGACCATATTCCACAGTGTCTAAAAAGAAGAAAATAAACCCTAAATTAATCTACAAATCATCCCCCTATCTTTGAATGAAAGACTCTAACTTTTTATATTAGTGAAGAATACGATTGCTTTCCTACTCCAACTCAAACTCTATGAAATAAAGGTTTTATACACATGATGGCGACTGAAATCTTGCCCATCATTTTGGTCTTTGCTGGATGAAATAATTCTTAATTAAAAAAATCACATGGTGGGGAATGTTTTATTTGCCATCGTGCAAATAAATTTTGAAAGAACTTTGACTAAATAAAATAGTAAAAGGTGGGGTAGGTTTTCTTGCCCACAAGGCGAAAGTATACTTAACATTTAAAATGATCATGTAGTAGGGAAGGTTTTCTTGCCCACGATGTGCACCTATTATGCACTAAAATAAATTGCTTCTTTATAAATTACAAGGGTGGGAATAAATCCTTGCCCACCATATATTATTCTTCCCATAAGTCATTTTAATTAATTCTCATCTTTTAGCAAATTAAAGCTCTAAGTAAATGATAATTCCATCAACTCCTACAACTAAATATCAAGAGAAGCATAAAAACAATAAACTCACAAATACAAAAGATAATAAATTGGATTAAAACAAAAATTTACTAATTAAGCCTTGAAAACTAGAAATTTAACACTTAAACTTATCTTTGATCAAATTAGCTAAATGTATTTGAAATGAACAAAAATAACTAAATTAAAGACTTAAAAATACAAAATAAACATACTCCCTTTGTCCTACTTTAAAAGGTTGTTTTTCCTATTTTATTTTACCCCACTTTAAATGTCCTTTACGGAATTTGAGGAATAGGTTTACATTTATACCCTTATTTATTATATACCTTATTAAATATTCTTTTTCTTATCACTCTCTATTTTTAACTAAATTTAAATGAAATTCATGAAAATATAAATGGGTATTTTTGTCAATAATTATATATTTTTTTTAAATTGAGGTATTTTAATTATTTTATTAATTCCCATGAAAAATAAAAAACTACTTTCTAAAATGGAACGAAGGGAGTACTAAAATATAGCACTAAATTGAACTTATCAAATACCCTATACTTCACCTTGGAGCAAACCTGAATAAAAATTGCATTTTTGCAACTTTCAAACTCAAGAATAGTATTAGAAAATTCAAAATAAAGAGAAAGAACTTTTAGTAGAAATCACTCAATGAAGTTTCCAAACCAAAAAGATTAAACAAAAACATACAATCAATTTCCAAATGTGTGTGTGCAAGGCCAAAACAACTCTTTTAAGTTTAAAGCAAGACTCCAATAGTCTAGTAACCAAGCAAGAAAATTCAGCACACAAATGCCCATTCTATTTTGTACTTGAAACTCAAGATACACCATAGGCCTCTCTTTTGGTGTCAAAACCAAATTGGTCATCTCCACTATATAATACAAAACATGAATAAGGATTAAAGGGTCTTACATTTCGATTATAATATCAAGCTCGTTGGCTATCAATAAAAGATCAAGTCTACAAAAAAAAAAAGAAAAGAAAAAGAAAAAGAAAAGCCACTACCTAGCAACTAAACATAACCACTTAACTTCAAAAATTTCTTCAACTCAACCTAAAATTCAACTCAATCCATTTGATAAATTAGCATCATTCATAACTCTTTTGTACTGAATTCAAAAAGAAAGCTAAGATGAAAGCATTAAATTTGAAATCACTTTTACATATTCCAACATCAAGCTTATTAAGTAGGCTTTCATTGTTAAAGTTCTTAATACACTACACTTGAATTTTTGCATAAGTGTCTAGCTTATCTTAATTGCTTTGATTCACCCTTATTTTTTTAAACAACTATTTTTTATATTTTCCAAAATTCTTTAGCTAGCCAAAGAAATTTTTAAGAATGTAAACAGGGGTACTTAAATTTTTACGACTTTCTTTCACATTAAAATGTTTCTTTCTCCTGATCACCAAAATGTAATTAACAATGCCCTTAAAATTTTGCACAAATCCTTTACAGAAACACCCCACAACCTTTAAAGCATGAATACCCTCATTTTTCTCCCCCAACTGTTACCTATCCACAATCTAGAGTGGTCAATTCTTAAAAAGGGATGTCAAAAGCTCTTTAGGCTATATGATTAAATAAAATAAGTGTATCAACAAAATATAATGAGTATGCATTTAGCATACTAATAAAGCCTAATAAGGCTAGTAGTGGATTATGTAAATAAGGGAAGGAAAAGTAATTTATAGTGACTAACAAAGAAAGACTGCCTAAATCATACTAAATTCATATTTTGCATGTTTTGTCACTTCGAAAGTTAATGAGAAAGGTTCTAGAATTCTCAGTATTCCTTACTCGACTACCTTCAAATACTAGCTTTTTACATTTTTTTAAATAGGTCCAAGTGCAAAGAATTCTAGGAAACTTAAAAGTATGATTTAAGTCAAAAATAAAATTGGTTAAAAACCCATTAAGCATGAAATTCTACTTTTTTGCCAACTCAAAGTTCTAAATCTAATGTTCCAACACTCAAGATTAAGATATTCAAATTGGCAACCAAAAATGAGGGAAAACTAAACTTAAATAGAGTAAAAGATAAAAATAATCATTTGACAAAAGAAGAAAACAAAATAATAGCAAAACAAACAAAATTATTGGAGTAAGAAAAACTATTAAACTAAAGCCATTAAACAAAATAACTAAAATAAAAAACCAATATTAACTAACAAAAGCACTACAACTAACATAAAACAACAATTTAAAGCCACCATTTAAGCTACTAACACTGCTAATTTTAACAAAGTGTAAAGTTATTCTTAAAGATCTTTATTGTTTTCCTTACAAAGTATCCCTAAAAGATACCAAATGTGTCCTGCCCCCCACTTCAAATTTTGTTCTCCTTATTAAATTTTGAAAACTAAAAGAAAAGCACAAAATAAAGTATAAAGGAGGGTTAAAGAAAACCTCCCTCAATCTTGTTGTGGCAGTAGTGGAGATTGGTGGAAACCTTTCCCAAACAAGCAAATGAAAACACTTTATGCTCCTCTTTATCCCATCAAGGCACTGTTCTTGGATATCCAATCAACCTTAAATCTCTTAATTTCCTCCTTTAACTCCAATCTCTCAAGCAAATTAAAATCTAAATAAGTGGAGTTTAGATATTCCACCTCCAAAAAATAGTTATATGCATGCTATCGAGATTCAATTAACTAAGACAGACAAATAAGTTGATTTTAATGCTAATAAGAACTGGCGATAGGAGCTTAGGAAGAAGCAGCTGGTCGATATAACTGTACTTTGAAGGCACCACAAAAGAAGTAAAATAATGTAAATCAAAATTAAATAATGACACATGAGACATTCAAACCAAGGAATACATGGCGATGGGAACAAGCAAAATTAAATAAAATTAAAATGAGTGAAAATGAGTATAATCTTAGGTATATTCTAAAAAGGAAAATAGAATTTCGTAAGTCGGTAATTTGCATTTTATGTCAATAGAAAATAAAAATAAACAACCAAACTCATTGATGCAATTTATCAAACATATAGTAGGCATTGGAGTTTTCAACTAATAATCTAAAAGATAAATGACTACATGTAATGTCTAAAAAAAAAAAAAGTTTAAGTTGAAGAAATTTAATTAAACAAAAAAATTGCAAAATAAAAACCTTGAAAATCTAGCCAAGATTAATCCAAAGTTTAATCAAATTAACATGGGAAGCATGCAATACACTAAATTAAGGAAATAAAAGGGGAAGAAAAGTTGCACTTGTGAGAAAATAGGTGGCCAAAAGTGGAGAGGAAGGAGTGCCTAAATTATAAGAGGGAAAAAATGAGGAGGCTAAAGAAATAAAAGAGCAAAAAGAGAAAGCAATAATACATAACACAAAAAAAAATCTACACATTTAAATCTTTTAAAGAATGGGCAATCGAATATGGTAGGATTCCATTCCCTTCATGTCCTATCATTTTGCTCGTCCCATGAGTTTAACATGGATACTCATAAAAACTCTTTAAATTTTAATCTCCTATATTAATTCCTCACCTAATAAAGGCACCTTAACTTTTAAACAATTAAGCACAAACAAAACTTAAAATTAACCAATGTTCTTAAAATGGAAATTAACTAAACTAACTAAGCCAAAATAACTAAAAACTATAAAATTAAAAAGTTAAAGAGAGAAATGGTTATGATTTTAGAAAAGTCCTAGCTCAACTTTTACCTCTTAATTTCACTAATTAGACAACGTCAAGAGCATCGAAGCAACCTCAAACTTGCCATCAAAGTATGGTTTTAAGCGATGTCCATTTACTTTAAACTCATGACCATCATTCTGATATTTGATGTGATCATCCCAAAATCTGTTACATTAACAACGATATGAGGACCTTTCCATCTTGATTTTAACTTACTTGGGAATGATCTTAAATGACTATCATACAGCAGTACCTTTATCCCCAAAACAAATTCTTTCCTCACCAATTTTTTATCATTCTATTGTTTGGTTTTCTCTTTATATTTATTCAAATGATGATATGCCAAAAAATGAATCTCCTTGAAATGTTTAGAAACACCTTTGATGAGAAAAAAATGAATCATAAAGCTCTGTCTTCTTCAACCTTGAAATGTTTCTTAAATCCAAAATTAAAGATTTAAACTAATTTAATCTAAGGTATTTTCAAACAAAATTGAAATTAAAATTAAATTTGGATTAAAAATTAATGAAAAACTAATACGGATTCACCATCAAAGACATTAACCCAAGATCCATTAATGATGCCTAGTGGTCCAATTACAAGGAGGCGTGCTCAGAAGCTTAAGATGGCAATGTCATCTTATGCTCAAAGCTTTATTGCACAAGAACTTCATGAAGAAGCCTTTGAGAAGTGCTATGGAGAACTTGAAGACAAACGTAAAGTACTTAAACTTATGGAAGTAAGTGAAAGAATTGGGCAAACATGTGTCCTTGACATGTGCAAGTCATATGCTAAACATGTTCAAGTCATGTGCGAAGCATGTGCAAGTGGAAGATATGTGCATAGCATGTGATATTTATGTAATAAGGCTTTTGTATTCATAGTTAATTAGTTTGGGCCTATTTAACATAATTGGGCTTTTATTTAAGTGAGACATATGACTTCATTAAAATTCATATGACTTAAGTAGCTTAATTAAGGCTTGCTTCCTTAAGTAAGACACTTGGGCCTATCTAAAACAAGCCTAAATTCGTCACTTTACTTTAGTTGGGTTTTAAGTAGTTTTTTTAGCCTATTTTAGGTAAAATTTGGTCTTTTAAATCTAATGGCTTATGTATACCCATTCCCTTAGGGTTTAGGGCTAATTAAGAGTATAAATACTCTATTTTGGCAATGTAAAAGAGAGGTTGGTGAATAAAAACAAGTTGAGATATTTCTCATCAAGAAAGCTTGTTTTTTTTTCTATTGCATTAAGAATTAGATTAACTTCTATTATTTTGATTGTGGCATTTTTATATTCTTATTTTTTCAATTACTTGTATTTCCATTCACTTGTTGTTTGGGGGTTCAATAGGGAGGGATTTTATCTAGTTTAGCTTTGCCATCAAAATGTATGTTCAAGGGGTTTCGGGTTCTTTAGCCTTGGGGGTTTTGTACATTTGGTATCAGAGCCAAAAGTAAGGTAAATTGCTATTTATCTTAATATTAGGTTTGAGTTTTCTTTTTCTTTGATTTCTTTATATGCATTTCGAATTTGATAGTAGTAACATTCTAATTTTTGTGCTTTTTTTTTGTGTGTTAAATTTAGCCTTTTTTCCTTACCTTGTGTTTTGATTATTTGAAAAGCCTTAGAAACCGAAACTTAAACTTTGAATCTTTGGCTTGGAAATTGAATCCTAGTAGAAGTAGACTTTAGATTAGTTGTTGATTTAAAAAGAAAATAAAAGAAAAGAAAAAATGGTATTATTTGCGTACTGTTCATCGACACTGTTCATGTTACTATTCATCGACATTGTTCATATTACTGTTTATCAACACTGTTCATGGTACTATTCAAAAAAAAGGAAAAACGAAAAATAATGAAAATGAAAAGAAAAGAAAAGATAGAAGAAAAAAAGGATTAGAAAGCAATTTGGCAAGGAGAGATTAAATAGCCAAAAAGAGAGAATCATAATCCTTTATTAGGAGGGAAAAATCATCCTTTTTGTTTTAGGATTGGGGGCAACAATTAAATCCTTTTCTAAACACCATTTTAAATCCTTAAAGAGTAAGAAAATAAATCCAATTTACTTTGGGTTTAGGCCTTTAAAAATCCTATTCCATATTTGATTTGGTTTTACAAACCTAATCCTACTTAAACAAGGAATTCATTTGATATCATTTGGTACCAATCATTGATATTATTTGTGCTGCCATTTTTGGTTTTTCTTTCCAATCATTTTGTCATCTTTTTTTTCAATCATTAGTCACCATTTTGTTACCATTTTGGCATCATTTTGCTACCATTTTTCCATCATTTTCCTTTCATTTTTCCATCAATTTGCCATCTTTTTGCCATCACTTTGCCACCATTTTGCACACAACTTGACACACTAATCAAGCTTGTTACACCATTCGACCTGATGAACTTTTTTTGGCTCTAAATTAATTTGTTTTGCATACAATCTGCTCTATTTAGCTTAATTAGGTTTCTTTGTTGATTTCTTACTTTGTTTGGGGTAGATTAAGTAGGTTCTATATTTGGTTCACTTTGTAGTGGAACAAATTCATACATTTTATCAATATTGTCATTTTTCTTGATTCTTGTTGCTTATTTCTTTGTTTTAAGCTAACTTTTGTTCCTTTTACATTATTAGAGTATCTTTACTTGTCTAATACTCTAAATTATCATCAACTGGTACACTATTCTTAGCTGTGTATCACCTCTATTGTGTTTAGTGTCTTCTTTTCTAGTTTTTGAGCTTTCTTTTATTGTTAGTGCTTATTCTTTGCCTTCTTAAAACATGCTCAAATATTTGGTTTGTGGATTGAATTCTGAAGTGCAATTTTAAAGTTGCAAGCTTGAGTGGAAAAGGCAAGAAAATGTGAGAACATTAAGAGGGTAAAAGCCTTAATTATGTGAAACATGAGAGAAGTGACATTCTTTGAGTGTAAACACGTGAGGGAGTGCTTGTGAGGTTATTATCTAACACTTTTTCAGGTATTAACTCATGACTGAAGAGTCGAGTAGAAAGGAAGCATCCCTTAAAGAGATAACTTTCACCTTACAAGCTATGCATGGAAATTTTGATAGGTTCATGAGGGAAATGGGAGAAATGAATGATATGATAGAAAAGTTGGAAGTGAGCATATCTAATACACCTAAAAGAGCACCAAGGAGAGGCCAATGGTTTGATGAAGGTGTAAGAGTTGATTTTGATGATGAAGATGACGAAGAAATTAGTGCAAAGGTGGATGGAAACTTAGGCAACATCAAACTCAAGATTCCTCCATTTAAAGGCCGAAACAATGCTGATGAGTACTTAGAATGGGAGAGAAAAGTTGAAATGGTCCTTGAATACAATAGATATTCTGAGGAAAAAAAGGTGAAAATTGTAGCTATAGAGTTCACTGATTATGCAATGTTTTTGGTGGGATCAGCTCAACATGAGTAAAAGGAACGTAGGGAGGCGCACCATTAATAATTGGGAGGACATAAAGGAAGCCATGAGAAAAAGGTTTGTTCCTTCACATTATTTTAGAGAATTACATCAGAAATTACATAGACTTGTACAGGGAGGAAAATTAGTAGAGGATTACCATAAAGATATGGAAATGTGCATGGTGAGAGAAAACATTGAGGAAGATGAAGAGGTCACCATGGCTTAGTTCCTAGGAGGTCTAAACAAGGAGATTGTTGATGCCATTAAGCTATACAAATATGATTCCATAGAGGAGATGTTGAATATGGCAATGAAGATTTAAAAGCAAAAGAGGAGTAAAAGCTTCGATAAGATCAGCAACAACTCAGACAACACATTAGGGTCTAAATGGAATAAAAAGGAGGCGAAGAAAGACTTTAGGGTATCCAAACCCTATGGGACATATTCGGGTTCCAAAGAAACAAAGACTACCCAAATCTCATCTAAAGGTGCTAAAGGTAATTCTAGTACTCCAACCCCTAGTAGAGAGATTAAATGCTTTAAATGTTTGGAAAAAGGGCATATGGCATGTGAATGCCCTAATAAAAGGGTAATAATAGCTAGGGATGATAGGGAAATTACTTCTGAATCAGAACATAGTGATAATGAAATGCCTCTTTTAGAAGATTGTAGTGATTATAATAGCGAGGAAGAGTTGTTAGTTGTTAAAAGTGGGAGATCTTTAGTTGTTATAAGAGCTTTAAATTTGAATATTAAAGAATAAAGCGTAAAATAAAGAGAGAACATATTTCACACTAAATGTTTAGTTAATGGAACAGTGTGCATGATCATTATTGATGGGGGGAGTTGCACAAATATAGCTAGTGTGAGTATGGTTGAGAAGTTGAACTTGGCATGTGAAAAGCATCCTAGACCTTATAGATTGCAATGGTTAAATGACAGTGGAGAGGTTAAGGTGACATGCCAGGTTAGAGTACCATTTTTTATTGAATGGTACAAGGATGAAGTTTTATGTGATGTTGTACCTATACAAGCAGGCCATTTGCTTTTGGGGAGGCCTTGTTAGTTTGATAGATAAGTTTTGCATAATGGGTACGCCAACAAATTTTCTTTTTCTTATAAAGGTAAAAAGATTGTTTTAGCCCCATTATCTCCTCAAGATATTTATGAAGATAAAAAAAAATATTTGTGAGAGAAAAAGAGGCTTCAGCCAAAAGAGAAAAGGGGAGAGAGGTTTCAACCCATGGGGTGAGTGAGAAAAAAAAAGAAAGAAAAAAGGGAAAAGAGACCAGAAAAGAAACAAAACAAATAAATGGCCTATTGGTGAGTGAAAACAAGCTAGGGGGCGGCAAAAACAAAATTTTTATATGAGAACAAGAGAGGTTAAGAGTGCTTTAACTTTAAGACAACCTTTGGTCCTTGTAATCTACAAGGAAGTTTCGTTTTCTAACACTAACCTTAATCTTCATTCTTTGCCTCCTAGTTTTGTTTTTATGTTGCAGGAGTATTCTGATGTCTTTCCTAATGAGATGCCAGATGGATTACCACCTTTGAGAAGGATAGAACATCGAATTGATTTATTACCAGGATCTACCATTCCCAATAGACCAGCCTATAGAAGCAATCCTATGGAAACTAAGGAGATGAAAAGGAAAGAGGAAGAACTCATAGAGAAGGGATTGGTGAGAGAAAGCATGATTCCATGTGCAGTACCTATTCTCTTAGTGCCTAAGAAGGATGGAACATGGAGGATGTGTGTTGATTGCCGTGCAGTCAACAAAATCACTGTAAAGTTAATGTTGGATGAATTATGTGGTGCTATGTATTTTACTAAAATTTACTTAATGAGTGGATATCATCACCTGGTGATGAATGGAAAACAACTTTCAAAACTAAATATGAATTGTATGAGTGGTTAGTCATGCTATTGGGCTATCTAATGCCCCTAGCACTTTTATGATGCTTATGAACCATGTATTGCGTGCATATTTAGGAAAGTTTTTTGTTGTGTACTTTGATGATATACTCATTTATAGAAAGTCTTATGAAGAGCATATTGAGCATGTTAAGTTAGTTTTACAAGCTTTGAGGTCTAAAAAGTTGTATGCTAAACTTAAGAAATGAACATTTTGTATAGATAGACTTGTGTTTCTTGGTTTTGTGGTGAGTGTATAGCATATTAAAGTGGATGAAGAGAAAGTGAAAGCAATTAAGGAATGGCCTATGCCTAAGACTGCTTCAGACGTGAGAAGCTTTCATGGCTTGGCAAGCTTTTATAGGCGTTTTGTGCAAGATTTCTCTTCCATTGTTGCACTACTTACAGAAATTATCAAGAAGGAAGTTGGGTTCAAGTGGGGAGAAGTATAGCAGAAGGCATTTGAAACTTTGAAAGGGAAGTTGTGTTCTACTCCTATTTTATCTTTGCCTAACCTTGATAAAACATTTGAAATAGAGGGTGATTCTTCTGGTGTAGGTATTAGGGTAGTTTTGATACAAGCAAAGAAGCCAATTGCCTATTTCAGTGAGAAGATTCATGGGGCCTAACTCAACTATTCAACTTATGATAAGAAATTTATATGCCTTAATGAGAGCCTTGGATGTGTGGTAGCACTACCTCCTTCCCAAAAAGTTTTGTCATTCACACTGATCATGAGTCCCTCAAGCACTTGAAAGGATAAGGTAAGTTGAACCAAAGGCATGCTAAATGGGTTGAATTTATTGAACAATTTCCTTATGTTATTCAATACAAGTATGGAAAAGATAACATTGTTGCTGATGCATTGTCAAGGAGATATACTTTAATTTCTACACTTAGTTCTCAGTTGCTTGGTTTTGAGCATGTTAAGGAACTATGTGTTGGTGATCTTGATTTTGGTAATGTGTATGCAGCATGTGAGCATCAAGCTTTTGATAAATTTTATAGGCATGATGGATTTTTGTTTAAGGGTAGCAAGCTTTGTTTGCCTAAGTATTCTATACGTGATTTGGTTGCATTAGAGTCTCATTGTGGGGGATTGATGGGACATTTTGAGGTGCATAAGAATTATGACATATTAAATAAGCATTTTTATTGGCCTCATATGCACAGGGATGTGCAAAAAGTGTGTAATTCATGTGTTGCATGTAGGTAAGCTAAGTCTAAAACTATGCCCCATGGTTTGTATATGCCTCTACCTATACCTAGTTCTTCTTGGACTGACTTTTATATGGATTTTGTACTTGATTTCCTAGAACTAAATGTGGTAGAAATAGCATTTTTGTTGTGGTAGTTAGGTTTAGTAAGATGGATCACTTTATTGCTTGTCATAAATGTGATGATGCTGTTAATATTGCTGACTTATTCTTTAGAGAAGTAGTGCATTTGCATGGTATTCCATGTACTATTGTTTCAGATAGGGATACAAAGTTCCTTTCACACTTTTGGCATGTTCTATGGGGTAAGTTGGGTACAAAGTTGTTATTTTCTACTACTTGTCACCCACAAACAGATGGCCAAACAGAAGTGGTGAATAGAACCATAGGAACTTTACTTTGTGCTATAGTGGGTAAGAATCTCAAAACATAGGAGGATTGTTTACCTTTCATTGAATTTGCTTATAATAAAAGTATTAAAGAGTATGCCTTAGAGCCCATGTAATGGGGATGTATTTCATATGTATGAACTCATATGCTTAATAAAAGGCATCATTCATTTATTAATGCTATGTTTAAATACATGAGTTTGCAAATCTTAAATTAATAAATGAAGTCCTAGATATTATAAACACAGTGCAAAGGCAATCATGAAATTGTTCATGATGTGAGATGTCTATTGCATGAAAATGTGATAATATCTAAATATCCCTAGTCATAGAATTAACTAGATAGGACATTGTTAATTCGGACAGACTAGCACATGTTATGCTTCTTGAATAGTTCAAGCAGTGGTTGTGATTATGGAAGATGATCAAAGCTAACATGTGGATGCTTGTTAGAAGAACAAGTTCATTTGAGACCTGTAAAGAGAATCCTCACATGGATATTAAATCTATGTCAGTGAGGAATCTCTTCATAGTGGTTGCGTAAGTATCCTTAGACTTGAGATCACCAAGGTTATCTTAAGTAGCAAGTGATATACTTTGACTCTATAACAGATTATTTCCAATTGGGTGTGAACATGGTTAGGCGGTTGGGTATATCATGACCTACTTGAAGATAGTTGAGTGATTGACAAAGGATTCACAATCCCAGATTTATTAAGGGAAGTTATCTCGCATGATTCTATAATTACCTTGTTCAGAGAATCTCTGGCCAGAGTAATATGCCAAGATGGATAGGGATCCATGAAGGGCATTTTAGGAACAATGGTTAAATTAAAAGAACATTCATAATTAGATTTATATGAGTTGACAGAAATCCATACTCAGAATCTAATTGAGATAAGAGTGGTGAAATGAGTAATTACACGGTAACTGTTTCTATGGAAAGGTATAGTCAAACCACTTGACTTTCCTGACATTTGAGTAGTCATGATGCCTACTAGAGGCCGCTCATGACTTGTGTAATAGTGTATCATAAATATCAATAGGGATTGATAAAATGAATTAAAGAAATTTAAATCATGTGAGTTTTGAATATAACTCATAATTACATATTATACTGCCAATATGGATAGGAACCCAATAGGTCACACAAATATAGAGTAAAGGATAAAATGGTAAAATGAAAAGAATAATACTAATTGATATTATTATGAAAGAGAGAAATGAATAAGAAAATAATTAATTAAAGAGTTTAATTAATTATGATCAAATAGAATTGTTCGCATAACTTTTTAGAAATGTTCTGCAAAAAGGACTTAATTGAAATATTATATTTCACAATTAATTATTATTGGACTATAAGTGTTATAGGGCTGATATAATAATTAATAGATCCATTGGAGAAATTAAAAGAGGCCTAGAGAATTGGTTTTGGCATATAAACCCTCCAGAGGAAGGGTTACATGCCAAACCAATATAGAAGGCCTTATAGGCCTAATTCTTGGACCAAAATAAATTAAATATATTTCATAAGTGTTATGGAGCCGAAATATTTAATTTGGATGGATTTGGAATTAATTTGGGTGATTAAATCCAAGTGTGTGCACAAAGGGCCTAGTTTGTGGGTTTTGTGCATAGTCTTTTGTCAAAAGATTTAAATTGAATTTAATTGAACCCAAATAAATTATTAATAATTTCACAAACCCATTTAATATTTTCCCAGAAATTTTAAAGAGCCCAATCCTATTATGAAGTTGGATTTTTAACCTAACTATAAAAATCCAAGTGATAGGGATTTTAGGGTTAAGTGAACATTAAGAGAAAAAATAATTCTCTCTCATTTTTTCTCTAAACCCTAGCCACCACTCCCTTGCTAGCATCAAGGGGAATTCAGCCAGACCTTGTGTTCCATTATTCTTAGTTCATTCAATCCTTCTCTAGTGTGGATTACTAAATGGAGATGTTCAATTTTGGACACTGTGGTTTGCGACAACCCAGTGAAAAGGAAAATCAACTGTTCAACAAAAATCAAAGGTGATTTTTCTTATTCTCATTAATATTTATATTGTAAATTCATGGAAAGATCAGATCTATTGGTTAAAAATTTTAAATTCTGCTTATGTATGTGATGCATGTAACCGATAATTTCGAACATGGTATTAGAGCCACGGTTTTGCCATGAATCTACAGTTCTATATTATTTGCAAAATAGTTTTTCTTTTTATTTTTGAGTTATTTATTTCATGAACTTTAAAATATCATATTTAATTGTTCATGAATGAGAAATATTGATTTATGGATGTATGTGATCAAATATATAAAATGAAAAAGAAAATCGATTATTTAGAGAAAAGAATCATTGTTTTTGGCTTGTAGGGTTTTTATTTTTCAATAAAGCTTAGGGATATTCTAAATTAAATTTTTATTGATCCACTCTAAAATTATTTTGATGATAATTTATGTGTTTAATATGTGATATTAAGCCATAGGATCAAACAAAATTAAAATCGAACAAGTTTCGATAAATTGGTGTTCTTCGTGTGTTCTTGTTGTGTTCTTGGTGAGTTCATGTTTAGAACGATTTTTAATCTTTTAAATTTAATATATCTGATATATTAATGTGTTTTTAATTAGTTGGATTAATTAAAATGGGCCTTGAATTAATTGGATTAATTTTAATTCATTAAAACCACTTAATGGGCTTAATTATGTTTACGTTCTTGATTTAAATTAGTGAATGACTTGGTGGACCCAAGGAGCTGATTTAAATTAAATATTATATACTTTAATTAAGTTTATTGATGGGTTTTAGGGGCTAGAGTGGGCTTGGCTCATTCCAAAAGGCCCAAATGACCCAAAAGACATAAAACTAGTTTGTGTGTGAACACACTTTAGGGTTTAAATTTGTAGGTTTCGGCCTACCCTTTATTTTAAGCCCAAAATTAATTATTTAATTATTTAATATGATTAATTAATTAAATAATCAATTAATAATTAATTAATAATCAATTGGATTGATAATTAATGAAAGAACATATGCATGCAAAAGGGTTTCCTAAAATGAAAGTTTCCAAAATGGAAAAAGTTTCTTAATTTGATCACATTATTAAAATAACTCAAAAGTAAGTTTTAAGAGTTGAAACATAGTATGTATTCCATTATATGGCTTTACTTTATGCATTAGAAATGCATATAAGGGTGTATGATTGTCATGATGGATAGTTATGGACAAAGGCCTAATGTGATTGAGCATAATGCATGTTTCGGCCCAATAAGGACTTTTATGTCCCGGTCACTTATTTTTTGTTTGTATTTCTTTTTCAAATTGTAATACGTAATTAGATAACTTAGATTAAAATTAGAGATAAAAATGGAGACCACTATCAAGGAGCAAGATGAACCGGATGAAGATCCAACAAGATTGAAGATAATATAATTATTTTTCTTGTTTGAATCATGCATATTACCTAGGTTTGACCATTTGATTTCCCTTTTGGCTCGAGGAGATCAATGTAGTAAAGTCCATAACTATACCATATTTGTATGCTTATATTTATGTGATAGATATAGGATGCATACCAATGTATGCCAACCATGTATGATCTGACTTAATTAACTAAAATTCCTCAAACTAATACTAAGGTATATAAGCCTTCCATTAATTTGAGGAGACCTAGAGTTCTTTATAGTGTTGGTTGTTAACCACAGTCAAGCTTACATTATATCGATTATGTTTAAATCTAATTAAATGGGTCATCTTAGCTACCCCATTAGCTTGTTAACCATAGTCAAGGCTAATGGTTCTAGAGACAAGATTAGGAAATGTATATATGATATGCATGTATCAAGAGTTGATAATCTAATGATCCAATAGTTGTGTAGAGGCACAATTGGTATAAAGATACCTACTGTTGGAATTTAATGGTTACATACATTACATATATGAGCGGAATTTTAAAATTTTTAACCATTAGATCTGATCTTACCATGAATACACAATATAACTATATGAGAATAAGAAAAATCACCTTTGATTTTTGTTGAACAGTTGATTTTACTTCGCACCAGGTTGTCGCAAACCACAGTGTCCAAAATTGAACACCTCCAATGAGTAATCCACACTAGAGAGGGGTAAATTGAACCAACAAATTGGTGTTCAACTAGGGCTGGCCGAAATTCCAAGAAGCTAGCCTAATTCCTCATTAGTTGGCCTTTTATAGTTAGGTTAAAATTCCAACTCCTTAATGAGATTGGGCTCTTTAAAATTGCTGGAGAATTATTAATTGGGCCTCTGGAATTAATTATAATCATTTGGGCTTAATTAAATCCAATTTAAACCTTTTCATAAAAGACTATGCACAAAACCCACAAACTAGGCCATTTGTGCAACTAATTGGATTTAAATACCCAAATGGATTTCAAATCCAACCAAATTAAATATGTGAGTTCCATAAAACTTATGTAACATATATAAATTAATTTGGTGCATGAAATAGGCCATTAAGGCCTTCTGTATTGGAGTAGGCGTGTGGCCCTTACAGAATGGCTTTCGCCAACTTTCTTCATTCCTCTGGCCCTTCATAATTCCTCCAATGGACCTATTAATTATTATATCAGTCCTATAACACTTATAGTAGTCTTATAACACTTATAAGACAATAATAATTAATCATGAAATATATTATTTCAATTAGGTCTAATTTACATAACATTTTTCAAAAGTTCCCTGGACAATTTTATTTGATCATAATTAATCAAACTCTTTAATTAATTATTATCATATTTACTTCTCTACCTTCATAATAATATCAAATATTATTATCCTTTTAATTTTACCATTTTACCCTTTTCTCTATATGTGTGTGACCTATTGGGTTCCTGTCCATGTTGGCAGTATAATATGTAATTGTGAGTTCTATTCAAAACTCACATGATTTAAACTCCTTTAAATCATTTTATCAATCTCTATTGATATTTCGATACATCATTATACAAGTCATGATTGGCCTCTAGCTAGGCATCATGACTACCCAAATGTCAGGAAAGTCATGTGATTTGACTGTACCCTTCCATAGAAATAGTTATCGTGCAATTACTCCTTTCACCACTCTTATCTTAATTAGATTCTGAGTATGGATTTCTGTCAACTCATATAAATCTAATTATGTATGTTCTATTAATTTAACCATTGTTCCTAAAATGCCCTTCATGGATCTCCATCCATCTCGCCATATTACTTTGGCCAGAGATTCTCTGAACAAGGCAATTATAGAATCATACGAGATAACTTCCCTTGTTAAATCTGGGATGGTGAATCCTTTGTCAATCACTCAACTATCTTCAAGTAGGTCATGATATACCCAATCTCCTAACTATGTTCACTCCCAGTTGGAAGTAATCAGTTATTGAGTCAAAGTATACCACTTGTTACTTAAGATAACTTTGGTGATCTCAAGTCTAAGGATACTTGCACAACCGCTATGAAGAGATTCCTCACTAACATGGATTTAATATCCATGTGAGGATTCTCTATGCAGGTCTCCAATGAACTTGTTCTTCTAACAAGCATCCACATGTTAGCTTTGATTATATTTCATAATCACAGTTATGAGAACCACTGCTTGAACCATTCAAGAAGCATAACATGTGCTAGTCTGTCCGAATTAACAATGTCCTATCTTGTTAATTCTATGACTAGGGATATTTAGATATTAACACATTTGCATGCAATAGACATCTCACATCACGAACGCTTTCATGATTGCCTTTGCACTGTGTTTATAATATCTAAGACTTTATTTATTAATTTAAGATTTACAAACTCATGTATTTAAACACAGCATTAATAAATGAATGATGCCTTTTATTAAGAATATAAATTTCATACATATGAAAAACATCCCTATTACATGGGCTCTAGGGCATACTCTCTAACAATCTCCCACTTGCACTAGAGCCAATCACTTATATGTCTCAGACCCATGTTATTTATATGGTGATCATGCTTAATCTGGGAAAGTTCTTTAGTGAGGGGATCCGCCACATTGTCATCTGTGGGAACCCTTTCTATTTTCACATCATTTCTAGCTACTATTTCCCTTATGAGATGGTAGCGTCTGAGAACATGCTTGGATCGCTGATAAAACCGTGGTTCCTTTGCTTGCGCAATGGCTCCATTGTTGTCACAATATAAAGGAATCGAATCAACAATGCTAGGCACCACTCCTAGTTCGGTTATGAACTTTTTGATCTAGACTGCTTCTTTGGCTGCTTCTGAAGCAGCAATGTAATCAGCTTCCGTCGTGGAATCAGCAGTTGTTTCTTGTTTGGAACTTTTCCAACTAACTGCTCCTCCTCCCATTATGAACACATAACCAGATTGTGATTTACAATCATCTTTGTCAGATTGGAAGCTGGCATCTGTATACCTATTTACTTCCAAACTGCCCTCTCCATATACCAAGAATATATCCTTAGTCCTTCTCAAGTACTTAAGAATATTCTTGACAGCTGCCCAGTGTTCCTCTCCAAAATTGGATTGGAATCTGCTTGTGACATTCAAAGCAAATGCTACATCTGGACGTATACATAACATAGCATACATGATAGAACCAATTGCAGATGCATATGGTATTCTATTCATGCTCTCTCTATCCTCTAGTGTTTGCAGACACATAGACTTAGAAAGGTGTTTCCCATGCACCATGGGTATAAACCCTTTCTTAGAGAGATCCATATTGAACCTCTTCAATACTTTATCTATATATGTACTCTGAGAAAGATCTAGCAACCTATTGGATCTATCTCTATAGATCCTTATTCCCAGAATATAGGATGCTTCTCCAAGGTCTTTCATGGAGAATTGCTTGGATAACCATATTTTAACAGATTGGAGAAGAGAAATGTCATTTCCCATGATCAATATGTCATCTACATATAGAACTAGGAAGACAATTGCACTCCCACTGACCCTTTTATACACACAAGGTTCATCTTCATTCTAGGAGAAACCAAACTCTTTGATTGTCTCATTGAATCGTATGTTCCAGCTCCTAGAGGCTTGCTTCAATCCATAAATGGATCTTTGAAGCTTGCTTACCTTTTCGCCATTTCCTGATGTGAATCCTTCTGGTTGTGTCATATACACATCCTCGGTAAGATTTCCATTAAGGAAAGTTGTCTTCACATCCTTTTGCCAAATCTCATAATCATAATGAGCTGCAATGGCTAAAAGTATTCTTATAGACTTAAGCATCGTCACAGGAGAAAAAGTTTCGTCATAGTCAATACCTTCTTTTTGACGATAACCTTTTGCTACTAAGCGAGCTTTATAGGTAACTATATTACCTTCCATGTCAGTCTTTTTTTTGAAGACCCATTTGCACCCTATGGGTTTTATCCCTTCAGGTGGTTGAGTTAAAGTCCATACTTTGTTCTCATTCATGGAGTCCATTTCAGATTGCATAGCCTTAAGCCATAAATCATGTTCTGAACTGTTCAAAACTTCTTGATATCTTGTAGGCTCATTGTCCTCTACTACAGTTATGCCTCTATCCGAATCAATGTGAAATCCATATCTCACAGGGATAGAATGCATCCTAGTAGATCTCCTAGGATTTTGTGTATAATCAGGTTCAACTCTAATCTCATCATTATGAAATTCAGTTTCGGGTTCAATCGGTTGATCATCTTCTATTTGTTGGTCTTAAACTTCACCAAGTTCAATTTTACTCCACTATCCTCTCGTAGGAGAAATTCTCTTTCCAAGAAGACAGCATGCCTTGAAACAAACACCTTTTGTTCTAAGCGATGATAGAAATAATATCCACACATTTCTTTTGGATATCCCACAAATAAACATTTGTCAGACTTAACATCTAGTTTGTCTGACATTGTCCTCTTCATATAAGCAGGACAACCCCATACTTTCATATGAGAAAGCGTGGGTTTCTTGTTATTCCACATCTCATATGGACTAACATCAACCGATTTACTAGGAACTCTGTTTAACACATAAACAGCAGTTTCTAGTGCATATCCCCAAAAGGACTTAGGCAAGTCCGCTCGGCTCATCATTGATCGAACCATATCTAATAGTGTTTGATTCCTCATTTCAGATACACCATTGTGTTGTGGTGTATATGGAGGAGTCCATTGAGATAAAATCCCATTATCTCTAAGATAATCCTAAAACTCTTGACTTAAGTATTCTCCACCTCGATCTGATCTAAGTGTTTTAATACTTTTGCCAAGTTGTTTCTCTACTTCATTTCTGAATTCTTTGAACTTTTCAAATGCTTCAGACTTATATTTCATTAGATAGATGTATCCAAACCTGGAATAATCATCTATGAAAGTAATGAAGTAGGAGTAACCTCCTCTGGCATGTGTAGTCATTGGACCACATACATCTGAATGTATTAAGTCCAAAACCATTTTAGCTCATTCTCCTTTACCAATAAAGGGAGCTTTTGTCATTTTTCCCAGTAAACAAGATTCGCATGTATCAAATGATTCATAATCAAATGATCCCAAATCACCTGACTTGTGTAATTTGGTCATGCGTTTTTCATTTATTTGGCCTAAACGATAATGCCATAAGTATGAGGTATTTAGATTATCATGTTTCATTCTCTTGGAATCCACATTATGTACTTCTTTAATTAAATCAAGAACAAATATACCATTCTCAATTATAGCTTTTGAATAAAACATATTGTTCTTAAAAATTTAACAACATTTGTCCTTTAAAGAAATATCATAATCGTTCATCAAACAACTGAAAGAAATAATACTTTTGGACAAAGCTGGAACATAATAACAATTATTTAATTCCAGTACTAATCCACTAGGAAGAGGCAAATAGTAAGTCCCCACAACTGTTGTAGAGATGTTCTATCCAGTAGCTGACTGCAAACATATCTCTGCCTTTCCAACTCTTCTAAAGCTTCTAAGCCCCTGTAGATCATTACATAAATGAGATCCACATCCGGTATCTAATACCCAAGATTGTTTTGAAGCAATAGAATAAGTATTAATTTCAATCATATGAATACCTGAAGTAGAAGCATCAGCTTGCTTCTTCTCCTTGAGAGAATCTAGATAGGCCTTGCAGTTACGCTTCCAATGACCATCCTTTCCACAATGGAAGCAAGTTCCTTTGGGATTCTCTTTCTTGGCAACCTTCTTCTTGTAGATCCCACCATTCTTTGGCTGCGCCTTGGTTATCTTCTTCTTCTTCTGCTTCTTGCCTTTAGCAGAAGTGACAACCATGACACTTTTTGGATCCTTCTTAAATGATCCATCAGCTGTCTTGAGCATATTGATTAACTCAGGAATGGATACTTGGATCTTGTTCATGTTGAAGTTAAGCACGAAAGGTGCATAACTTGGAGCCAACGAGTACAAGATTAAATCTATGTATAGATCATTATCCATAACATAGCCAAGTCTACTCAAATGCTCATTATACCCATACATCTTCAATGCATGAGTGGCAGCTGAAGTGCCTTCCACCATTTTGCAGCTAAATAGAGCTCGAGCAATCTCATATTGCTCAGTTCTAGCCTGAGAAGAATAAAGCTCCTCTAGATGCAAAATGATGGTTCTAGCATCCATCATTTCATGTTGCTTCTGAAGCTCTGAGGACATAGCACCCAGCATCAGACATGTTGCTACTTCACTATCCTCCATGTATTTTTGATAAATGCCTTTGATCTCATCAATGGCATCATCTGATGGAAGTGGTGGTGGATCTTTATCCAAGACATAGTGGATCTTTTCAGCTCTGAGAACAATTCTCACTTGCCTGATCCAGTCAGAATAGTTGTTACCAACCAACTTGTTATCCAAGATTGATCGTATATTAATGTTTGATGTGCTCATGATGATGACCTAGATGTGAAAAAGAAAAGATATGAGAGTATGTTTATATATATGTATGCATTAATAAGGTCTTTAATTAATCCATTTACTCCCACTATTTTATTGCGAATTAATAGCCCTCACTATATAATCCGAGAAAACCCGATGGTTTTCTTAGTGGGCCAAAATCCAATCCTTGATATGTAATTTGACCTTGACTGTGGTCAACAAGCCAAATTTCATACCCTTGAAAGGTAGGTATCTCTATACCAATTGTGTCTTTACACAACTATTGGATCATTAGGTTATCAACTCTTGATGAATGCATATCATATGTGCATTCCCTAATCTTGCCTCTAAAACCATTAGCCTTGACTGTGGTCAACAAACTAATGGGCTAGCTAAGATGACCCATTTAATTAGATTTGAACATATTCGATATAATGTGAGCTTGACTGTGGTCAACAACCCACACTATAAAGAACTCTGGTTCTCCTCAAATTAATGGAAGGCTTATATACCATAGTATTTGTTTGAGGGTTTTAGTTAATTAAGTCTCATCATACATGGTTGGCATACATTGGTATGCATCCTATATCTATCACATAAATATAAGCATACAAATATGGTATAGTTATGGACTTTACTACATTGATTTCCCCGAGCCAAAAGGGAAATCAAAAGGTCACACCTAGGTAGTATGCATGATTCAAACAAGAAAATAATTACATTATCTTCAAGCTTGTTGGATCTCCATCCGGCCCATCTTGCTCCTTGATATTGGTCTCCATCTCTCTTTCTAATTCTAATCTAAGTAATCTAATTACATATTACAACTTGAAAAGAAATACAAACCAAAAACAAGTGGCCGGGACATGAAAGTCCTCATTGGGCCAAAACATGCATTATGCTCAATAACATTGGGCTTTGTCCATAACTAACCATCATGCCAATCATACACCCATATATGCCTATCTAATGCATAAAAAAATGGATTAATAACTTTGTTTCAACCTTTGAAACTATATTTTGAGTTATTTTAATGATGTGATCAAATTAGGAAACTTTTTCCATTTTGGAAACTTTCATTTTAGGAAACCTTTTTGCATGCATGTGTTCTTGCTTTAATAATCAATCCAATTGATTATTAATTAAATATAAATTGATTATTTAATTAATTAATCATATTAAATAATTAAAATAATCAATTTTGGGCTTAAAACCAAGGGTGGGCCGAAACCCACAAAAGTAAACCCTAAATGTGTTCACACACAAACTGGTTTTATGTCTTTTGGACCATTTGGGCCTTTTGGAATGAGCCAAGCCAACTCCAGCCCTTAAAAACCATTAATAAACTTAATTAATGTTTATAATGTTTAATTTAAATCAGCTCCTTGGGCCCACCAAGTCATTCACTAATTTAAATCAAGTCCGTAAACATAATTAAGCCCATTAAGTGGTTTTAATAAATTAAAATTAATCAAATTAATTTAAGGCCCATTTTATTTAATCCAATTAATTAAAAACACTTTAATATATCATATATATCAGGTTTAGAAGATCAAAAGTCGTTCTAACCAATAACACATCAAGAACACACGAAGAACACCAATTTATCGAACTTTTCGACTAAACTAGTTTCCATGCAAAACTTGTTCGATTTTAATTCCGTTCGATCCTATGGATTAATATCCCATATTAAACACATAAAATATCATCTAAATGATGTTTTAATGGATCCATAAGAAATTAAATTAGAACAGCCCCTTAAATCACCTAGGGTTTCACGCCAAACCCTAATCACAATCATTCAAAAATTTCGTTTTTGTTTCCACCAAATTTATTTGATCACACATACAACAAGAAATAAATATTTCTCATTCATGAGCAATCAAATCTAATATTTTAAAGTTCATGAAATAAGTAACTCAAAACAAAACAAAACTTATTCTGCAGGAAAATATAGAATTGTATATCCATGGCAAAACCGTGGCTCTGATACCATGTTGGAATTTAACGATTAGATGCATTATATACATGAACAGAATTTTAAAATTTTTAACCATTAGATCTGATCTTGCCATGAATACACAATAGTTGATTTTACTTCGCACCGGGTTGTCACAAACCACAGTGTCCAAAATCGAACACCTCCAATGAGTAATCCACACTAGAGAGGGGTAAATTAAACCAACAAATTGGTGTTCAACTAGGGTTGGACGAAATTCCAAGAAGCTAGCTTGGAGTTGGCGCAAAAAGGAGAGAGAGAATAGAGAAAAAGAATTTCTTTTTGTTTTAATCACTTAACCCTAATTCCTCATTAGTTGGCCTTTTATAGTTAGGTTAAAATTCCAACTCCTTAATGTGATTGGGCTCTTTAAAATTGCTGGAGAATTATTAATTGGGCCTCTGGAATTAATTATAATCATTTGGGCTTAATTAAATCCAGTTTAAACCTTTTCATAAAAGACTATGCACAAAACCCACAAACTAGGCCCTTTGTGCAACTAATTGGATTTAAATACCCAAATGGATTCCAAATCCAACCAAATTAAATATGTGAGTTCCATAACACTTATGTAACATATATAAATTAATTTTGTGCATGAAATGGGCCATTAAGGCCTTTTGTATTGGAGTAGGCGTGTGGCCCTTACAGAATGGCTTTCGCCAACTTTCTTCATTCCTCTGGCCCTTAATAATTTCTCCAATGGACCTATTAATTATTATATCAGTCCTATAACACTTATAGTAGTCTTATAACACTTATAAGATAATAATAATTAATCATGAAATACATTATTTCAATTAGGTCCAATTTACAGAACATTTCTCAAAAGTTTCGCGGAAAATTTTATTTGATCATAATTAATCAAACTCTTTAATTAATTATTATCATATTTACTTCTCTACCTTCATAATAATATCAAATATTATTATCCTTGTCATTTTACCATTTTACCCTTTTCTCTATATGTGTGTGACCTATTGGGTTCCTGTCCATGTTGGTAGTATAATATGTAATTGTGAGTTCTATTCAAAACTCACATGATTTAAACTCCTTTAAATTATTTTATCAATCTCTATTGATATTTCAATACATCATTATACAAGTCATGATTGGCCTCTAGCTAGGCATCATGACTACCCAAATGTCAGAAAAGTCATGTGATTTGACTGTACCCTTCCATAGAAACAGTTATCGTGCAATTACTCCTTTCACCACTCTTATCTCAATTAGATTCTGAGTATGGATTTCTGTCAACTCATATAAATCAAATTATGTATGTTCTATTAATTTAACCATTATTCCTAAAATGCCCTTCATGGAGCTCCATCCATCTCGGCATATTACTCTGGCCAGAGATTCTCTGAACAAGGCAATTATAGAATCATGCGAGATAACTTCCCTTGTTAAATCTGGGATGGTGAATCCTTTGTCAATCACTCAACTATCTTTAAGTAGGTCATGATATACCCAATCTCCTAACTATGTTCACTCCCAGTTGAAAGTAATCAGTTATGGAGTCAAAGTATACCACTTGCTACTTAAGATAACTTTGGTGATCTCAAGTCTAAGGATACTTGCACAATCGCTATGAAGAGATTCCTCACTGACATAGATTTAATATCCATGTGAGGATTCTCTATGCAGGTCTCTAATGAACTTGTTCTTCTAACAAGCATCCACATGTTAGCTTTGATTATCTTCCATAATCACAGTTATGAGAACCACTGCTTGAACCATTCAAAAAGCATAACATGTGCTAGTCTGTCCGAATTAACAATGTCCTATCTTGTTAATTCTATGACTAGGGATATTTAGATATTAACACATTTGCATGCAATAGACATCTCACATCACAAACGCTTTCATGATTGCCTTTGCACTGTGTTTATAATATCTCGGACTTCATTTATTAATTTAAGATTTAAAAACTCATGTATTTAAACACAACATTAATAAATGAATGATGCCTTTTATTAAGAATATAAATTTCATACATATGAAAAACATCCCTATTACATGGGCTCTAGGGCATACTCTCTAACACCTACCTTTTAAGGGTATGGAGTTTTGATTTGTTGACTACAATTAAGGTCAAATTTCATATCAAGGATTGGATATTGGCCTACTAAGAAAACCATCGGGTTTTCTCGGATTAAATAGTGAGGGCTTTTAATTTGCAATAAAATAGTGGGAGTAAATGGATTAATTAAAGACCTAATTAACGCATACATATATATGAACATACTCTCATATGTTTTCTTTTTACATCTAGGTCATCATCATGAGCACATCGAACATTAACATACGATCAATCTTGGATAACAAGCGGTTGGCAGTAACTATTCTAACTGGATCAGACAGGTGAGAATTGTTCTCAAAGCTGAAAAGATCCATTATGTCTTGGATAAAGATTCTCCACCACTTCCATCAGATGATGCCATTGATGAGATCAAAGGTACTTATCAAAAATACATGGAGTATAGTGAAGCAGCGGCATGTCTGATGCTAGATGCTATGTCCTCAGAGCTTCAGAAGCAACATGAGATTATGGATGCTAGAACGATCATTTTGCATCTAGAGGAGCTTTATTCTTCTTCGGCTAGAACTGAGCAATATAATATTGCTTGAGCTCTATTTAGCTGCAAAATGGTGGAAGGCACTTCGGCTGCTACTCATGCATTAAAAATGTATAGGTATATTGAGCATTTAAGTAGACTTGGCTATGTAATGGATAATGATCTATACATAGATTTAATCTTGCACTTGTTGGCTCTAAGTTATGCACCTTTCGTACTTAACTTTAACATGAACAAGATCTAAGTAACCATTCCTGAGTTAATTAACATGCTCAAAATGGCCGATGGATCCTTCAAGAAGGATTCAAAAAGTGTCATGGTTGTCACTTCTACTAAAGGCAAGAAGTAGAGGAAGAAGAAGATGACCAAGGCACAGCCAAAGAATGGTGGGGTTTCCAAGAAGAAGGTTGCCAAGAAAGAGAATCCTAAAGGAACTTGCTTCCATTGTGGAAAAGTTGGTCAGTGGAAGCGTAACTGCAAGGCCTATCTAGATTCTCTCAAGGAGAAGAAGTAAGTTGAAGCTTCTACTTCAGGTATTCATATGATTAAAATTAATACTTATTTTATTGCTTCAAAAAAATCTTGGGTATTAGAAACCAGATGTGGATCTCATTTGTGTAAAGATCTACAGGGACTTAAAAGCAGTTGAAGAGTTGGAAAAGCAGAAATATGTCTACAGTTAGCTACTGGACAAAACATTTCTATAGAAGTTGTGGGAACTTATCATTTACCTCTTCCAAGTGGATTAATACTGGAATTAAATAATTGTTATTATGTTCCAGCTTTATCCAAAAGTATTATTTCTTTCAGTTGTTTATTGAACGATTATGACATTTTTTTAAAAGACAAATGTTGTTATATTTTAAAGAACAATATGTTTTATGCTAAAGCTATCATTAAGAATGGTATATTTATTCTTGATTTAATTAAAGAAGTGCATAATGTGGATACTAAGAGAATGAAACAAGATAATCTAAATATCTCATATTTATGGCATTGTCGTTCAGGACATATAAATAAGAAATGCATGACCAAATTACAAAAGTCAGGTGATTTAGGGTCATTTGATTATAAATCATTTGATACATGTGAATCTTGTTTATTAGGAAAAATGACAACAACTCCCTTTATTGGTAAAGGAGAATGAGCTAAAATGGTTTCGGATTTAATATATTCAGATGTATGTGGTCCAATGACTGCATATGCCAGAGGAGGTTACTCCTACTTCATTACTTTCATAGACGATTATTCCAAGTTTGGATATATCTATCTAATGAAATATAAATCATAAGCATTTGAAAATTTCAAAGAATTCAGAAATGAAGTACAGAAGCAACTTGGCAAGAGTATTAAGACACTTAGATCAGATCGAGGTGGAGAGTACTTAAGTCAAGAATTTCAAGATTATCTTAAAGATAATGGGATTTTATCTCAATGGACTCCACCATATACACCATAACATAATGGTGTATCTGAAAGGAGAAATTGAACACTATTAGATATGGTTCGATCCATGATGAGCCGAGCAGACTTGCCTAAGTCCTTTTCGGGATATGCACTAGAAACTGTTGTTTATGTGTTAAACAGAGTTCCTAGTAAATTGGTTGATGTTACTCCATATGACATATGGAATAACAAGAAACCCACACTTTCTCATATGAAAGTATGGGGTTGTCTTGCTTATGTAAAGAGGACAATGTCTGACAAACTAGATGTTAAGTCTGACAAATGTTTATTTATGGGATATCCAAAAGAAACATTTGGATATTATTTCTATCATCCCTTAGAATAAAAGGTGTTTGTTTCAAGGCATGTTGTCTTCTTGGAAAGTGAATTTCTCCTAAGAGAGGACAATAGGAGTAAAAATGAACTTGATGAAGTTCAAGACCCACAAAGAGAAGTAGATCAACCGATTGAACCCGAGACTGAATTTCATAATGATGAGATAATAGTTGAACCTAATTATACATAAAATCCTAGAAAATCTACTAGGATGCATTCTATCCCTGTGAGATATGGATTTCACATTGATTCAGATAGAGGCATAACTGTAGAAGAGGACAATGAGCCTATAAGCTATCAAGAGGTTTTGAATAGTTCAGAATGTGATTTATGGCTTAAGGCTATGCAGTCTGAGATGGACTCCATATATGAGAACAAAGTATGGACTTTAACTCAACCACCTGAAGGGATAAAACCTATAGGGTTCAAATGGGTCTTCAAAAAGAAGACCGGCATGGAAGGTAATATAGTTACCTATAAAGCTCGCTTAGTAGAAAAAAGCTATCGTCAAAAAGAAGGTATTGACAATGATGAAACCTTTTCTCCTGTAGCAATTCTTAAGTCTATAAGAATACTTTTAGCCATTGCAGCTCATTATGATTATGAGATTTGGTAAATGGATGTGAAAACAGCTTTCCTAAATGGAAATCTGACTGAGGATGTGTATATGACACAACCAGAAGGGTTCACATCAGGAGATGGAAAAAAGGTATGCAAGCTTCAAAAATCCATTTATGGATTGAAGCAGGCCTCTAGGAGCTGGAACATACGATTCAATGAGACAATCAAAGAGTTTGGTTTCTCACAGAATGAAGATAAACCTTGTGTGTATAAAAGGGTTAGTGGGAGTGCAATTATCTTCCTAGTTCTATATGTAGATGACATATTAATCATGGGAAATGATATTTCTCTTCTCCAATCTGTTAAAATATGGTTATTCAAGCAATTCTCTATGAAAAACCTTGGACTAGCATCCTATATTCTGGGACTAAGGATATATAGAGACAGATCTAATAGGTTGCTAGGTCTTTCTCAAATTACATATATAGATAAAGTATTAAAGAGGTTCAATATGGATCTCTTTAAGAAAGGGTTTAACCAATGGTGCATAGGAAACATCTTTTTAAGTCTATGTGGCCGCAGACACTAGAGGATAGAGAGAGCATGAATAGAATACCATATGCATCCGTAATTTGTTCTATCATATATGCTATGTTATGTACACATCCAAATGTAGCATTTCCTTTGAGTGTCACAAGCAGATTCCAATCCAATTTTGGAGATGAACACTGGGTAGCTGTCAAGAATATCCTTAAGTACTTGAGAAGGGCTAAGGATATATTCTTGGTATAAGGAGAGGGTAGTTTGGAAGTAAATGGGTATACGAAAACTAGCTTTTAATCTGACAAAGATGATTTTAAATCATAGTCTGGTTTTGTGTTCATAATGGGAAGAGGGGTAATTAGTTGGAAGAGTTCCAAACAAGAAACAATTGCTGATTCCACAACTAAAGCTGAGTACATTGCTGCTTCAAAAGCAGCCAAAAAAGCAATATGGATCAAAAAGTTAATATCTGAACTAGGAGTGGTGCCTAGCATTGTTGATCTGATTCTTTTATATTGTGACAACAATGGAGCCATTGCGCAAGCAAAGGAACCACTGTCTCATTAGCAATCCAAGCATGTTCTCAGACGCTACAATCACATAAGGGAAATAGTAGCTAGAAATGATTTGAAAATAGAAAGGGTCCCCATAGATGATATTGTGGCGGATCCCCTCACTAAAGCACTTTCCCAGATAAAGCATGATAACCATATAAATAACATGGGTTTAAGACATATGAGTGAATGGCTCTAGTGCAAGTGGGAGACTGTTAAAGAGTATGCCCTAGAGCCCATGTAATGGGGATGTATTTTATATGTATGAACTCATATTCTTAATAAAAGGCATCATTCATTTATTAATGCTATGTTTAAATACATGAGTTTGTAAATCTTAAATTAATAAATGAAGTCCTAGATATTATAAACACAGTGCAAATGCAATCATGAAAGTATTCATGATATGAGATGTCTATTACATGCAAATGTGATAATATCCAAATATCCCTAGTCATAGAATTAACAAGATAAGACATTGTAAATTCGGACAGACTAGCATATGTTATGCTTATTGAATAGTTCAAGCAGTGGTTCTCCTAACTGTGATTTTGAAAGATGATCAAAGCTAACATGTGGATTCTTGTTAGAAGAACAAGTTCATTGGAGACCTGCAAAGAGAATCCTCACATGGATATTAAATCTATGTCAGTGAGGAATCTCTTCATAGCGGTTGTGCAAGTATCCTTAGATTTGAGATCACCAAGATTATCTTAAGTAGCAAGTGATATACTTTGACTCTATAACTAATTACTTCCAAATGGGGGTGAACATAGTTAGGAGGTTGGGTATATCATGACCTACTTGAAGAAATATGAGTGAATGATAAAGGATTCACAATTCCAGATTTATTAGGGGAAGTTATCTCACATGATTCTATAATTACCTTATTTAGAGAATCTCTGGCCAGAGTAATATGCCAAGATGGATAGGGATCCATGAAGGGCATTTTAGGAACAATGGTTAAATTAAAAGAACATTCATAATTAGATTTATATGAGTTGACAGAAATCCATACTCAGAATCTAATTGAGATAAGAGTGGTGAAATGAGTAATTACACGGTAACTGTTTCTATGGAAAGGTATAGTCAAACCACTTGACTTTCCTGACATTTGAGTAGTCATGATGCCTAGCTAGAGGCTTCTTATGACTTGTATAATAGTGTATCATAAATATCAATAGGGATTGATAAAATGATTTAAAGAAGTTTAAATCATGTGAGTTTTGAATATAACTCATAATTACATATTATACTGCCAATATGGACAGGAACCCAATAGGTCACACACATATAGAGTAAAGGATAAAATGATAAAATAACAAGGATAATAATATTTGATATTATTATGGGAGAGAGAAATAAATAAGAGAATAATTAATTAAATAGTTTAATTAATTATGATCAAGTAGAATTGTTCGCAAAACTTTTTAGAAATGTTCTACAAGTGGACTTAATTTCAATATTGTATTTCACAATTAATTATTATTGGACTATAAGTGTTATAGGGCTGATATAATAAATAATAGACCCATTGGAGAAATTAAAAGAGGCCTAGAGAATTGGTTTTGGCACAGAAACCCTCCAGAGGAAGGGTTACATACTAAACCCATATAAAAGGCCTTAGAGACCTAATTATTTGACCAAAATAAATTAAATATATTTCATAAGTGTTATGAAGCCTACATATTTAATTTGGATGGATTTGGAATTAATTTGGGAGATTAAATCCAAGTGTGTGCACAAATGGCCTAGTTTGTGGGTTTTGTGCATAGTCTTTTGTGAAAAGTGTTAAATTGGATTTAATTGAGCCCAAATAAATTATTAATAATTATAGAAGCCCATTTAATATTTCTCCAGCAATTTTAAAGAGCCCAATCTCATTATGAAGTTGGATTTTTAACCTAATTATAAAAATCCAAGTGATAGGGATTTTAGGGTTAAGTGAACATTAAGAGAAAAAAAAATTCTCTCATTTTTTCTGTAACCCTAGCCGCCACTCCCTTGCTAGCATCAAGGGGAATTCGGCCAGACTTGTGTTCCATTATTCTTGGTTCATTCAATCCTTCTCTAGTGTGGATTACTAATTGGAGATGTTCAATTTTGGATACTATGGCTTGCGACAACCCGGTGAGAAGGAAAATCAACTGTTCAACAAAAATCAAAGGTGATTTTTCTTATTCTCATTAATATTTATATTGTAAATTCATGGCAAGATCAGATCTATTAGTTAAAAATTTTTAATTTCGCTTATGCATGTGATGCATGTAACCGATAATTCCCAACAAGAAGTATTCATTCTTCTACTGGGTTTTCACCTTTTGAGCTTGTTTATGGTTTTAACCCACTGACTATACCTGATCTTTATCCATTGCCTTTACATGAGCTTTCAAGTTTGGATGGTAATAGGAAGGTAGAATTGATAAAGACTTTGCATGAGAAAGCAAGAGCTAACATTGAGAAGAAGATCCAGAAGTATGCTAAAAGAGCAAATAAGGGAATGAGGCAAAGGTTTCCAAACCAAAGGAAGAACAAATTGGATGCACGTGGTGATGGTCCTTTTCAAGTCTTAGAGCGCATAAATGGTAATGCTTACAAGATAGACTTGCCAAGTGAGTATGGTGTTTCTGCTACTTTTAATGTTTCTGATCTTTCTCCTTTAGATATGGATTCAGATTTGAGGACAAATCTTTCTGAGGGGGAGGCAATGATACGGATTCACCATCAAAGACATCAACCCAATATCCATTAATGATGCCTAGTGGTCCAATTACAAGGAGGCGTGCTCATAAGCTTAAGATGGCAATTTTATCTTATGTTCAAAGCTTTATTACGCAAGAACTTCATAAAGAAGCCTTTGAGAAGTTCTATAGAGAACTTGAAGACAAACATAAAGTACTTAGCCTTGTGGAAGCAAGTGAAGGAATTGGACCAAACATGTGTCCTTGACATGTACAAGTCATGTGCTAAACATGTGCAAGTCATATGTGAAGCATGTGTGGGTCATGTGCAAGTGGAAGACATGTGCATTGTAAGACCCTAACTTAATTTGCATATTTTTATGATTAAGTTAAGGGGATAAATTATCATGCTATTATGTTAATTGCATGAAAATAAAATAAAAGAATATGGTTTAATAGTATTTGAGGGTGTAATTGAAGTAAAAGATATTAATTTGGGGTTAATTTGTAATTATGGCATATTAGTGGCCAATTGGGAATAAAAGCATTTAATTATAGGTTAATTAAAAGGAATGATTAAATTGATAGGCTAATATTGGAAGGAATTAAATGGAGAGGTTAAAGTTTGACATGCAAATTTTCAAGGGACTAAAGAGGGAATTTTTATGTTGGTATAAAAGGCATGAGTTAGTGGAAATTTGAGGTGTCAAGTATTTGTGTGAAATCGGCAATTGAAGAGTGAAAAACCAGAAAATAGATCATCTTCTTCTTCCTTCTTATTTCCATTGTTTTATCTCAAACAAATTGAGGATGATGTTTGTTGATTAAGCAAGAGTATAAGGCAATAAATTAAAGGTAATTAAACTCTTAATTTAACCCTCCATCATCTTCATCTTCTTCTTCTTTTCAAGTTAACTTAGAACAATGTAATTATGCTGGAAATATATGATGATGGTGATGGTATTTGTGAAGGAGAAGAGGAAGGAAGAAGGAGCAAGGGAAAGGATATTGCTAGAGGTTGAAGATATAGGTTTTGTCAGCCAAGGTATGGGAATTAGGCTGATCATATTGCATGTGGAAAATAGTTGCTGGAAATTGTTATGATTGACGGAAATTAAGATTGCATTTTACGGGTTTTTATCGAAGTGAATTTGGTGAACAGTTTATATCCTTGCCGAGTCGTGAAGTTCTTCACGAGTTGTGAACTATTGTCCGACTCGTGAAGCTCTTCACAAGTCGTGCATCTGTTTATGGGATCATTGGTTTTCACTCGTGAATTTTAGTCCGAGTCGTGGATTATAGACCGACTCGTGAGCTTCTTCACGAGTCGTGATGTATAGCTTTTCTTCTCCAATCGTGAACTCCTTCACGAGTCGTGAGATTTGCCTTATTTGCTTCACTCGTGAAGCTCTTCACGAGTCGAATTCCCCCTCACGACTAAATGACCTGTCTGGAATGTTTTGCTCATAAGTTGAGCTATAGAACAGAAAATTGAATGATTCTTTTTGCATTGGAAAATAGACTTCCATACCTATATTTCATATGAAGAAACCTAAGCTTAAATCTGTCTCTAAGTACATGTAATCTAGGTTTGAATTCGGACTTGTTTTCTAGACTGTTCAATGTAACAAAAATTACAATTATGTGCAGAATGTTGCTACACTTGATAATATGATTTTAAATTGATTGAGACAGATAGTTGCTTATGTGATAGTAAAGTTAATTGAATAAGGCATGTAATATGACTATCAATGAAGGATTTATATGAATACAGATGCATTCAATTGTGTATATGAATAAAGACTAGTGATGAAATATCTAACCTATACATGTGATTAGTCTTGTGCATGATGGTCATATGCCAAATTGATATATATACACATGTAAATCCTATGACATAAAAGTGCACATATTGACATGTACCTATGCTATAAAATAGGAACTATAATAGTATGACCTTGGCATGTGTATGTGCCCATATGAAAACATGTTGATATGTTGTATAGTACATGACTTGAATGATGATAAAGGTATATATATGTGTTGAAAACATGCTCATAAGAATAAATCAACTATAGGCGAATGTACCCACAGGTATGTACATTTATGATTATGTATATGAGTATATGAGCATGTAATTGCCTTATGAGATAGAAGATGAATTAGCATGACTATAAACATGTGAAATGCTTAATGAGAACATGATCAAGTATATGATATGATGATTATATGTTATGCCTATATGTTATGATGCAAATTGTACAATCATAAAGATTTGAATAAGCCAGATGTATAACTTGGCATGTGAAATGTGCATATATCTGATTATGCACCAGAGAATTCATAGTTATATAAGACTATGTATATGTGCACAACATTATACTATGAATACAGTATTAATATGTGAATTGAACACGAATATAATTCTGCCTGCGATAGAGTTTTAGATGTGGATAGATAGGCGCCTATAGGGAAATTGCAGCTGCCATAGTTTGGCCCGATTGGGTCCATAGTATATATATGATCCCATTTGGATCATGATCAGCCCTGTTTGGGTTGATAGGCTACCCCGTTTGGGTATGCTTAACCGGTCTACAGTACAGTTTGGCCCTGTTTGGGTCTATAGAGTTGATATATTCGAATATCCCTCTTTGATACCGATGTGTATCCATAGTTCCCGTTATCCACCGATAAAGCTAAGGCAGGCTAAACGTTATTCATAGTAATGATCGAAATTAAACAGTTAAAGTTATTTGACTAAAGATTGATATTATGGATTATAATGTTGTTTTATCACATGAATTATGTTTTATTTGAATATGTTTACTTGGGAAATTGCTGTCTATATGAATTATGAATATGAGCATAATTGTTACTCTTCTGGGTGCAATGATTAGGAACATGGGAAAATATGTCATGCTTTAAAGTATTTGTTATTAAAGACATGATATGTTGCATATGTTATTATTATATACATTGTATATGTATGTTTTGATGACCTGTGTGAGTGGTCATCCATCTGTAGATATTTCCCACTAAGCTTTATAGCTTAGCACGGGTTATTTTATTCATGTAGGTTCAAATAACAAGACTTTTGTTGAGGGACGTTCTCTGCATCAGGAAGGGCCAACCATCGACTTATAACCTTGATGTAGGATATTTTGTAATACAATTATCATATGTTTTGTATAGAGGCCAGTTATCTTATGATATGTATAAAACCTATGTGGAATATTTTAACTCATTAGTAGTAAAGCTAAGATAGATGTGTGTGCATGTGATATACATAAAGTAATCTTCATATAGTTTAGTATGCATGATAATAGGTATGAAAAGGAAAAACATGAATAGACTTGTAGCACGAATATAAGCATATGAAATCATATGGCATGATTAATGGCTAAATGATGATTAAATGAACATGTAGTATAAGCATGATTAATAGTACTCATGATACATGTTTAATGGGGTATTTGCATAGGGGGTGCTACATGCATAGCATGTGATATTTATGTAATAAGGCTTTTATATTCATAGTTAATTAGTTTGGGCCTATTTAACACAATTGGGCTTTTATTTAAGTGAGACATGTGACTTAAGTAGCTTAATTAAGGCTTGTTTTCTTAAGTAAGACAATTGGGCCTATCTAAAACAAGTCCAAATTCATCACTTTACTTTAGTTGGGTTTTAAGTAATTGTTTTTGTTAGTGTAAGCCCTAGCCCCAATACATTATTATAAAACATTTAGATTAATAAATGAGGCATTTGTTTTATCTATTGTATTCCTGTGCATATAAAATGATAGAACTATCCAAGAATGTTGTTTCAGTTTAAGTTATTATGTGTGAGGCACATGGTTGTAAGACCTTGAAGCAATTGAGACTTCATTCTAAATATCCCTAGTCAATCATTGTTATGGGAATAACAAATGATCTAAGACTAGTATACTCTCTCTAATCAGCTAAATTTTGTCTTACGAATCATAAGGACTAGAGTGTCAATCAAAGATCATAGATACATGTTTAGAACATGATATCTGGATTCGATCCGTTCAGAAGAACACTACATGGTATAAGTCATAAGTGTTTCTTATATGCAAGTTTTGCATCGGAGTTCTTAGACCTAAAATCTCTATGAAACTCTTTATGAATTACTGTGTACTTTGACATACACCTAACGTACTCGTAACAGGGTGACAAGTATGGGTATGATTGGGCATGCACTAATTCATGTTAGAGAGCATGAGAGAAGTAAAGGGATTACCCCTCTTGATAAAAGAGAAAATATCATCAGCCCCTTGATCAATGAACTGAGAAGTGTATGGCCATACCGAGATGAAATAATGAGTAATCATTATTTATCTGAGAGTTCAATGTCACTGGAATATCAAGAAAGGAATTAGTAAATATAAGGATGAATAGTTCCATGCCATATATTAATTCTCATATTTAAGGGTAAAGGATTATGCAAAATTGCATTAAGTCACTAAATGCCATTAGCATTTTTATTTAATTTGGAATGCTATAATATCTTGCTAAATAATATATATAGCCTTTGGATTATTTATTAATTCATTGCCAATATTAAATGGACCTATAGGATCGTACATAAAGCATTGGGCTTAAGATATTTAAAATAAAGTATTAGGTATTAATTTGGGCTTTTATTTAAAGTCAAATTAATGTGGATAATGGGTAATCAAATTGTTAAATGGACCTTGGTCCACGAGAGAGAGAAAATTAGCATTTACTAGGTTTAATTCAATTAATTAATTATCTTTGGATAATTAAGGTAATTGAGTTTAAATCCTAATAGTATTTGAATCAAGATACAATACTTAAATGGGAAATATTGTGGCCAAAATTCAAGCTAAATTCCTAGTGAATTTTGGCATGTATAAAATCCTTAATGAAGTGATTTATTTTAATTAAATAACTAATGCCAATTTAAATTAATTTGAATTTAAAATACTAAAGAAATTTGAATTAATTTAAATCACTTAATTAGGAAGAGATGGAGGCTAAAAATACTACCTAATTCTAGGGGACTTCGGCATCCATATGATTTACTAAATAAGTGATATAAATTGATTAAATTGTCTTTGACTAGTTAGGTTTTTTCTCTCTCATTGCTGCCACTCTCAAGGGAAAAGAATTATTTCTTCTTATTTTGGATTTTTGGTAGCCATTTCTGAACCCTAGAAAGAACAAGATCAGATTTTGTGTCTTTGTTTTAGTGCTGTTAGTGTAAGCCCTAGCCCCAATGCATTGTAACGAAACACTTGAAATTAATAAAATGAGGCATTTATTTTATCTATTGTATTCCTGTGCATATCAATTGATAGAACTATCCAAGAATGTTGTTTCAGTTTAAGTTATCATGTGTGAGGCACATGGTTGTAAGACCTTGAAACAAATGAGACTTCATTCTAAATATCCCTAGTCAGTCATTGTTATGGGAATAACAAATGAATTAAGACTAGTATGCTCTCTCTGATAAGTTGAGT
This sequence comes from Excoecaria agallocha, assembly GCA_037975025.1. Taxonomy (NCBI): domain Eukaryota; kingdom Viridiplantae; phylum Streptophyta; class Magnoliopsida; order Malpighiales; family Euphorbiaceae; genus Excoecaria; species Excoecaria agallocha. Next base: position 28,374,807 of record CM075812.1, read on the forward strand.
TCTGTCTTACGGATCATAAGGACAAGAGTGTCAATCAGAGATCATAGATACATGTTTAGAACACGGTATCTGGATTAGATCCACTCATGAGAACACTACATGGTACAAGTCATAAGTGTTTCTCATATGCAAGTTTTGTATTGGAGTTCTTAGACCTGAAATCTCTATGAAACTCTTTATGAATTACTGTGTACTTTGACATACACCTAACGTGCTCGTAACAGAGTGACAAGTACGGGTATGATTGGGTATGCATTGATTCATGTTAGAGAGCATGAGAGAAGTGAAGGGATTACCCCTCTCGATATGAGAGAAAATATCATCGGCCACTTGATCAGTGAACTGAGAAGTGTATGGCCATACCGAGATGAAATAATGAGTAATCATTATTTATCTGAGAGTTCAGTGTCACTGGAATATCAAGAAAGGAATTAATATATATAAGGATGACTGGTTCCATGCCTTATATTAATTCTGATATTTATGGGTAAGGGACTATGCAAAATTGCATTAGGTCACTAAATGCCATATGCATTTTCATTTAATTTGGAATGCTATAATATCTTGCTAGAGAATATATATAGCCTTTGAATTAATTTATTAATTCATTGCCAACATTAAATGGACCTATAGGATCGCACACAAAGCATTGGGCTTAAAATATTTAAATTGTGTATTGGGAATTAATTTGGACTTTTATTTAAAGTCAAATTAATGCATAAAATGGGTAAACAGATTTTTGCCTAAAACAGCTAGCTGTTTTAGGCAAATCTGTAAAAACAGTTTTTTTGCCTAAAACAGCTAGCTGTTTTAGGCAAAACTGTCAAGGTGCGATTTTGCCTAAAACAGCTAGCTGTTTTAGGCAAAACTGTTAAGCCACGATTTTGCCTAAAACAGCTGTTTTAGGCAAATATGTTGGTCACGAGAGAAATTTGTTGGCATGTGCTAGGTTTAATTTCAATTGATTAATTATCTATGTATAATTAAGTTAATTGAGTATTAAATCCTAATTTGTATTTAATCAAAATATAATACTTGAGAGGAAATTAAAGTAGCCAAAATTCAAACTAAAATACTAGTTGAATTCGGCAACTTATTTTACCTTAAATAAGTAAGTTTGTTTTGATTAAATGACTAATGCCATTTGAATTTAAATTCTAATGGAATTTAAATTAGGATATATCTCTTAATTAGGAAGTGATGGAGGCTGAAATTAACACTTAATTTACGGCACTCACACTTGACCTAAATTAGTGATATATATTAATGAATTAAATGAATAACATGTATGCCGTTTTTGCTATTTTTCTCTCTTGGCCGAAATACTCAAGGGGAAAGAAATCTTTCTTGTTCTCTTGTGTTCTCGGGCTGAAACAGTAACCTAAAGGAAGAACAAGATCAGATCTTGTGGCTTCAAATCATTCCCATTGCCGAATACACAATCATAGAGCTAGCACTCTTGATTTTAAGCCATCTTTGCAAGTGTGTGTGTGAGAATAGAGGGAGTGGCGTAAAGGCTGTTCCTTGGCATTGGTGGTGAAGATCTAAGGTGGACATATCCTTCTTGGTTGCTGGTCATCATCAAAATCAAGTTTTAAAGGCATCTAAAGTTGTAAGTTTAAAACTCTAAAATTGCATGTTTCGATTCTTGTCATGGAATTGTATGGCATGTATGATAAAAATTTTTGTTTTTCCGCTGTGCCATCATCACATTCATACCATGTCATATTCCATCAGTGGTATCAGAGCCTAAACATGCTTATTTTAGTGCTTTAGATGCATGAAAAAATTAATTAAAAATCGTCATTATGAAAACATGCAAATCTGAAATTTTCTGTTTTGAGTTTTTTGCATTGTTTTGGTGTAAAAACGATTTTAATTGATTAGATAGGTATTATAATTAATATGACATGTTAATATACTGTCCTAAGATGTTATTAGGACTGGTAATGGTCGGATTTAATTATTTATACCTGATGGTACATGTTAATTATGAAACTAGGTGCTAGTTGGCATGTAAATTGCTAGTTTAACAACTAGTTTTCAAAATTAAATGTAAAAACGTTTTTGGGATGTTTGTAAGTGATTTTTAAAGATTAAATAACAGGTCTGGACATGTTTTAAATTTGGTTTTAATTCTGGTCCATGACAATTTAATTGATTATTTTTAAAATCACTTAAAACTATGTCTAGTTTGTGTTTGTTACATGTTTAATCAACATTGTTTGTTTTGTTTTGATTAAAATGGTAAAAACACATTTAGATTAAAATGGTACAGAATATTAAATCAATGTTTATGGACTTATTTAGATTATTAAATGACTCATAAAATTGATTTGAATATTTGTGCATTTTATGGCATTACATAAGCATTAAACAACTAGTTTTTGTTGTTTGTTTGTTTTTGCATGAATGCCGTGTACTATATATGTGTTCTTCATGATTTTATTTTTAATTCATGTTAGCACATATTATATGCATTTTTAATGTTTATGGGCTGTATGACATAAAATTAAAAATGGCAAAATTGGAAATTATACTAGAGTTGATTTATAGCACAAATCTAACTAGTTAGTGTTTTGGGCTTTTAAGAGAACTTATTCAATAAAAGGATTTAGTCCATTGGGCTTTGGCCCAGTCCCGTCATGGGGTTTTCTCTTAAAGGTTCAAGTACACAATTTCCATTAATGGGCTTGGCTAAATTAATTAAAATTGGACTTTGTTTTATCCATGAATGCTATGTATATTTATTTGCTAATTTGGTGTGATGAATGGATATGCATGGTGCATTCATGGGCCCTGGGTTTTTGTAATTAAATATGGCCTGCGAGCCATTATGTTTTATTGTAAAAGTTTCATTTATTTCTTAGAATAGAATATACTTGAAGACTTTGTAAATCAAGATGAAGCCCACCGGAGTGGAGAAGCCCAACTCGAAGATTCTTATGTAATAGTATAGAATCTTAGTTGTAGGTTTTTGGGGCCATGTTTGTCACGCTTTACTTTATGCAATTATATATATATGCATGCTATGTATGGATGACAAAGCGTATGCCATGTAAGCCGTAATAAAATGAATCCCTAAAATAGTAAGTCACAAAGTTGCCTTCCTAATTCGAAACATGTCAAGGCATCGATCATCGGTCACGTAGACTAGGAGTCCTAGATGCGCCCGATTATCTTTGTGAGGCATGGGTTGTGAATGTAGGTTGGACTTAACATGGAAAGGGATGCCCGGACCTAGGCAACTAATAAATGGGTTGTGCTATAACATCTTAAGATGTTAGCCCATTTGATCCAAGAGTCATGTACGAGACATGATTGGAGTTTTCCTACCTAAGTAACTTAACTTGTTAGGTGTACAAGCTCAGCTTGACTAATAAGTTGTTGTGAAAAGTGGATCTTGGCCCACATTAAATCACTAACGCGAATTATTTAAAGGGATATTAATTCGGTTTGTGGATCATTAATAAGACCTCATTTAATCTTGCTAAATTTTATTGTAGATTGAAAATGGCATCTTCAAACAACAATTTCTCATTGCGATCGGTCCTTGAAAAGGACAAATTGAATGGCACCAATTTCATAGACTGGTCTCGAAACTTAATAATAGTTCTTAAGCAAGAGAAGAAGTCGTATGTTTTGGATGCACCCTTACCTGAGGAACCTGCTAGGAACGCTTCTGTGGTTCAAAAGGAAACTTTTGAGACCAAGAAAAGTGACTCTAATGATGTGACCTGTTTGATGCTAGCCACTATGGTGCCTGAATTGCAAAAGCAATTTATGGACCAAGAGGCCTATGCAATCATGGTGCACCTCAAGGAGATGTTCCAAGAGCAAGCTCGTCACGAGAGGTTCGTGACAACAAAGGCTTTAATTTCTTGCAAGATGGCTGAGGGTACTCCTGTTAGTACCCATGTACTCAGGAAGAAAGGGTATCTTGATACTCTTGAGAAGCTTGAGGTACTAGTGCCAAAGGAATTGGCCACTGATTTGATCTTAGGATCTTTGCCTGCTGCTTATGATCCATTTGTGATGAATTATAACATGCATGCAATGAACAAGTCAGTCACTGAGCTTCATGGGATGCTTAAGAATGCTGAAGAAAACATTCGAAAGACCAATCCCGTACTAATGGTTCAAAAGGGAATTAAGAAGGGACCTGCTAAGGGAAAGGGAAAGGGAAAGGGAAAACCCAAGTCAGTTGGGAGTGCACCTCAGGCCAGATCCAAGCCCAAGGCGTCAAAACTCAAAGAGAGTGAGAGCACTTGCTTCCATTGCAACAAGATAGGGCATTGGAGGAAGAATTGCGCTCTCTTCAAGGAAGAACAAAAGAAGAATGGAGCCAAGGCGTCCAGTTCTGGTATTTTTGTTGTTGAAATTAACCTTTCTATTTCTACCACTTGGGTATTGGATACCGGTTGTGGTTCTCACATTTGTTCAAATGTGCAGGGGCTAAGAAATAGGCGGTTACTTGGGAAGAATGAAGTGGACCTCCGTGTGGGGAATGGAGCACGAGTTGCTGCCATGGAGATAGGCGACTATCACCTCACTTTACCTTCCGGACTTTGTATTGTTTTGAATAATTGTTATTATGTGCCTGCTATGAGCAGAAACATTATTTCAGTTTCATGTTTGGATAATGATGAATTTGATTTTGTTATTAAAAATGGCAATGCTCATATTCGTCGCCAAGGCATTTCTTATGGCAATGCCATGTTGCAAAATGGCCTTTATATCCTTGATTTACAAAACAAAGAGTCCATATACAACATTAATACAAAGAGGGTTAAATCAATCGAAATAAACCCTACTTACTTCTGGCATTGTCGTTTAGGACATGCAAACGAAAAACGCATTTCAAGACTCCACAAAACTGGAGTGCTTGGGTCATTCGACTTAGAGTCTTATGACACATGCGAGCCATGTTTGCATGGAAAAATGACAAAGAGTACTTTTAATAAAAAAGGTGAGAGGACTAATGGCTTATTGGAACTAATACATACCGATGTATGTGGACCTTTAAGTACACATGCTAGAGGTGGTTTTAGCTACTTCGTGACATTCACAGATGACTTCAGTAGATATGGCTATGTCTATCTAATGAAGTATAAGTCTGAAACTTTTGAGAAATTCAAAGAGTTTAAGAATGAAGTAGAAAACCAACTTGGCAAAAATATAAAAGCCATTCGATCAGATCGAGGTGGCGAATACTTAAGCCAAGAGTTTGACAGTCATCTAAAGGAGTGTGGTATTATTTCACAGCTCACTCCTCCTGGAACACCTCAATGGAATGGTGTGTCCGAAAGGAGAAATCGAACTCTGTTGGACATGGTTCGATCTATGATGAGTCAAGCTAATCTTCCTATCTCTTTTTGGGGTTATGCATTAGAAACTGCTACGTTTCTATTGAACCGTACTCCAACTAAAGCAGTTGAGAAGACACCATACAAGGTATGGACTGGGAAAGAACCCAATATGTCTTTTCTCAAGATTTGGGGCTGTGACGCACATGTTAAGAAATTAACATCTGACAAACTAGAGTCCAAATCGACTGTCTGCTTGTTTGTGGGTTATCCCAAAGAAACAAAGGGATACTACTTTTACTCACAAGTCGAGAACAAAGTATTTGTTGCTCGCAAGGCTGTTTTCTTGGAAAAGGAGTTCCTTCTCAAGAAAGACAGTGGGAGTAAAGTAGAACTTGGAGAAATTCAAGTGCCACAAGCTTCTATAGAGGATGAGTTGGAAATGGGATCAAGTTCACAACCAGTTGTGGAACAAGAACCCATTACACAAGTACCTAGAAGGTCTGGTAGGGTACGTCAGGAGATTGAGAGATACGGATTTCTAATCACTGACAGTGACACTATTGAGTTAGTAGATCGTGAGGATCCTACTACCTACCGAGAAGCTATTGAAAGCCCAGACTCGAAAAATTGGCTTGAAGCCATGAAATCTGAGATGCAATCAATGTATGATAACCAGGTTTGGACCTTGGTTGATCCACCGGAAGGTGCTAAGGTAATTGAATGCAAGTGGCTATTCAAACTCAAAGCTGATAAGACCTACAAAGGTAGACTAGTAGCAAAAGGTTTTCGACAAACTCATGGTGTAGACTATGACGAGACCTTTTCGCCTGTAGTCATGCTCAAATCCATTAGGATCTTGCTTGCCATAGCTGCATATCATGATTATGAGATATGGCAAATGGATGTCAAAACTGCTTTCCTCAACGGAAATTTATTTGAGGATGTGTATATGATACAGCCTGAAGGTTTTGTCAATCCCAAGCATCCTAAAAAGGTTTGCAAGCTTCAAAAATCCATTTATGGATTAAAGCAAGCATCCCGAAGTTGGAATCTTCGTTTTGATGAGGCAGTCAAAGAATTCGACTTCATCAAGAACGAAGATGAGCCTTGTGTGTACAAGAAGATTAGTGGGAGCATAGTAGTATTTCTAGTCCTATATGTGGACGACATCCTACTCATTGGGAATGACATTCCAACATTGCAAAAGGTTAAGCAATGGTTGGGAAAATGTTTCTTAATGAAAGACTTAGGTGAAGCCGAGACAATACTTGGTATTCGAATCTATAGAGATAGATCGAATCGGCTTTTGGGACTAAGTCAGGAAAAGTACATAGACAAAGTACTAAAGCGTTTTAGTATGGGAGACTCAAAGAAAGGGTACATACCTTTGGCTTTGGGAGTTCCTTTGACTAAAGAACAGTGCCCTAAAACCAAAGAGGAAAGGGACAACATGAGTAGAATCCCATATGCATCTGCTATTAGATCTATCATGTACGCTATGTTATGTACTAGATTGGATGTTGCTCATGCACTGAGTATAACCAGTAGGTTTCAGCAAGACCCTGGTGAAAAGCACTGGTCTGCTGTAAAAGGGATTCTGAAGTACCTGCGAAGGACTAAGGATCACTTCTTAATGTATGGTGGTCAAGAAGAGCTCGTCATACAAGGTTATGCCGATGCTGCTTTTCAGACCAGCACTCAGGATTCTAGATCGCAATCTGGGTTTGTTTTTGTTTTGAACGGTGGTGCTGTCAGCTGGAGAAGCTCAAAGCAAGAAACCGTTGCCGACTCAACTACAGAATCTGAGTATATTGCAGCAAGTGAGGCTGCAAAAGAGGCTGTTTGGATTAAAAATTTCATTACCGGATTAGGAGTGGTCCCAAGCATCCTAGATCCATTAGAAATTTTCTGTGACAACAACGGGGCCATCGCACAAGCAAAGGAGCCCCGGTCACACCAGAAATCCAAACACATACTCAGGAGGTACCACTTGATCAGAGAAATCATTGATCGTGGGGACGTCAAGGTTAGCAAGATAGCAAGTGAAGACAATGTAGCAGATCCTTTGACGAAACAGTTACGTCCAAATCTGCACGAAGCTCATTTGAGAGCGTTCGGTCTTAGGGCTATGCCCAATTGGGACTAGTGCTAGTGGGAGATTGTTAGTGTAAGCCCTAGCCCCAATGCATTGTAACGAAACACTTGAAATTAATAAAATGAGGCATTTATTTTATCTATTGTATTCCTGTGCATATCAATTGATAGAACTATCCAAGAATGTTGTTTCAGTTTAAGTTATCATGTGTGAGGCACATAGTTGTAAGACCTTGAAACAAATGAGACTTCATTCTAAATATCCCTAGTCAGTCATTGTTATGGGAATAACAAATGAATTAAGACTAGTATGCTCTCTCTGATAAGTTGAGTTCTGTCTTACGGATCATAAGGACAAGAGTGTCAATCAGAGATCATAGATACATGTTTAGAACACGGTATCTGGATTAGATCCACTCATGAGAACACTACATGGTACAAGTCATAAGTGTTTCTCATATGCAAGTTTTGTATTGGAGTTCTTAGACCTGAAATCTCTATGAAACTCTTTATGAATTACTGTGTACTTTGACATACACCTAACGTGCTCGTAACAGAGTGACAAGTACGGGTATGATTGGGTATGCATTGATTCATGTTAGAGAGCATGAGAGAAGTGAAGGGATTACCCTTCTCGATATGAGAGAAAATATCATCGGCCACTTGATCAGTGAACTGAGAAGTGTATGGCCATACCGAGATGAAATAATGAGTAATCATTATTTATCTGAGAGTTCAGTGTCACTGGAATATCAAGAAAGGAATTAATATATATAAGGATGACTGGTTCCATGCCTTATATTAATTCTGATATTTATGGGTAAGGGACTATGCAAAATTGCATTAGGTCACTAAATGCCGTATGCATTTTCATTTAATTTGGAATGCTATAATATCTTGCTAGAGAATATATATAGCCTTTGAATTAATTTATTAATTCATTGCCAACATTAAATGGACCTATAGGATCGCACACAAAGCATTGGGCTTAAAATATTTAAATTGTGTATTGGGAATTAATTTGGACTTTTATTTAAAGTCAAATTAATGCATAAAATGGGTAAACAGATTTTTGCCTAAAACAGCTAGCTGTTTTAGGCAAATCTGTAAAAACAGTTTTTTTGCCTAAAACAGCTAGCTGTTTTAGGCAAAACTGTCAAGGTGCGATTTTGCCTGTTTCTGTTAAGCCACGATTTTGCCTAAAACAGCTAGCTGTTTTAGGCAAATATGTGAAACGAGTTTTTTGCCTAAAACAGCTAGCTGTTTTAGGCAAATATGTTGGTCACGAGAGAAATTTGTTGGCATGTGCTAGGTTTAATTTCAATTGATTAATTATCTATGTATAATTAAGTTAATTGAGTATTAAATCCTAATTTGTATTTAATCAAAATATAATACTTGAGAGGAAATTAAAGTAGCCAAAATTCAAACTAAAATACTAGTTGAATTCGGCAACTTATTTTACCTTAAATAAGTAAGTTTGTTTTGATTAAATGACTAATGCCATTTGAATTTAAATTCTAATGGAATTTAAATTAGGATATATCTCTTAATTAGGAAGTGATGGAGGCTGAAATTAACACTTAATTTACGGCACTCACACTTGACCTAAATTGGTGATGTATATTAATGAATTAAATGAATAACATGTATGCCGTTTTTGCTATTTTTCTCTCTTGGCCGAAATACTCAAGGGGAAAGAAATCTTTCTTGTTCTCTTGTGTTCTCGGGCTGAAACAGTAACCTAAAGGAAGAACAAGATCAGATCTTGTGGCTTCAAATCATTCCCATTGCCGAATACACAATCATAGAGCTAGCACTCTTGATTTTAAGCCATCTTTGCAAGTGTGTGTGTGAGAATAGAGGGAGTGGCGTAAAGGCTGTTCCTTGGCATTGGTGGTGAAGATCTAAGGTGGACATATCCTTCTTGAATGCTGGTCATCATCAAAATCAAGTTTTAAAGGCATCTAAAGTTGTAAGTTTAAAACTCTAAAATTGCATGTTTCGATTCTTGTCATGGAATTGTATGGCATGTATGATAAAAATTTTTGTTTTTCCGCTGTGCCATCATCACATTCATACCATGTCATATTCCATCAAGTGCTTGGCATTGGGGATTGAGATCAGATATATATAAGTCTATCTTATATATTGGCCATTGCAAAATCAAGTTTTGAAGAGCATCCAGGGTTGTAAGTTTATTCAAAACCCTAAAATTGCATGTTTCGATTCTATATTGTATATTGCGTGGCATGTATGATCAAAATTTTTAATTTTTCACTGCATGATCATTATGTTTATGCCATGTAATATCCCTTCAGTGGTATCGGAGCCTAATCATGCTTGTTTTAGTGCTTGGGATGCATTACAACTTGATTAAAAATCATTCGTCACATTAATCGTAATGCTGAAATTTTCTGTTTTGAGTTTTTTGCATTGGTTGAGTGTAAAAACAATTTTAAATATTTTATTAGGTATTATAATTATTATGACATGTTAATATACTATCCTAAGATGTTCTTAGAGCTGTTCATGGTCAGTTTTAATTATATATACCTGATTGTACATGTTAATCTTGAAACTAGGTGCTAGTTTGCATGATATGTGTTTGTAAACAACTAGTTTCTCAAAATTAAATGTAAAAACGTGTTGGGAAAGTTTGTAAGTGATTTTTAACTATTTATAATAGGTCTGGACATTTTTTAAAAATGATTTTAATTCTATTCCATGACAATTTAATTGATTAATTTACAAATCACTTAAAATAATGACTAGTTTGTATTAGTTGCATGTTTAATCAACATTGTTTGTTTTGTTTTGATTAAAATGGAAAAAAAACATTTGGATCAGATCTGAACAGAACCTTAAATCAATGTTTATGACCTTATTTAAGTTATTAAATTGCTCATAAAATCATTTTAAGTGTTTGTGCATCGTTTGTGGCATTATGTGAGCATTAAACAACTAGTTTCATGTTGTTTGTTTGTATTATTATCAATGCCATATGTAGTATATATTCTTCATGAATTTTTATGTTTTAATTCATGTAGGTTCATATTATTTATATTTTTAATGTTTATGGGCTGTATGACATAATATTAAAAATGACACAATTGGAAATTATACTAGAGTTGATTTATAGCACAAATCTAACTATTTTGTGTTTTGGGTTTTTAAGAGAGCTTATTCAATAAGTGGATGTAGTCCTTTGGGCTTCGGCCCAAGCCCATCACGGTGTCTTCTCTTAAAGGTTCAAGTGCACAATTTTCACTAATGGGCTTGGCTTAATTAACTAAAAATTGAACTTTATTTTATCCATGAATGTTATATATATTTGTTTGCTTATTTTCTGTGATGAATGAATATGCATGGTGCATTCATGGGCCCTGGGTTATGTAATTAAATATGGCCTACGTTCCATTATGGATTATTGCAAAAGTTTCATTTATTTCTTAGTATAGAATTTATTTGAAGACTTTGTAAATCAAGATAAAGCCCACCGTAGTGGAGAAGCCAAACTTGAAGATTTATATGTAATAGTATAGAATCTTAGTTATAGGTTTTTGGGCCCATGTTTGTCACGCTTTACTTTATGCAATTATATATATACATGCTATGAATGGATGATAAAGTATATTCCATGTAAGCCGTAATAAAATAAATCCCTAAAATAGTAAGTCACAAAGTTGCCTCCCTAATTCGAAACATGTCAAGGCATCGATAATCGGTCACGTAAACTAGGAGTCCTAGATGCTTCCGATTATCTTTGTGATGCATAAGTTGTGAATGTAGGTTGGACTTAACATGGAAAGGGATGCCCGGACCTAGGCAACGAATAAATGGGTTGTGCTATAACATCTTAAGATGTTAGCCCATTTGATCCAAGAGTCATGTACGAGACATGATTAGAGTTTTCCTACCTAAGTAACTTAACTCTTTAGGTATACATGTAACACCCTAATCCACTAACCATGCATAAACATCAATCACCATCATAACCTAGCAAAGACAAGGTATGGATCATAATAAACAGCACAGGCCATAACAATTACATGCCATAATAACTTAAAACAAACTTATAACTAAAAGGTCCTAACATAATGCCAAAGAAAATATATAATAAAATCCTCGAGCAACTGCACTCAGTCAGATCTTCTCTTTAAAGGCTGACTAGCCACCAACTATCAATCCACTAGAGCTTAACCAGTACCTACATGGATAACAAACCCGTGCTAAGCCATAAAGCTTAGTGGGGAACCTAACTCCAAGGATAAACTCTAATAAAATATTGTAAAATCATTACACCCTTCAAATTTAAGGAAACATATAAGTCTACAATATTAAACGATCTCACCCTTATTATGCCAAAAGAATCTACAATCTTAAACATGAGTATTATTCTTACAATCATCTAGACCTCATAGTAATCGATAGTACAGTTTTCATCGTAAGCATTTAATCACATTTATTATGTATGAGATGCCTTTAATGTTCAATCAAAACATAAGGGAGTATATATATCATACATCATCAATAAGAGTTATTTTAGGCGTCAATACTTCACATATGTCATGCAACCATAGTTATATAATACAGAGCAAAGAACTACATTTCATTGAAATCATTCTAGCCAAAAAGAAATTTAAACCAAGAAATATAGTAGGCCATTATCATTTTCACATTATATAGGCGAGGAAAATGATATATATATATATATATATATATATATATATATATATATATATATATATATATATAGATACATACATACATACATACATACATACATACATAAATTTCTTCATTTCGAGTAAATTGCTGAGTCTTTTAAACTTTTAATAGCCTACCAAGTACTAGTTCAAGGGTGGATTACGGGAACAATGGATACTGAGGTATCAAACGATGGACCCAAAGGGCCGAAATATGATTCCATAAAGCAACAAAACACTAGACCCAAATGGGGTCATCAATGGTTCCAGCAAGGAACAAACAATAGACCCAAAAGGGCCAAATGATGGTTTCATAAAGGAACAAGACCCAAACGTGGTCAACTATGGCAGCTGCAGAATCCCTTTAGGCATGCCTATTTAATCCACAACCGAACTAAGACCCACAGGCTTTATCACTTTAAGAACACTTTCATTCATCATATTCTTTCTTATTTAATATAACATTTACTTAAAGCCATTTTCCATAATTGAACACACATATTATTCATTTTCGTAGCAATACTAGCTTAAAGCCTGGATATTCAATGATACATATTACATGTTCATATACTTGCATAGCTACCAGATAACTTATATCATGCACTAGGATGCTTTAGCATAATAGTAATTGAGTATCATGCAACACTAGCTCAAAATCAATATTTTAAAGCTTAATGCAATACACATTGTTGAACATACGCTCATGAAGTGACAACATGCTTTTTAAATTCTTGATTGACTATGCTTATACCGGTCATGGCAGTTCATGAGAATTAAACCATACATATAGTCGTATAAACCATGAGCACATGATTCCATGCATAAAAACATACTCACTAAAGAAGAGCATACCTGAGTGGTTCCTCAATACCAATTCCTTGGTTTCATCGTACTCACTTTAATCATTGTCTATTCAATTTATCCAATACATTATATACAGGCATTCGCTGTCACACACTTGGTGAAAGTGTTCAAATATGGACTTAACATCTACCTATATTACTAAGTATTGCCTTAGAAAAACTTCACCACTCATTTGTCCCCTTAGAAATCGTATAGTCTCTTAACTACCACTCAAAAAATATAATCATTATGTACATTACTAATGGTCCACTTAATTCTCTCCAATTATATTTTATAATATGGGATTCATGATTCATGAAGAATTTATAGCTTAGAGTGTGAAGTAGAGCCAATAAAAGAAAGCATGCGATCGAGTGGCCGTGCCCAAGAAAGAAGAGAAGGCATACACGGCCACGCAAGAAGAACAAAGGCCAAACACATGGCCAAGCAGAAGGAGAAGTAAGCCATTCACGTGGTCACGTAAGAAGAAAGGCAAAGGTAGTGCACTCCACGCAGGGAGAGACCCAAGCCATCACGTGGCCATGCATGAAGAACCATAGAAAACACACAGCCACGTATGGAAAACCAAAGGAAATCACATGGCCACGCAAGGGGGAACTAAACGAAACATATGTGATAAGTGTGAATTATATGTAGTTTTTAATGTGTTTTTAGTTGTTTTATTTAGTTATTTTTGTTTTATTTGGGTTAAATTATAGTTATTTTGTTAATATTTATATTTTTAGAGTTAATTCTGTGTTTTGCATGATTTTCAGGGTTAAAATGATGAAAAAGGGCTTAAAGTGTGAAAAGTGCAAAGTTTTGGGCCAAAAGCGTAAATATTGGAAGTTTAAGCAAGAAAACTAGCTCTTAGTCCAGAGCTTGGAGCCGTGGCCACGTGCGAGCTTTGAAGAATTTTACACGTGACCACGTGAAGGAGTATTTGTGAATGAACGTGGCCATGTGAAGAAGAAATGAAGAAAATTGAGTTAAAGGGCGTGACCACGTGAAAAATCAAAGAAGGAAAGAAATAGTACACGTGACCACGTGTGTTCAAGGCCAAATTCACACGTGGCCACGTGTAAGGAAGACTATATGGACACGTGACCACGTGTTCAACAACAAGAATTTGATACGTGACCACGTGACTTGATTCTCCAATTTCGGAAAGGATTGGCGAACTTCCTATTTTGGGCAAAATTCACTTCCTATTTGGTTTCTGCAGTTTAGGAAGAAATCTACCACGATTTTGCCTATAAATAGCAAGCTGAAACACCAAAGAAAGGAGATCAATAGGAGAGAATGAAGATCAAATTAGTAAATTAGGGATTAATTGTCTTAGTTTTAGTTTTATTCGTTTTCCTAGTTTTTCTGTTTTTGTTTTTATTTTCAACTTTGTTTTAATATTTCAACTTTGTTTTAGTTTTTAATTATGTTTAAGAAGTAATTTTTCTTCTTTTGCTAATGGATTCTTGAGATCTTAAATTTTTCATTGTTATGACTTTGTTTTGAGCTTAATTTCAATATTGGTTGATTATTTCTTGGTTTTAAGCATATTCTTATCCTTGATTGTGTTGAGATTGGTTGTTGGTTCATTGAATAAATAACTAAAGATTGGTTTTGACATAGTTAATGATTTGCATGTTCTTGGATTAACTCTTTAATGTTTATGCATGATTATTATCCGAAATATGAGATGATTATGTATGAATTTTATTGGTTAATACTAAGAGAGGAAGAATCAAGAATGAATTGGAATTGAATCACTTGAGAAAGGCTTCAATGAAAGTTTAGGAAGTTGAAACTAGATTTGCATGCTAAGTATTAGATTTGTCTATGAGTTTAATACTAAGAATGATATACTTGAATAAAGATATCTTGGTTTACTACTAGTTTTTCCGTAATCACTGGTGTTTCTATTGAATTTAAGTCATTACAATGAAAGTTAAGGTGGATAGTTTCCTTAGCAAGAGAATTTCAGTTATTGTTTTGTTTTTAATTTATGTTTTAGCTTTTGTTTTGCTTAATTATTTCTTTTATTTAATTTTTGCTTTTGAATCAAAAACATTTGGGAAACAATCTCGGATTAATTTAATTCATACATAGGTATTATTCTTAGCAATCCATGTTCCCTTGGGTACGATATTTGGGGTCTTAATCTATATTTCCCTATATTACTAGCCGATCTAGTACACTTGCTAGACACCGGTCAATATGGCCACGCATAGAAAACCAAAGGAAATCATGTGGCCACTAAAAGAAATAGCTAAAGGGGAAACAAAGGCATGCGTGGCCATGCAGAGGAAGAAGGGGTAGGCTGCATGGCCACGCATAGGGACTCGGCAGCAAGGTTTCAAAACCCAGATTTCCCGATTATGCAAACATGAAATTAAATCACAACCCTCACCTACACTTACTTAAATGATCATTCAAGTCTCGATTCATCTTATACTCATCAAAACTCACTAGATTAAGCCTTTAATCTTACTAACAATACCCATACACAAAAGAGGAAAAAAAAATATATATAGTAATAGATGAAACCAATTCCCATACCTCATACCAGCTTTATCTCCTTCAAAAATCCACAGATCTAGCTCTTTCTTCCTTCTCCTAGTCTTGATCTATCTGCTTCTCCTCTCTCCTTATACATAGGAACAGCAACATGATCTTACAATCCCTCATAACCAAAAATCATAAATGAAGAAAAGAAGAGGAAGAAGAGATTTTCAAGGGAAGACATTACCTTAAATCTTAACTCACAAACCCTAACTCCCCTTCTCCAACCTATAACCAGTAGACAAAAAGAGAGAGAGAGAGCTATCCCTTAAAATGCCGATCCCCCCCTCTCAAAACCCTTGTTTCCCTTCTCCAAGAAGCTATTGAAATATCTCATCATGAAATTCCAAAATTGCCCTTATTCATCTTAACCCCAAAAACTTATTTTTCTTAACATCTAACACTTAAACTTCTTATTTGTTTCAACTATATCCTTCTCTATCTTAATTTTTAACCATACTCAATTTACATACATGCTGAAATTACCAAAATACCGCTAATGGGACTTAACACCTTAACAATGCAAAATAATTCAATATTTGTCTTAATTAACCATAATTCTCGTCAGTTTACTATAATCTGGTTAGGGCCATAATTGGATCCTTACAGTATAAGCTCAGCTTGACTAATAAGTTGTTGTGAAAAGTGGATCTTGGCCCACATTAAATCACTAACGCGAATTATTTAAAGGGATATTAATTCGGTTTGTGGGATTAAGACCTCATTTAATCTTGCTAAATTTATATTTTGTAGATTGAAAAATGGCTTCTTCAAACAACAATTTTTCATTGCGATTGGTCCTAGAAAAGGACAAACTGAATGGCACCAATTTCATAGACTGGTCTTGAAACTTGAGAATTATTCTTAAGCAAGAGAAGAAGGCATATGTTTTGGATGCACCCTTGCCCGAAAAACCTGCTAAGAATGCCTCTGCATTTCAAAAGGAAACTTTTGAGACTAAGAAGAGTGACTCCAATGATGTGTCCTGTTTGATGCTAACCACTATGGTGCCCGATTTTCAAAAGCAATTCATGGACCAAGAGGCCTATGCGATCATGAATCACCTCAAGGAGATGTTCCAAGAACAAGCTCATCATGAGAGGTTTGTGACAACAAAAGCCTTAATTTCTTGTAAGATGGCTGCGGGTATTCCTGTTAGTACCTATGTACTCAAGATAAAAGGGTATCTTGATACTCTAAAGAAGCTTGAGGTATAAGTCCTAAAAGAATTAGCCACTGACTAGATCTTAGGTTCATTGACTGATAATTATGATCCATTTGTTATGAATTATAACATGCATGCAATGAACAAGACAGTCATCGAGCTTCATGGGATGCTTAAGAATGCTGAAGAGAACATTCAAAAGACCAATCCCGTACTTATGGTTCAAGGGGGCATTAAGAAGGGACCCATTAAGGGAAAGGGGAAAGGAAAGGCAAAACCCAAGAATGACCAAACACAGCCTAAGTCTAGTGGGAGTGCACCTCAGGCCCAACCTAAGCCCAAGGCGTAAAAGCTCAAAGAGAGTGAGAGCACGTGCTTCCATTGCAACAAGTTAGGGCATTGGAGGAAGAATTGTGCTCTCTTTAAGGAAGAACAAAAGAAGAATGGAGATAAGGTGTCCAGTTCTGGTATTTTTTTTGTTGAAATTCACCTTTTTATTTCTACCACTTGGGTATTGGATACCGATTGTGGTTCTCACATTTGTTCAAATGTACAGGGGCTAAGAAATAGGCAGTTACTTGGGAAGAATGAAGTGGACCTCTGTGTGGGGAATGGAGCATGAGTTACGGCCATAGAGATATGCGACTATCGACTCACTTTACCTTCTGGACTTTGTTTAGATTTACTAAATTTTTATTATATGCCTGCTATGAGCAGAAACATTATTTCAGTTTCACGTTTGGATATGGATGGATTTGACTTTGTTATTAATAATGACAATATTCATATTCATCGCCAAGGCATTTTATGTGGCAATGCTATGTTACAAAACGGCCTTTATATCCTTTCTCTACAAAACAAAAAGTCCATATACAACATTAATACAAAGAGGGTTAAATCAAACGAATTGAACCCTATTTACTTCTGGCATTGTCATTTAGGACATTTAAACGAAAAATGTATTTCAAGACTCCACAAATTTGGAGTGCTTGGGTCATTGGATTTGGAATCTTATGACACATGCGAGCATGTTTGCATGGAAAGATGATGAAGAGTCCTTTTTAACAAGAAAGGTGAGAGAACTAGTGACTTATTGGGACTAATACACAATAATGTATGTGGACCATTAAGTACACAGGCTAGTGGTAGTTTTAGTTACTTCATAACATTCACAGATGACTTCAGTAGATATGGCTACATCTATCTAATTAAGCATAAGTCTGAGACTTTTGAAAAATTCAAAGAGTTTAAGAACAAAGTAGAAAAACAACTTGGCAAAAGTATAAAAGCCATTCGATCAGATCGAGGTCGCGAATACTTAAGCCAAGAGTTTGACAGTCATTTGAAGGAGTGTGGAATTATTTCACAACTCACTCCTTCTGGAACACCACAATGGAATGGTGTGTTCGAAAGGAGAATCAAACTTTGTTAGACATGGTTCGATCAATGATGATTCAAACTAATCTTCCTATCTCTTTTTGGGGTTATGCATTAGAAACTGCTGCATTTCTATTGAACCATACTCCAACTAAAGCAATTGAGAAGACACCATACGAGGTATAGACTGAAAGAGAGCCCAATATGTCATTTCTCAGGATTTGGGGCTGTAAAGCACATGTTAAGAAATTAACATCTAACAAACTAGAGTCCAAATCTATTGTCTGCTTGTTTATAGGTTATCCCAAAGAAACAAAGGGATACTGCTTTTACTCACAAGCCGAGAATAAAGTGTTTGTTGCTCGTAAGGCTGTTTTCTTGGAAAAGGAATTCCTTCTCAAGAAAGACAGTGGGAGTAAAGTAAAACTTAGAGAAATTTAAGTGCCACAAACTCCTGTAGAGGATGAGTTGGAAATGGGATCAAGTTAACAACCAGTTGCGAAACTAGAACCCATTGCATAAGAACCTAGAAGGTCCAGTAGTGTACGTCGGGAGATTAAGAGATACGAATTTCTAATCACCGATAGTGACACTATTGAGTTAGTTGATCGTGAGCATCCAACTACCTATAAAGAAGCTATTGAGAGCCCTGACTCGAAAAATTGGCCTGAAGCCATGAAATTTGAGATGCAATCAATGTACGATAACCAGGTTTAGACCTTGGTTGATCCACCAGAAGGTGCTAAGATAATTGAATGCAAGTGGCTATTTAAACTCAAAGCTGACAAGACCTACAAAGGTAGACTAGTAGTAAAAGGTTTTCGTCAAACTCATAGTGTAGACTATAATGAGAACCTTTTCGCCTGTAGTCATGCTCAAGTCTATTAGGATCTTGCTTGCCATAGCTACATATCATGATTATGAGATATGGCAAATGGATGTCAAGACTGCTTTCCTTAACATAAATCTACTTGAGGATGTGTATATGACACAACCTGAGGGTTTTGTCAATCCCAAGGATCCTAAGAAGCTTTGCAAGCTTTAAAAATCCATTTATGGATTAAAGCAAGCATTTCGGAGTTGGAATCTCCGTTTTGATGAAGCATTCAAAGAATTTAACTTCATCAAAAATGAAGATAAGCCTTGTGTGTACAAAAAGGTTAGTGGGAGCATAATAGTGTTTTTGGTCCTATGTGTGGACAACATCCTTCTCATTAGGAATGACATTCCAACATTGAAAAAGGTTAAGCAATGGTTGGGAAAGTGTTTCTCAATGAAAGACTTAGGTGAAGCCGAGACAATACTTGGTATTCGAATCTATAGAGATAGATCACATCGGATTTTGGGACTAAGTCAAGAAAAGTACATAGGCAAAGTACTAAAGCATTTTAGTATGGGAGACTCAAAGAAAGGATACATACCTTTGGCTTTAGGAGTTCCTTTGACTAAAGAACAGTGTCCTAAAACCAAAGAGGAGAGGGACAACATGAGTAGAATCCCATATGCATCTGCCATTGGATCTATCATGTACGTTATGTTATGTACTAGATTGGATGTTGCTCATGTACTGAGTATAACCAGTAGGTTTCAGCAAGACCCTGGTGAGAAGCACTAGTCTGCTATAAAAGGGGATTGTAAAGTACCTACGAAGGACTAAAGATCACTTCTTGGTGTATGGTGGTCAAGAAGAGCTCATCATACAAGGTTATGCCGACGCTGCTTTTCAAACCAGCACTCAATATTCTAGATTGCAATTTGGTTTTGGTTTTGTTTTGAATGGTGGTGTTGTCAGCTAGAGAAGCTCGAAGCAAGAGATCTTTGCAGACTCAACTACAGAATTTGAGTATATTGTAGCGAGTGAGGCTACAAAGGAGGTTATTTGGATTCGAAATTTTATTTCTGGATTAGGAAGGGTCCCAACCATCCTAGATCCACTAGAAATTTTCTGTGAAAATAATGGGGCCATCGCACAGGCCAAGGAGCTCCGGTCACACCAAAAATCCAAACACATACTCAGAAGGCACCACCTGATCAGAGAAATCATTGATCGTGGGGATGTCAAGATTAACAAGATAGCAAGTGAAAACAATGTAGCAGATCCTTTGATGAAATAGCTGTGTCCAAATCTGTATGAAGCTCATTTAAGAGCATTCGGTCTTAGGACTATGCCCAATTGGAACTAGTGCTAGTGGGAGATTGTTAGTATAAGCCCTAGCCCCAATACATTGTTATAAAACATTTAGATTAATCAATGAGGCATTTATTTTATCTATTGTATTCCTGTGCATATCAAATGATAGAAATATCTAAGAATGTTGTTTTAGTTTAAGTTATCATGTGTGAGGCACACATGGTTGTAAGACCTTAAAGCAAATGAGACTTCATTCCAAATATCCCTAGTCAATCATTGTTATGGGAATAACAAATGAACTAGGACTAGTATGCTCTCTCTGATAAGTTGAATTCTGTCTTATGGATCATAAGGGCTAGAGTGTCAATTAGAGATCATAGATACATGTTTAGAACATGGTATCTGGATTCGATCCGTTCATAAGAACACTACATGGTATAAGTCATAAGTGTTTCTTATATGCAAGTTTTGCATCAGAGTTCTTAAACCTAAAATCTCTATGAAACTCTTTATAAATTACGTGTACTTTGACATACACCTAACATACTTGTAATAGGGTGACAAGTATGGGTATGGTAGTCGCTAATTCATGTTAGAGAGCATGAGAGAAGTAAAGGGATTACCCCTCTCGATAAGAGAAAAAATATCATCGACCACTTGATCACTGAATTGAGAATGTATGGCCATAACGCGATGAAATAATGAGTAATTATTATTTATCTGAGAGTTTAATGTCACTGGAATATCAAGAAAGGAATTAGTATATATAAGGATGACTAGTTCTATGCAAAATTGCATTTGGTCTCTAAATGCCATTTGCACTTTCATTTAATTTGGAATGCTATAATATCTTGCTAGAGAATATATATAACCTTTAGATTATTTATTAATTCATCGCCAATATTAAATGGACCTATAGGATCGTACACAAACCATTGGGCTTAACATATTTAAAATAAAGTATTGGGCATTAATTTGGGCTTTTATTTAAAGTCAAATTAATGTGGATAATGGGTATTAAAATTATTAAATGGACCTTGGTCCATGAGAGAGAGAAAATTGGCATTTACTGGGTTTATTTCAATTAATTAATTGTCTTTGGATAATTAAGATAATTAAGTTTAAATCCTAATAGTATTTGAATCAAGATACAATACTTAAATAGGAAATATTGTGGCCAAAATTCAAGCTAAATTCCTAGTGAATTTCAGCATGTATAAAATCCCTAATGAAGTGATTTATTTTGATTAAATAACTAATGCCAATTTAAATTAATTTTAATTTAAAATACTAATGGAATTTGAATTAATTTAAATCACTTAATTAGGAAGAGATGGAGGCTGAAAATACTACCTAATTCTAAGGGATTTTGGCATACACATGATTTCCTAAACAAGTGATATAAATTGATTAAATTCTTTTTGCCTAGTTAGGTTTTTTCTCTCTCATTGCTGCCACTCTCAAGGGAAAAGAATTCTTTCTTCTTCTCTTAGATTTTTGGTAGCCATTTGTGAACCCTAGAAAGCACAAGCTCAGATCTTGTGTATTTGTTTGAATACCCATCACCAAATACAAAAGGATTAGAGCTAGCACTCTTGTTTTAAGCCATCATTACAAGTGTGTGTGTGAGCATAGAGTGGTTGTTAGAGAGTACGCCTTAGAGCCCATGTAATAAGGATGTATTTCATATGTATGAATTCATATTCTTAATAAAAGGCATCATTCATTTATTAATACTATGTTTAAATACATGAGTTTGTAAATCTTAAATTAATAAATGAAGTCCTAGATATTATAAACACAGTGCAAAGGCGAATGAAGTGGTCATGATATGAGATGTTTATTGCATGCAAATATGTTAATATCTAAATATCCCTAGTCATAGAATTATCAAGACGAACATTGTTAATTCGGATAGACTAACACATGTTATACTTCTTGAATGGTTCAAGCAGTGGTTCTCATAACTGTGACTATGGAGGAATATCAAAGCTAACATGTGGATCTTGTTAGAAGAACAAGTTCATTGGAGACCTTCAAAGAGAATCCTCACATGGATATTAAATCTATGTCAGTGAGGAATCTCTTCATAACGGTTGTGCAAGTATCCTTAGACTTGAGATCACCAAAGATATCTTAAGTAGCAAGTGGTATACTTTGACTCCATAACTGATTACTTCCAACTGGGGGTGAACATAGTTAGGAGGTTAGGTATATCATGACCTACTTAAAGATAGTTGAGTGATTGACAAAGGATTCTCCATCCCAGATTTATTAAGGGAAGTTATCTCGCATGATTCTAGAATTGCCTTGTTCAGAGAATCTCTGGCCAGGGTAATATGCCAAGATGGATAGAGATCCATGAAGGGCATTTTGGGAACAATGGTTAAAATTAATAGAACATACATAATTAGATTTATATTAGTTGACAGAAATCCATACTCAGAATCTAATTGAGATAAGAGTGGTGAAAGGAGTAATTGCACGGTAATTATTTCTATGGAAGGGTATAGTCAAACCACTTGACTTTCCTGACATTTGGGTAGTCATGATGCCTAGATAGAGGCCCCTCATGATTGGCATAATAGTGTAACATAAATATCAATAGGGATTAATAAAATGATTTAAAGAAGTTTAAATCATGTGAGTTTTGAATAGAACTCACAATTACATATTATACTGCCAATATGGACATGAACCCAATAGATCACACACATATAGAGTAAAGGATAAAATGGTAAAATGACAAGGATAATAATATTTGATATTACTATGGGAATAGAGAAGTGAATAAGAGAATAATTAATTAAAGAGTTTAATTAATTATGATCAAGTAAAATTATTCGCAGAACTTTTTAGAAGTGTTTTGTAAAATAGACCTAATTGAAATAATGTATTGCATAATTAATTATTATTAGACTATAAGTGTTTTAGTCCTGATATAATAATTAATAGATCTATTGGAGAAAATAATGGAGGCCCAGAAGATTGAGTTTGGCACAGAAACCCTCTAGAGGAAGGGTTTCATGCCAACTTCAAACAGAAGGCCTTAGAGGTCTAATTCTTGGACCAAAATAAATTAAATATATTTCATAAGTGTTATGGAGTCTAAATATTTAATTTGGTTGGATTTGAAATTCATTTGGGTAATTAAATCCAAGTATATGCACAAAGGGCCTAGTTTGTGGGTTTTGTGCATAGTCTTTTGTGAAATGGCTTAAATTGGATTTAATTAAACCCAAATAAATTATTAATAATTCCAGAAGCCCAATTAATATTTCTCCAGTAATTTTAAAAAGCCCAATCCTATTATGAAGTTGGATTTTTAACCTAACTATAAAAATCCTAGTGATAGGGTTTTAGGGAAAGTGTGAACAATTAAGAGAAAAACAATTTTCTCTCTTTTTCTCTCAACCCTAGCCGCAACCCCTTGTTAGCATCAAGGGGATTTCAGCCAGCCCTTGTTCTCTTCCTTTGTTGGTTCATTCTATCATTCTCTAGTGTGGATTACTCATTGGAGGTGTTCAACTTTGGACACTATGGTTTGCGACAACCCGGTGAGAAGGAAAATCAACTTTTCAACAAAAATCAAAGGTGATTTTTCTTATTCCCATTAATATGTATATTGTAAATTCATGGCAAGATCAGATCTATTGGTTAAAAATTTTAAATTTTGCTTATGTATGAGATGCATGTAACCGATAATTCCCAACATGGTATCAGAGCCTCGGTTTTGCCATGAATCTATAATTCTATATTTTTCTGCGGAATAGTTTTTTATTTTGATTTATTTATTTTATGAAATTTAAAATATCAGATTTGATTGTTCATGAATGAGAAATATTTATTTCTGGATATATGTGATCAAATATATAAAATGAAAAATAAAAACAATTCTTTTGAGAAAAGAATCATAGAGAATGGGGTGAATGGCTTTTATTTTTCAATAAAGTTTAGGGGCTGTTCTAAATTAATTTTTTATTTGATCCACTATAAGATTATTTTGATGATAATTTATGTGTTTAATATGTGATATTAAGCCATAGGATCAAACAAAATTAGAATTGAACAAGTTTTGCATGAAAACTAGTTTAGTCGAAAAGTTAGATAAATTGGTGTTCTTCGTGTGTTCTTGATGTGTTCATGTTTAGAAAGATTTTTAATCTTCTAAATCTAATATATCTAATATATTATTGTGTTTTTAATTAATTGGATTAATTAAAATGGGCATTAAAGTAATTGGATTAATTTTAATTCATTAAAACAACTTAATGGGCTTAATTATGTTTATGGACTTGATTGAAATTAGTAAATGACTTGGTGGGTCCAAGGAGCTAATTTAAATTAAATATTATAAACTATAATTAAGTTTATTAATGGGTTTTAAGGGCTGGAGTGGGCTTGGCTCATTCCAAAAGGCCCAAATGGTCCAATAGACATAAAACTAGTTTGTGTGTGAACACATTTATGGTTTAATTTTGTGGGTTTCGGCCTACCCTTTAGCTTAAGCCCAAAATTGATTCTTTTAATTATTTAATATGATTAATTAATTAATTAAATAATCAATTAATAACTAATTATTGATCAATTGGATTGATTATTAAGGCAAGAACACATGCATGTAAAAAGATTTCCTAAAATGGAAGTTTCCAAAATGAAAAAAGTTTTCTAATTTGATCACATTATTAAAATAACACAAAAGTATGTTTCAAGCATTAAAACAAAGTTATTAATTCATTAAATGTTTTATTTTATGCATTAGATATGCATATAAGGGTATATGATTGGCATGATGGATAGTTATGGATAAAGGCCCAATGTGATTGAGCATAATGCATCTTTCGGCCCAATGAGGACTTTCATGTCCCGGCCACTTGTTTTTTTGATTTGTATTTCTTTTTCAAATTGTTATATGTAATTAGATTACTTAGATTAGAATTAGAGATATAGATGGAGACCACTATCAAGGAGCAAGTTAGGCCAGATGGAGATCCAACAAGTTTGAAGATAATGTAATTATTTTTACTTGTTTGAATCATGCATACTACCTAGGTGTGACCTTTTGATTTCCCTTTTGGCTCGGGAAAATCAATGTAGTAAAGTCCATAACTATACCATATTTGTATGCTTATATTTATTTGATAGATATAGGATGCATACCAATGTATGCCAACCATGTATGATGAGACTTAATTAACTAAAATCCCTCATACTAATACTAAGGTATATAAGCCTTCCATTAATTTGAGGAGAACCATAGTTCTTTATAGTGTGGGTTGTTGACCACAGTCAAGCTCACATTATATTAAATATGTTCGAATCTAATTAAATGGGTCATCTTAGCTAGCCCATTAGCTTGTTGACCATAGTCAAGGCTAATGGTTCTAGAGGCAAGATTAGGGAATTCATAAATGATATGCATGTATCAAGAGTTGATAACCTAATGATCCAATAGTTGTTTAGAGACACAATTGGTATAGAGATACCTACCTTTCAAGGGTATGTAGTTTGATTTATTGACGACAGTCAATGTCAAATTTCATATCAAGGATTGGATATTGGCCCACTAAGAAAACCATTGGGTTTTCTCGGATTAAATAGTGAGGGCTATTGATTCATAAAAAAATGGTAGGAGTAAATGGATTAATTAAAGACCTAATTAATGCATACATATATATGAACATACTCTCATATGTTTTCTTTTTCACATCTAGGTCATCATCATGAGCATATCAAACATTAATAAACAATCAATCTTGGATAACAAACTGGTTGGCAACAACTATTCTGATTGGATTAGGCAAGTGAGAATTGTTCTCAGAGCTGAAAAGATCCATTATGTCTTGGATGAAGATCTACCATAACTTCCATCAGATGATGCCATTGATGAAATCAAGGGCACTTATCAAAAATACATGGAGGATAGTGAAGCAGCAGCATGTCTGATGTTGGATGCTATGTCCTCGGAGCTTCAGAAGCAATATGAGATGATGGATGCTAGAACCATCATTTTGCATCTAGAGGAGCTTTATTCTTCTCAAGCTAGAACTGAGCAATGTGAGATTGCTCGAGCTCTATTTAGCTGTAAAATGGTGGAAGGCACTTTGGCTGCTACTCATGCATTAAAGATGTATGGGTATATTGAGCATTTGAGTAGACTTGGCTATGTAATGGATAATGATCTATACATAGATTTAATCTTGTACTCACTGGCACCAAGTTTTGCACCTTTCATGCTTAACTTCAACATGACCAAGATCCAAGTAACCATTCCTGAGTTAATCAACATGCTCAAAACAGCTGATGGATCCTTCAAGAATGATTCAAAAAGTGTCATGGTTGTCACTTCTGCTAAAGGCAAGAAGCAGAAGAAGAAGATAACCAAGGCGCAGCCAAAGAATGGTGGGATTTCCAAGAAGAAGGTTACTAAGAAAGAGAATCCCAAAGGAACTTGCTTCTATTGTGGAAAAGATGGTAATTGGAAGCGTAACTGCAAGGCCTATCTAGATTCTCTCAAGGAGAAGAAGCAAGTTGATGCTTCTACTTCAGGTATTCATATGATTGAAATTAATACTTATTCTATTGCTTCTAAACAATCTTGGGTATTAGATACCGGATGTGGATCTCATTTGTGTAATGATCTACAAGGGCTTAAAAGCATTAGAAGAGTTGGAAAGGCAGAAATATGTCTATAGTCAGGTAGTAGACAAAACATCTCTACAATGGTTATGGGGACTTACCATTTGCCTCTTCCAAGTGGATTAATACTGGAATTGAATAATTATTATTATGTTCTAGCTTTATCCAAAAGTATTATTTCTTTCAGTTGTTTATTGAACGATTATGACATTTCTTTAAAGGATAAGTGTTGTTACATTTTTAAGAACAATTGTTTTATGCAAAAGCTATCATTGAGAATGGTATATTTGTTCTTGATTTAATTAAAGAAGTGCATAATGTGGATACCAAGAGAATGAAACAAGATAATCTAAATACCTCATATTTATGGCATTGTTGTTTAAGCCATATAAATGAGAAACGCATGACCAAATTACACAAGTAAGGTGATTTGGGATCATTTGATTATGAATCATTTGATACATGCGAATCTTGTTTATTGGGAAAAATGACAAAAGCTCCCTTTATTGGTAAAGGAGAATGAGCTAAAAAGGCTTTGCACTTAATACATTCAGATGTATGTGGTACAATGACCACACATGCCTGAGGAGGTTACTCCTACTTCATTACTTTCTTAGATGATTATTCCAGGTTTGGATACATCTATCTAATGAAATATAAATCAGAAGCATTTGAAAAGTTCAAAGAATTCAGAAATGAAGTAGAGAAACAACTTGGCAAGAGTATTAAAACACTTAGATCAAATTGAGGTGGAGAATACTTAAGCCAAGAATTTCAAGATTATCTTAGAGATAATGGGATTTTATCTCAATGGATTCCGCCATATATACCACAACACAATGGTGTATCTGAGAGGAGTAATCGAACACTATTAGATATGGTTCGATCTATGATAAGCCGAGCAGACTTGCCTAAGTCCTTTTGGGGATATGTACTAGAAACTGCTATTTATGTGTTAAACAGATTTCCTAGTAAATCGGTTGATGTTACTCCATATGAGATGTGGAATAACAAGAAACCCACACTTTCTCATATGAAAGTATGGGGTTGTCTTGCTTATGTGAAGAGGACAGTGTCAGACAAATGTTTATTTATGGGATATCTAAAAGAAACATTTGGATATTATTTCTATCATCCCTTAGAACAAAATGTGTTTGTTTTAAGGCATGTTGTCTTCTTGGAAAGAGAATTTCTCCTACGAGAGGACAGTGGGAGTAAAATTGAACTTGGTGAAGTTCAAGACCCACAAATAGAAGTAGATCAACCGATTAAACCTCAGACTAAGTTTCATAATGATGAGATTGCAGTTAAACCTGATTATATACAAAATCCTAGAAGATCTACTAGGATGCGTTCTATCCCTGTGAGATATGAATTTCACATTGATTCTGATAGAGGCATAACTATAGTAGAGGACAATGGGCCTACAAGCTATCAAGATGTTTTGAACAGTTCAGAATGTGATTTATGGCTTAAGACTATGCAGTCAGAAATGGACTCCATGTATGAGAATAAAGTATGGACTTCGACTCAACCACCTGAAGGGATAAAACCCATAGGATGCAAATGGGTCTTTAAAAAGAAGACTGACATGAAAGGTAATATAGTTACCCATAAAGCTCGCTTAGTAGCAAAAGGCTATCATCAAAAAGAACGTATTGACTATGATGAAACCTTTTCTCCTGTAGCGATGCTTAAGTCTATACGAATACTTTTAGCCATTACAGCTCATTATGATTATGAGATTGGGAAAATGGATGTGAAGATAGCTTTCCTAAATGGAAATCTGACTGAGGATGTGTATATGACACAACTAGAAGGGTTCACATCAGGAAATGGTGAAAAGGTATACAAGCTTCAAAAATCCATTTATGGATTGAAGCAAGCCTCTAAGAGTTGGAAAATACGATTCAATGAGACAATCAAAGAGTTTGGTTTCTGACAGAATGAAGATGAACCTTGTGTATATAAAAGGGTTAGTGGGAGTGCAATTGTCTTCCTAGTTTTATATGTGAATGACATATTGATCATGGAAAATGACATTTCTCTTCTCCAATCTGTTAAAATATGGTTATCCAAGCAATTCTCCATGAAAGACCTTGGAGAAGCATCCTATATTTTGAAATAAGGATCTATAGAGATAGATCCAATAGGTTACTAGGTCTTTCTCAAAGTACATATATAGATAAAGTATTGAAGAGGTTCAATATGGATCTCTCTAAGAAAGGGTTTATACCCATGTGCATGGAAAACACCTTTCTAAGTCTGTGTTTGCAAAAAAATAGAGGATAGAAAGAGCATGAATAGAATACCATATACATCTGCAATTGGTTCTATCATGTATGCTATGTTATGTACACGTCCAAATGTAGCATTTGCTTTGAGTGTCACAAGCAGATTCCAATCCAATTTTGGAGAGGAACACTAGGCAGCTGTCAAGAATATCCTTAAGTACTTAAAAAGGAATAAAGATATATTCTTAGTATATAGAGAGGGAAGTTTGGAAGTAAATGGGTATACAGATGCCAACTTTCAATCTGATAAAGATGATTGTAAATTACAGTCTGGTTATGTGTTCATAATGGGAGGAAGGGCAATTAGTTGGAAGAGTTCCAAAAAAGAAACAACTACTGATTCCACAATAGAAGCTGAGTACATTGCTGCTTTGGAAGCAGCCAAAGAGGCTATCTGGATCAAAAAGTTCATATCTGAACTAGGAGTGGTGCCTAGCATTGTTGATTCGATTCCTTTATATTGTGACAACAATCGAGCCATTACACAAGCAAAGGAACCACGATCTCATCAACGATCCAAGCATGTTCTCAGACGCTACCATCTCATAAGGGAAATAATAGCTAGAAATGATGTGAAATAGAAAGGGTCCCTATAGAAGATAATGTGGTGGATCCCCTCACTAAAGCACTTTCCCAGATAAAGCACGATCACCATATAAATAGCATGGGTCTAAGGCATATGAGTGATTGGCTCTAGTGTAAGTGGGAGATTGTTAGAGATTATGCCCTAAAGCCCATGTAATAGGGATGTATTTCATATATATGAATTCATATTCTTAATAAAAGGTATCATTCATTTATTAATGCTATGTTTAGATACATAAGTTTGTAAATCTCAAATTAATAAATGAAGTCCTATATATTATAAACACAGTGCAAAGGCAATCATGAAGTGTTCATGATATGAGATGTTTATTGCATGTAAATGTGCTAATATCTAAATATCCTTAGTCATAGAATTAACAAGGCAAGACATTGTTAATTCGGACAGACTAGCACATGTGATGCATCTTGAATGGTTCAAGCAATGGTTCTCATAAATGTGATTATGGAGGATAATCAAAGCTAACATGTGGATGCTTGTTAGAAGAACAAGTTCATTGGAGACCTGCAAAGAGAATCCTCACATGGATATTAAATCTATGTGAGTGAGGAATCTCTTCATAGCGGTTGTACAAGTATCCTTAGACTTGAGATCACCAAGGTTATCTTAAGTAGCAAGTGGTATACTTTGACTCCATAACTGATTACTTCCAACTGAGGGTGAACATAGTTAAGAGGTTGGGTATATCATGACCTAATTGAAGATAGTTGAGTGATTGACAAAGGATTCACCATCCCAGATTTATTAAGGGAAGTTATCTCGCATGATTCTATAATTGCCTTGTTCAGAGAATCTCTGGCCAGAGTAATATGCCAAGATGGATTGAGATCTATGAAGGGTATTTTGGGAACAATGGTTAAAATTAATAGAACATACATAATTAGATTTATATGAGTTGATAGAAATCCATACTCAGAATCTAATTGAGATATGAGTGGTGAAAGGAGTAATTGCACGGTAATTGTTTCTATGGAAGGGTATAGTCAAACCACTTGACTTTCCTGACATTTGGGTAGTCATGATGCCTAGCTAGAGGCCGCTCATGATTTGTATAATAGTATATCATAAATATCAATAGGGATTGATAAAATGATTTAAAGAAGTTTAAATCATGTGAGTTTTGAATAGAACTCACAATTACATATTATACTGCCAATATGGACATGAACCCAACAGGTCACACACATATAGAGTAAAGGCTAAAATGGTAAAATGACAAGGATAATAATATTTTATATTATTATGGGAATTGAGAAGTGAATAAGAGAATAATTAATTAAAGAGTTTAATTAATTATGATCAAGTAAAATTGTTCGCATAACTTTTTAGAAATGTTCTGTAAAATGGACCTAATTGAAATAATGTATTTCATAATTAATTATTATTGGACTATAAGTGTTATGGGGCTGATATAATAATTAATAGATCCATTGGAGAAAATAATGGAGGCCCAGAAGATTGAGTTTAGCTCACAAACCCTCCAAAGGAAGGGTTTCACGCCAACTTCAAACAGAAGGCCTTAAAGGCCTAATTCTTGGACCAAAATAAATTAAATATATTTTATAAGTGTTATGGAGCCTACATATTTAATTTGGTTGGATTTGAAATTCATTTGGGTAATTAAATCCAAGTAGATGTACAAAGGGCCTAGTTTATGGGTTTTGTGCATAGTCTTTTGTGAAAGGGCTTAAATTGGATTTAATTGAGCCCAAATAAATTATTAATAATTACAAAAGCCCAATTAATATTTCTCCAACAATTTTAAAAAGCTCAATCCTATTATGAAGTTGGATTCTTAACCTAACTATAAAAATCCAAGTGATAGGTTTTAGGGAAAGTGTGAACAATTAAGAGAAAAACAATTTTCTCTCATTTTCTATCAACCCTAGCCGCCACCCCTTGCTAGCATCAAGGGGATTTCGGCCAGCCCTTGTTCTCTTCCTTTGTTGGTTCATTCAATCCTTCTCTAGAGTGGATTACTCATTGGAGGTGTTCAACTTTGGACACTATGGTTTGTGACAACCAGGTGAGAAGGAAAATCAACTGTTCAACAAAAATCAAAGGTGATTTTTCTTATTCCCATTAGCATGTATATTGTAAATTCATGGCAAGATCAGATTTATTGGTTAAAAATTTTAAATTTTGCTTATGTATGAGATGTATGTAACCGATAATTCCCAACACTGGTGTGGCGTATAGGCAGTACTTTTGGCATTGGGGATCGAGATCAGATATATATAAGTCTATCTTATATATTGGTCATTGCAAAATCAAGTTTTGAAGAGCATCCAAGGTTGTAATTTTATTCAAAACCCTAAAATTGCATGTTTCGATTCTATATTGTGTGGCATGTATGATCAAAATTTTTAATTTTTTTGCTGCATGATCATTATGTTTATGCCATTTCATATCCCTTCAGTTTTAGCCTATTTTAGGTAAGATTTGGTCTTTAAAATCTATTGGTCTTATGTATTCCCATCCCCTTAGGGTTTAGGGCTAGTTAAGAGTATAAATACTCTCTTTTAGCCATGTAAAAGGGAGGTTGGTGAATAAAAACAAGTTGAGAGATTTCTTTTCAAGAAAGCTTGTTCTTTTTATTCTATTGCATTAAGAATTAGATAAACTTATCAATTATTTTGATTTTGGCATTTTTCTATTCTTATTTTTTCAATTACTTGCATTTCTATTCACTTGTTGTTTGGGGGTTCAATAAGGAGAGATTTTATCTAGTTTAGCTTTGCCATTAAAGTTATGTTCAAGGGGTTTCGGGTTCTTTAGCCTTGGGGTTTTGCATCAAAAACCTATACTACAACGTCTAAAATGAAGAAAATAAACCCTAAATTAATCTAAAAATCATCCCCCCTCTCTCAGAATGAAAGACTCCGGCTTTTTATACCAATGAAGATTGCAATTGCTTTTTTAATCCAATTCAAACTATGAAAAATAAGGGCTTCACGCACACAATGGGGATTGAAACCTTTCCCATCATTTTGGTCTTTACTGGACAAATAATTCCCAATTAAAAATAGCAAATGATGGGTAAGGTTTTATTGACCATAGTGTAAATGACGTTTGAAAGAACTTTGACTAATTAAAATAGTACAAGTTTAGGAAGGTTTTGTTACCCATGGTGTGAAAAGTTACTTCCCATTTTCACATTTAAAATTATTACATGGTGGGGAAGGTTTCCTTGTATAGGGTGTGCACCTATTATGCACTAAAATAAATTGCTTCTTGATAAAGTACACAAGTTGGAATGAATCCCTACCCATCGTGTACTATTCTTCCCTTAAGCTAATTTAATTAATTCTCATCCTTCAGCAAATCAAAGCTCTAATTAAATTATAATTCCATAAAATCCTACAATTAAAGATCAAGAGAAGCATTAAAACAATAAACTTATAAATTCAAAAGACAATAAATCGGATTAAAACCAAAATTCGCCAATTAAGCCTTAAAACTAGAAATTTAACATTTAAACATAAATTTGATCAAATTACCTAAATTTATCTAAAATGAACAAAAATAACTAAATTAAATGCTTAAAAATACAAAATAAGCATACAAAAATATAGCACTAAATTGAACTTATCAAGTGCATGAAGGGAGGCCTTACTGGAAACTGGGCAATTATTGTGTATGTGTGGCCTTTACAAGCTCCTAATGTGCCTTAGCTTCAAATAATCAGTAAAAGGTACCTTATCCTATTTGAGGTAGAAGCCAAAAATTTCCTTCAAATGTGGGTCTAATAATGCATCTCTTGTTGGTGGTGTTGTGGTGGCTCCTAGACATCCTACTATGGTGGGTGATCATCTATTAACCCTCTATCCAGGTGAAAGGCCTCGTTCATCTTGTGAAGAGTTAAGTGCCTCTACCCTAATGGTGTGTTCATGTAAAGACTATTCTAACTTTACCGATACCTACCATCATACATACTATCTTATATAAAATACATCAATACATAGAAAAGATCTACAAAGAAAGCTTTAGGATACTTTACACTGGCTCTTATCCTATTCCTCATATTACATAAGACAATACAATGATTACATAGACAACAAAAATACAACTACATACTTAGACTCTTCCCATCCTTAGTATTGGACTTGCTGTAGCAGATCTTGTCCCACTAGGAAGAAATCTAACTTTAAGTACCTAAACAAATAAATACTTGTACTAAGCTTACTAGCTTAGTAGGGAACAAGGAAAAATATTTTAAGATAATCTCTTACTGTAGTCACCAAAAGCTTGCACACATAGGCATAATATTAGTAAAATACAGTATAGAGTCACGGTATAAAATTTGTATAATAATAATATAAGACTTTCTTACAAAGATGACAAGTTTATAATGGAATTAATGACAACTAGTAACTTATTATGTGTGCTCACTGGTGCATGTAGACAAGCATGTAAATATAATAGTCTTAAACAATAAAAACATTAGGTATTCATGGTGATGATTATGTACATGTATTTCTTTAGTACCTTACATGTATCTCAAACATACTATATGCATGTATCATAAACATAGCTATATTATTTTTCATATTGTTCTTATGTTATGTATGAGTTCATATATAAATAATGATATTGGAAATCAGATCATGGTGTAAATTAGCATATCCTTTTATAAAATTACTCTTTATATGGTTTTTCTTATATCCTGTAATAAGCCTGCACTTTTCTCTAAGAGTGTGGATAATGAGTTAACTGTAGCACCCGAAGGTACGAAACTGTACTAACTGGTCAAACGAACCCAAATGGGGTCGGCTACAACCCAAACGGGGTTGTTATGATCAAATTGGGATCAAAGTTATCCTGTAGACCCAAACGGGCCAAATCTGTATCATGGACCCAATAGGGCCAATTCTATATCGTGGACCCAAATAAGGCCAATTCTTTACTGTAGCAGCTACAAGATACCCTTATAGGCATGCCTATTTATCCACAACCTAGACACAGATGCAGGCACTATAATTGTTTACTTTAATTTTCTTTACTTCTTTCTTATTGTCTTATATGCCTTTAATTCAATTACAACATATCTTTG
>CM075812.1:29614583-30035201 GCA_037975025.1 Excoecaria agallocha
GGAAATGTGCAGATTTTTATAGGATTTTAAGATTTCTGTAACACCTATCTGATTTATTATATGTAAAATGGATGGCCAAGATTCATTCATTAACTATTCCCTTTTAAATCTCTAGATATTCCAGAAATACTACAAGCTAGTCTCAGTGATAGGGTAGCAGGTATAACTGATTTTCAAGCCAACTTATGGCTAGTATAGAGATAGACTTAGAACTCAATGTCTTCATATGAAATTTAGGTATAGAAGTCTAGTTTCCAAAACAACTAGAATCATGCAATTTACAGTTCTATAATAAAAATTATAGATAAAATAGTATGACTTAGTCTAGGGAATCCTATGACAAATTTTGTCTTACAATTCGATCCTTAGGCAACAAAATGACTCTATACCCATGTTTATACCTTATAAAAACCTCCTAATAAGTTTTGCAATGCTGTAATTAATAGAATACACACATACCATATAGGAAATTCCCATGCCTTGATGATAAACACCTTCTTCAAGATCTTTTTCCTTTCCCTCTCCTTACCTTTGCTTCTTTCTCCTTTTATAGAAAATAAGTTACATCTTTAAAAATTCATTTCATTTATACATATCAGTCCTTAAAGTATGGAACAAAGGAAGAGATGAAGGAAGAGTTTGTTACCTTAATAGGGCTTAATCACTAATTAAGCTCTTTTTCTCTCTACAATAAATTGTATATTGGAATTTAGTGGAATGGTCTGGTGATGGAATGAGTTTCACTTGGGAAAGAAATGGTTGGAAAGAATCCCTTAATGTGGCTAGCCCTTAGTTTTTTTTCGAATTTATCTACCTTTTTCTTAAACTTTTTGGAGAGACGCTAAAGGCTAATGGATGGGCCCCATCTCATGGGCCAACTAAAAGGTTTAGGCCTTGATAAATTCTCTTTATTTAGCCTAACTCTTTTCTTTTCTTCCCTCATAATTTCTCTTCTTTCAATTTAAATCCATTACTTTTTTACTTAATTTTAGTTATATTTGTGTGAGATTTATGTGAAATGAATATACTACTGCTTTCTTCTAAAGAAATTTTGACTAGGTCCTACTTACTTTACATTGTCCCATAAGCATGCCCTAATAAAATTGTTGTTTAATTTCACTCAATCCTCCTAGGGTATAAGTAGGGGCCTCACAATTTTCTCCCCCTTAAAAGATTTTTGTCATCAAGATTTGTACCAACTTTGAACAGTTACAGATACTATGCTTTCATTACTAATTTAAGCTCCCACGTAGCTTCCTGTAGGCCATAATTTTTCCATAATTCTTTAACCAAATGGATCCATTTGTTTCTTAGTTGTCTAATTTCACTAGCCAATATTTCCTTTGGTTTTTCGTTATATGTGTAGTTAGATTAGAGCCTTATGTCCTGCATTGGCACTATATAAGACACATTTGATTGATATCGTCGGAGCATGGAAATATGAAAGACATCATGTAACTTTAATGATTCCATCGAAAAATCCATT
Source organism: Excoecaria agallocha (assembly GCA_037975025.1). Lineage (NCBI taxonomy): Eukaryota > Viridiplantae > Streptophyta > Magnoliopsida > Malpighiales > Euphorbiaceae > Excoecaria > Excoecaria agallocha. The sequence goes on from CM075812.1 coordinate 29,616,070, forward strand.
CTATAGGTTACAGGCCCAACCCGATCCACAATTTTGTAAGGACTTATAAACATTTGGCTGAGCTTCCCTTTCTTACCAAATCGTAGAACTTTTCTCCATAGTGATACCTTTAAAAATACTTTATCTCTAACTTGGTATTCAATATCTTTTCTTTTTAAATCTACATACAACTTCTGTCGATCATTTACTTTCTTTTGTCTTTGCATGATAATCTATATCTTCTCCTCGATATCTTTTATCATTTCAAGACTAATCATCTTATTTTTAGTTAATTTTATCCAATAGACTGGAGTTTTACATTTGTGGCCATATAAAGCTTCGTAGGGTGGCATAACAACATTAGTTTGGTAATTGTTGTTGTATGAAAACTCGATTAAGGTCAAATATTTATCCTAACTCCCTGGAAAGTCTAAAGCACATCCTCTTAGTATATCCTCCAATACCTGTATAACTCTTTCAGATTGGCAATCAATTTGAGGGTGAAATACAATGCTATAATAGAGGTTTATGCCTAACGCTTTCTGTAAGCTTTTCCAAAATCTGGAAGTGAATCTTTGATGCTGATCTTAAATGATGGATAGCAGTGTCTATATGCTTAGCCGCATTTCGAGAGTAAACCAATATATCATCAATAAATACCACTACAAATTGGTCTAAATGGGGTTTAAACACCTTATTCATCAAGTCTATATATGGTGCTGGTGCTTTTGTCAACCTAAAAGGCATGACCAAGAATTCATAATGGCCATATCATATTCGAAAAGTAGTCTTCAGAATGTATACATCTTATACCCTAAGTTGATAACATCCCGATCATAGATCAATCTTAAAAAACACACTGGCACTATTTAACTGATTAAATAAATCTTCAATCTAGGGCAAGGGATATTTATTCTTCACTATTACCTTACTAAGCTACCTATAATCTATATGCATTCTTAGTGTGCCATTTTTCTTTTTTACAAACATTACTGGCATGCCCCAAGATGATATAATGGGTCTAATGAAGCCCTTATCCAACAATTTTTGCAATTGGACTTTCAGCTCTTTCAGTTCTGATGGTGCCATCCTATAGAGCGCCTTAGAAAGGGGAGTCATTCCAGGTAAAACTTCTATAGATAGTTTCACTTCTCTCTCAGGTGGAAAACCTGGCAACTCCTCTAAAAACACATCTAGGAATTAATTGACTACCAGTCTATCTTTAAGATTTGTTATCTCTTTCTTGGAATCAAGCACAAATGCCAAGAATGCCTCACATCCCTTTCTAAGGAAATGCCTATCTTTCATAGCTGATATAATATTTACTAAGGGTTTAGATTTAACACCCTATACAGTTATTTCTTTACCCTTAACATCTTTTAGTATTACAGTATTAGCTCCATAATTAACTATTGTCTAATGCTTAATTAACCAATCTATGCCCAATATTACATCGATTTCATAGAAAGGTAACTCAATTAAGTCAGGAAAAAATTCTTTCCCTTGTATCATAAGAGGACAATTCTTACATACTCTATTTTCACATACACCGTGGCCTAAGGGACTAGCACACATATATCAAAATTCAATGGAATTACAATTGACATGATAAGTATGAATTACACTATATTATTAGTATGTTTATATTGTGTTTATTATGTTAATTTAGGGATAATTTGGTTAATTTAGTGTTTAATTTCTTAAGAAGCATTTTATGATTTTTATTGGTTAATTTGGCGCTTTTAGGTGTTCAATTGAAGAAAAAAGAGAAATTATAAGGGAAAAATTGTAATTTTAGCATTTGAAGGTTTTCTAAGAAGATAACTTGCATAGTGTAAGTCCAAAACCTAATCACTCAGTGGAGTAGATTACTCACTTTACCGAGTAACCTAAAGAGGAAAAGGAGAAGAAGGCTTATAGGTGGAGTGAGTTTTTCACTCTACAAAGTAGGAAAAGGACCAAAGGTCACTTAGTGGAGTGAGTTTTTCACTCTACCAAGCCTGAGAATTAGAATTACAATCAAATTTTTCTGTTTTGATAAAATAGGAAGTTTGAAGCCCCTAAAAGTCCGTCTTTGCAAGCTATAAAAGCACACCTAAACATCATAATTGAGGGAGAATTAATAAAGAATTTTATTTTTAGTTTTGCCCTAGTTTTAAATTTTTTGTTCAATAGTTCTAGCTTAGTTTTCTTTTTCTTCTTAGTTTTCAATTCTCTAAAAAAATCAAGCTTTCTGTAAGACATAGATAAGTTACATGCATCACATGCATAAGTGAAAATTAAAAATTTTAACCAATATAACAGATCTTGCCATGAATATACAATATATATTGATGAGAATAAAGAAAATTATATTTGAGTTTTGTTGAACAGTTGATTTTCCTTCTCATCGGGTTAGCGCAAACCACAGTATCCAAACTTGATCATGATCCACACTAGAGAGGAACCAAATAAATAATATTTTATGGGAATACAAGAAGGCTAAAATTTCCTTGATGCTAGCAAGGGGTGGTGGCTTTGGGATGGAGTAAAAGAATAATAAGACACTGAACCCTGATCCCACTTATATTAGGATTATATATACAGGTTAAAAAATCCACTCCAAATGGGATTAGGTCATTTAAAATTCAGGAGAAATACTAAATGGGCTACTAGAATTTCATTAATTAATTTGAGCCTAATTAAATCCAATTTTTAGGTCCTTTCATAAAAGACCCTGCATATAACCCATAAAATGGGCCCCTTATGCACATACTTAGATTTAATTACCCAAATGAACTCCTAATCCAACCAAATAAAATATGTGGGCTCCATAACACTTACGAAATATATTTAATTTATTTTAGCCTAAAAATTAGGCCTTTGAGGCCTTCTGTAAGGGTTTTACGTGGAAGCCTTCCTTTGGAGGGCTTTTGCCTAGAAACCAATCTTTTAGACCAATAATTATTTCTCCAATGGACCTAATAACATTATTTCATCCCTATAAGATTTATATTCCAATAATATTTCATTATTAAATACAATATTTCAATTAGGTTCATTATTGCATAACATTTCCAAAAAGCTCCACGAACTTTTCTACATATGTATAATTAATTAAACTATTTAATTAATTATTGTATTATTTACTTTTCTTTCCAATCATTTTACCATTTTGTCCCTTACTCTATATGTGTGCGACCTATTGGGTTCCTGTCCATGTTAGCAGTATAATATGTGATTAAGAGTTCTGCTCAAACTAGGACTCTTCACCAAGAATCCTAATTGAACTATGACTCTTATGATCTAAACTCTTTTAAACCATTTTATCAATCCCTAATTGATATTCATGATACACTACTATACAAGTCATGAGCGGCCTCTAGCTAGGCATCATGACCACCAAATGTAAGGAAAGTCAAGTGGTTTTGACTATACCTTTTCATAAAATAGTTTCCAAGCAATTACTCCTTTCACCACACTTATCTCATTTAGGTTCTGAGTATTGATTTATGTCAACTCATATGAATCTAAATATGTATGTTCTATATCTAACTTCCTAACTATGTTCACCCCCGGTTAGAGGTAAGCAGTTATGGAGTCAAAGTATATCACTTACTACTTAAGATAACTTTGGTGATCTCAAGTCTAAGGATATTTACACCACTAATATAAAGAGATTCCTTACAGACATAGATTTAATATCCATTTGAATATTCTCTTAGTAGGTCTCCAATAAACTTGTTCTTCTAACAAGTATCCATATGTTAACTTTGATCATCTCCCATGATCAAAGTTATCTGAATCGCTACTTGTCTATCCATATTAACAATGTCCTATCTTGTTAATACTGTAACTAGGGATATTTAGATATTATCACATTTGCATGCAATAGACATCTCATATCGTAAACTCTTTCATGATTACCTTCGTATTCTGTTTATAATATCGAGGACTTCATTTATTAATTTAAGATAAAACAACACATGTATTTAAACATAGTATTAATAAATAAATGTTGCCATCATAAATAAAATGAGTTCATATACATGAAATATATTCCTTTCTACATGGGCTCGAGGGCATACTCTCTAATACTTTCTACTGGTGTTCTAAGAAGTCATTAAGAGTAAGTTTGAAGCTTTAAGAGTAAGTTTGAAGCTTCATGAGTATTGTACTTTTTACTTTAGTTTTCTTCCATTTTCATCATGTTTGGTAAGTAGTTTTCTTTTCTTTTGCTAAATGATACTTAAACCCTTAAACTTTTATTATAATAACTAAGTTTGTGCTTTAATTCAATGAAAGTTTCATTATTTCTTAGTTTTGAGCAAATTCTTATCTCTGATCGTTATTAACTTGATTATTAACTTATTTGATTAATAGTTAATGATTGATTTAAGTATGATCTATGATATGCATTTTTTTGGTTTAAATCATTAGTATCGATGCATGATTATTTTTTGAACTTGAGATATTTATATGCTGGTAAGAGTGGATTAAAACTAAGAAAAGTTAAATTGAGAATAGATTGAAGTTAAGTTTGCTTGAAAAAGAGTTTAATGGATGTTTTGGAGTTTAAAATCGAATATTTATGCTAAGTATTAGATTATTCCTAATAAGAAGGTTTAATGCTTAGAATGATATTATTGACTAAGATATTTGTCTTTATTATTGGTTTTTCTATGATCACTTGTGTTACTTTTGATTTGAGTCATTACATTGGATGTTAAGGTGGATAGTCCCTTTTGCATAAGTGTTCTAGTTATTGCTCTATATTTAATTTATGTTATTCTAGTTTTTGTTTTTGTTTTGCTTTACTATCAATTTAATTTATTTCTTGCCTTCAATTCAAAAACATGGGAAATTATCTCAGATACATTCAACTCAATTATATATATTTTACTTAGCAATCCATTTTCCTCTAGGTATGATATTTAGGGTTTTAATCTTATTTTCCTATATTATTAGCCGATCTAGTACACTTGCTAGACCCCGATCATAATTCACTACTACCTAGCTCCCCAATATTACACATATAAGAATGAGTAAAACCCAGATTTATAAACACATGTACATTAGTGACAAAGAGAGAAAAAGTACCAGCTATAACTTCTAGAGCTTCTACATCTTCACGGGCTTTCATGGCATGCACCGGAATAAGTGGTATAGGAGCAAAAGGTCGATCAAATTTTGTAGAAACATTTCTAAACCGTGCTCTAAACTGACTGGGTCCTCCTTTGCCTCTTCCACATCCTCTGCCCATTGAGGATGTATTAGAAGCTCCCCTGCTGCTCTGTTGGGTAAACCCCTAATCCTATCTATATGGGCAATTGGCCATAAAGTGATCAGTACCACTACACCTAAAAAAAACATCTGTCAACATCCTATAGGTGCCTTAGTGCCTCCTAGAACAATAAGCATATTCTAGTGGTTGTCATTCGCTTGGTCCTATAGATGTCTCCGTATCTGATCTAGCTATGTTAAATGCTCCATGTTGTCTACCCCTAGAAGTAGGGTAATTAATAGATTTCGCTGGTTGATATCCCTATGTGACCTTGGGTCTCTTTGCTATTGATGAACCACTTCTAGCTAAACTTCTTCTTCTTTTTTCTCTTTCCCTTTTAGCAAATTCATCCTTTTGCACCCCAAATAACTACTTGTACAAGCTAATAGTAATCCACTTGTTGTAAAGAAGTGGGTCCAATAAACCATTCTCTAACATGGTCATTTAAGTCATCCTTGAACTCTCAGCACTTGAAAGCTTCAATTAACATTGATTCTATTACATATTTATTTAGACAACTAAAGTCCATCTCATACTCAACTACCGTCATTCCTTTTTACTTCAAATTTAGAAATTGTCTTTATTTTTCTTCTTTATAAGCTTCATTTACATATGATTGTTTAAATTCTTCCTCAAAGAATTCTTATGTCAGATGATCAAGTAATTGAGGCTGTTTCAAAACTAATTTCCACCAATCATATGTAACCCCTTATAGTAAGGACACTGTACAAGTTACTTTCTGATTAACTGGGCACTGAACCTTTTTAAAGACTTGATTAATCTTCTTTATCCATAATTATACATTTTCTTATTCCTCCAGACTAGTGCCTAAAAATTCCTCCACTTCATGCTTTCTAATTTCTACAATGGGAGCTTTTGGTGCCATCATTCTCTATAAAATTTGGGCCACATCCTGTGAAATCTTTACCACGACTATACTAGGAATAGATGTGGGTGTATCTGAAGATTTTGGGTTGGAGGGATTAGATCCCACTAGCAATTTCCTTTTGGCTATCTCTTCCCTACTTCCCTCCATGATCTACTATCTACAAGAAAATAGGGACACCAACATTAAACCAACACCAAAGACATCCCATGCATTCATACGCTAAAATTTTTATCGGCCAAAACCGCCTAAACCATGCTCTGATGCCAAATATGTAACGACTACTCTAACATTCCTATTTTTCCTATTATCATGCATACTTTCATATAAAATAATTATACTATATTCCATTAGCATAAATAGCATGCTATTTAAGTTACTCATAATCATAGCATTATATTGAAATAGGCTGCACAATAGAAAACCCATTTTTAATACAACATAATTATAATATTTATATTATTACATTGCACTTTACTTAACAAAACTTAGGATTTATAGTACAAAAATAAAAACAAAAAGACAACTTCGTTCATACTTTGACTCTTATTAATGTTGGTGCTGGCTTTATCGCTATTGGCTTTGTCCTTGTTGAAGGGTCCTATCTTGGATTAACACCTGTGCTAAGCTATACAACTTAGTGTGGAACAATAAATTTGTGAAGAACCACTCATAGTGGTTATTCCAAGCACACAAACATGCAACAATAATAAAAATATATTTATACCAAATAGAAGCAATATTGTCAATAACTAAGTAAGCTTTACCATAATTAAAATTTATAGTGTAAGTAGATTGCATACGTCATGTCGTTGTTCAGTATTAAACATGTAACATCCATCAAAATATTTATCCATGCCTTTGAATGCCCATAAAAATTCTACCAATGAGGATAATAGGTGTTGTAGATACCCATAGGTATCAATCATGTGAATACCCAAAGGTATTATTCTTGTGGTTAGCTGAAGGTATCACACTTCTGGACCCAAATAAGTTTAAGACTGTAGTCCCAAATAGGGACAAACTATAGACCCAAATGGGGTTTAGACTGTGGTAGCTGTATTTGTACCATACTATCCATAACCAAGCTCTAATTTTAGGCACTTGATAATTTCTCATGTTATCCCATTCAGTGTGTTTAATTTATCATAACACATGATTGGGCATGCAAAGGTTCATCAACAATTATAATAGTGTAGTAAAAATATCATAATATAATTTCAATGGTCTAAATATGCTTAGACATGTACATTATCTAATTGAAGTGATATAAATCATGCATAACCTCATTATGCATTCATATAAGTTCAATATTCATTTATAGATCTATATGCATCTATTTATATCCCCTTCTCATTCTTATAGCCCATACACATTTAATGTCATTAAAATCCTTTAATTCTATGTTTAATATGTCCTAAATAGGTTTAAGAGAGTCTAAATGGATTTTGAACACTTAAATTGCATATTTGTATCTTGTAATAAGTGCCTCGATAGAGGGAGATGTTGCCTCTATTGAGGGGAGACACTCTGGACCGTATCAAAGCATTCTCCTTAGTTGAGGGGAAGATTACCTCAACTAAAGAGGTGCTTCCCTTAGCCGAGGAGGTGTTTTTGGCCATATGAAAAAAGGGTTCCCTCTGTGAAAGGTAAAGTCCCTCTACCAAGATGATTGTTGACAACAATTCTACCTAATTTTGCACTAGATTTTTCACTTAGTAGATGAGTTTTATGGGCTAAATGATCTTCTACAAAGTTGTTGATCTAGGTTTCTAGTTTCTGAAACATAAAATTCATCTCAACTTCCCTTATAAATCTAGAGATATTGAGGAAATACTACAAGTTATTCTTAGTGATAGGGATGTAAGTATAACCAAATTTCAAGCCAACTTATGGCTAATTTGGAGATAAAGTTAGAACTCTATTATGTATATGAAATTTAGGCATGAAATTCTCCAACTAGATTCCTACAATTTGAAGTTCTCTAACTCAAATTATTAATAAAACAATGTGAATGGGTCTAGAGAATCTTAGGACAAATTTTGTCTTTCTTAGGGAAAATTTTTATAGTCCAATCCTTAAATAGAAAAATGACTCTATACCCATATTTAAACCTTACTAAAACCTCCAAATCAGTTTTACAATGTTGTAATTAAAAGCATGCACATACACACCACGTAGGAAATTCCCATACCATGATGACAAACACCTTTTTCACACTCTTTCTCCTTCCTTCTCCTTGCCTTTACTTCTTTATCCATCTATAGAAAATAATTTAAAGCTTTAAACATGAATTTAATTTATATATATCAGTCCTTAAAGTATGGAACAAAGAAAAAAAATGAAGAAAGAGCTTGTAACCTTGATAAGTCTTAATCACCAATTAAGCTCTTTTTATCTCTACTACAAATCGTATACTGGAATTTATGGAAATGGCCTAGTGATGGAATGAGTTTTACCTAGGAAAAAAATTGTTGGAAAGAATCCCTTGAGGTGGTCGGCCCTTAGCTTTTTTTCCCAATTTATTTACTTTTTTCTTAAACTTTTTAGAGAGACGCTAAAGGCACATGGATAAGCCTCATCTCATAGGCCAACTTATAGGTTTGGGTTTTGATAAATTCTCTTCATTTAGCCTAACTCTTTTCTTTTCTTCCCTCATAATTTATGTTCTTTCAATTTAAATCCCTTACTTTTAATTATATTTTTGCGTGTTTTATGCGAAATAACAATACTACCCGTTTCTTCTAAAGAAATTATGACTAAGTCCCTACTTACTTTACATTGTCCCACAAGCATACTACAATAAAATTATTATTTAATGTCACTCAATCCTCCTAGGGTATATGTAGGGGCCTCACATATGCACTTTCATACTAGAGTATATGAATATAGTGATGTATGTTCTTTTATAGCCACATATGTGCCATTGATTATATGAAAAGATATTTATATAAATGAGCGAACTGTATATTAAAGCATAAGCATGATAAATAAATGGGATTAAAACATAGTATTCCATACAAATATAGTTCAATATGGATAGAGAGGCATGCCTATAGGGATTAAGTTGTAGCTTCTAGAGTTTGGCCTCGTTTGGGTCATAAAGTACAAAGATGGTCCCATTTATATCATAAATAGCCCTGTTTGGGTTGTTAACCAACCCCGTTTGGGTCCACTTGACTGCTCTAAAGTATAGTTTGTCATCGTTTGGCACCGTTTGTTTTGATATCTTTAGATATCTAAAGTTTTGATAACTAAGGGTATTTAAAGTTCCCATTATCCACTTTAGGAACTTAAGCAGGCTAATCTTAATTACTGTACTTCAATTAAATCATAATGATTAAATGTTATTATTGGAACACATGATTGGTTCTAATTATAGTAATTATACCACAAGTATGAATGCACAAAGTATATCAAGAAAACATATGACTTATATCTATACATGCTGAGTTAATTATTGAGCTTTGTTATTTTATTGATTATATATTCTATTATATTGTTAATCTTATTGTTATATTATCATGTTAAACCAAATATACATATATTGCATGTTGAGTGTGTTTGTCAATGACCACTGTGATTGGTCATCCATCATGTTTTGTTCCCACTAAGCTTCATAGCTTAGCACAAGTTATTTTGTCTGTGTAGGTTTGGTAGACAAGAATTTTGCTTGGGGACATTCTCTACATCATGAAAGGCCAGCACAAGACTGATAAGAAATTGATGTAGGGGTTTCTTGATATATATTTTGAGTAATTTTGTATTAGCAGTTATTTGTATATAAAGATGTTTCTAGTTATATAAAGATGTTTCCAGTTTGGGCTTGTTGAGTTATATAAGCTAACTTTTGTAAAGAGAACAATATATGTAACACCCTCAATTCAATCATAGTTTCCATATACCATATATAGTCATTGATGATGTTACAAGGTTACTATTCATTTTATGAAAATTTTGGCAGTATAACAGCTTATAAATTGTGCTGCCTAAACCTGCAATGTGACAAAATAACACTGCTAAATAACAACCTCCACCTCCAATACTCCAATGGGATACATAGCTCTTCTAAAATCATCCATCCCATCAGCATAATACTATAATAAAGTTTCATAAACACATGCACAAAAATGTTCTTACATGCACAAATTCACTACAATTTTTGTCCAAGATACAGATTGCTTACTACATGCTAAGCATCTAAAATCTCCAACACAAATCATTTAATCTTCATGACCATAGTTGCTTATAGGTACATGCCAAATTGGTCTTTCATCCTGGTGTCCCTGATTACCTGTCCTTGCGCGCAGTCAACAAACCATACACTAAGGAATGATGCTACCTAGTGGTGGATACAACTATACAAAATTTCATTTAAATAGATTTATTTATGTTTATTTGTATTTTTGTTGGATTTATTGTCTTACACAACTTATTGTATATATATAGGTAATTATATAGTTATTGATACTACTTTATTCTTATTACTTGCATACCTATACCTTTGCATCTTTTGTTGTCTAATCTTTATTACCGTTAAAGTTCCACATTTAGTACATTAATACGCATATATTTTTACTTAACCCTTTCACTAATTTTTTCATGCTAATTAAATAACTATTTTATTTCTTTTCTTCCTATCACAATTTATGATGAATTAGGCTTACTGCATGTTCCTAACTATGTAGTTTAACTATAATATCCATGTGGAATTTCTTTCTTCATTGACTGTTTAATATTTTATTCTATTTAACTCCTTAATTCCTCATTACTCTTTTATTCCTTGTGTCACCCTCCTTTAAAGTTTAAATGGTTTTTAAATTCAATTCGCATTTCAACATTACAATTAGACTTTGTATTTTACTAAATTATCATTTAAATTCTTTTTTTGGTCGGTTGGTGTTTTTGTTATTTCCTTTATCATACTTACTATTTCACCTTAATTTATTCCTTTATAAAAATTCTTACTATGAAGTTCCATTTTATTTCATTGTAGTCCTCACAAGTTACAACCTTATCTTGAATTTTCCTAACTTTTGACCAACCCATAAATTTAGCTTATTGGTACTAATTTTATTCGAATCTTTTTTCCCCCTTCCGTCTGAATTTTATTTACTATTAACAAATTTATCTTTAATTCCCTTATTGTCTATTTTATTTTATTCGATTATATATATATATATATATGTATATGTATGTGTGTGTGTGTTTTACTCTTTAATTTATAATTCAGTTTCCTATGCACTTTTATATAGAGCAAATTTACTAATTTGCCCCTTTTTACCTTACCTTTTTGCTTATTTAGAATTAATTTAAATCTCTTATTACTAATTTGCTATTTCATCCTTTCGATATTTGTTTTCAATAAATTTCCATATAATTATTACTCAAATATTTAATTGCAATTTAGTCCTTAAACTTTTTATTTCTCAATAATTGACTTGATTTAATTTCATATGTCTCTTTTCCTTTAATTACTTTTATATCTAATCTTTTCTTCCTAATTTTTATATAATCCCTACTGGACTGTAAAATTATAATTTGGCCTCTAAACTTTTTATTCACAGCAGTTGACTTTATTTATCTTTTCTTTTGATTCGTTTGACTTTCATTATTTAAATTTTCTTAATACCTATTTTTCCTATTTAATTTCACTTATTTTTTTTACTTAAGCAGAACATTACAATTTGGTCCTCGATAATTTCTTTTTACCTTATTTTATCTTATTTAACTTTAATTTCAACTATTTTAGTTCCTTTTGACTTTTAATTCTCCTTAATTGGTAAATTTACATTTTGGTCCTTGTACCCGGGTTAAGATGGCAAATTACATTATATCTTTTTGCTATTTACTATATTTTCCTTGTTGATTTAACAACTTTAATTTATCACTATATTAATGTCAAAATTATAGTTTTACCCTTGTTTTATCGCGTAACAACATTTTTATCCGTTTTGAGTCTATTGATTATGTTTTTTCCACTTTACCTTTTATTTAATTCCATTATAACTTCATATCTTACTTTTTAGTCCTTATTTCTTTGCATAATTGTGATTTTACCCGTGTTAAACATATAAATCTTATATTTTATTATATACCTTATTTATTCACATGTATAATATCTTTAATGCAAAATTTACCATTTTATCCTGTTTTCTCGCAAAGTTACGATTTCGCTCCAAGTAGTGAACAGTGGAAATCCTCCAACCAGACGTGCAAGATGAGAACTCCAATGCTGCTGATGTATAGATGGGACAAGATTACTTGACGTAACCCTGCGTCCAGGGACCAGATCACTTGACATGACCTTGCATCCCTAATCCATATATGTGCCTGCAAACCGAATACAATTTCAAATTAACTAATCTGTCTCATGGTACTATAATGGTATCTGTATCCCTATGACAAGACATCATATCCTAGGGTCCTGGATTACTTACTGTATACTAAGGGAAATGACATTTCTCATACTATATTATAATTTATTATTACTACTTTCCTTGATTACTTTATACCATTATAATTATGAGCATATTTAACAACACCCAAGCTTGTCAACCATATATTCCTTGTACATATGCTTTATATCACCATAACATAATTAAAACATGCTATTACCATTGTTCATCCCATTCGGCCTCATCTTAATATCATACATTCATCATGATTTCTATTTGTCTTCCATGTTAATTATATCTCTACATCAATTTAGTCACTAATATAATTATTTTCACTACATTTACATTATGATTCTCAAGTTGTACTTAATTCCATCATTATGCTTACTTACTCAAAATTATGTATACTTGCTATTTTTCATTCCAATTATTTATATTACATTTCTTATACATTCTATTGGCTAATTCTTATTAATCACACTATTAAATTCCATTATATTAAGGTTAGGAACATAATTGTGTCACCATAAATTATACCATATTACATGTTTCATTTCTTTATACTATGCTATTTATATTTATAACATCAATTTATATACTTATATGTTAACTAATACTTATTTTACCTTAGCAGCATTTTATTGTTCATGTGTACATCATTATGTTTCATACCAATTTCATACACTTATATTATTTTTCAACTCAATTTCATCATAAGGCATTTAATTTATATTATAATACAAAAATTACATTTAGTTTGTTATTAATTATCCAAATTTCACTCCATGTTCTTAAGGGTATTATTCAGACTCCACACATTCTTTCCCTAAATGATTATTTTCCTTTTAATTATAAGCTTATTCCATGTTAATTCATCATACTACATAGTTTACTTTAATTAATTTGCATTATATCTTAATTTTCTTTATTTACATAATATGAGTTCGATAGAAAATTTAATGTTTAAATGAAATTAAGTGTAGTAAGAGTATCCACTAACCTTGAAATCATGCTCTTCACATCTTAATCTTCACTTTCTCCACCTTCCTCCTTGGAAGCTCTTCCTTCCCTCTTTATTTCTAAAATGGCAGAATTCACCAAGCCATGAAACCATCATTTTCTTGCTTTAATAATTCAATACAATTACATAAACATAACATTACAAACAAAACTGTCAATTAGCGACTAAAATTAGTGGCAACATTATTTTCATCACAAATTTTACGACAGATTCACGACTATTTTACAATTCCATCGTGGGGAGGATATTTTCTAGTTTTTTACGACAAAATAGCGATGGAATGAATAAACAGTCGCTAATTATTAGTGGGAAGTATGCGCGCCATGTTTTGCGACGGAATTAGCAATTAATAGTTCCGTCGCTAAATTTTATAATTTTTTATTCATAAAATTAGTTCCAAAAATTTAGCGATGAACATGTTAGTCGCTAATTTTGGAGGGAAAATATAACGTCTTTTTTGCCACGGTTTAGCGACGAAATTATTCTATTGCTAATAGTAATTTGTTACAGTAATACAATTAGCGACAGAAGTATTTAGTCACTAATCCGTCACAAATAAACTAAAAAAATAATATTTTTAATCACTCACATGATTTTTGTATAGTTTCAAGTAATTTTAATATAGACCATATGAAATGAATATTTTATTTACAAAAAATTATAAATTATTTTATAAGTTGATAATAATTTTTTATTTATTATACCAAAATCTAATGTTATTTATTTAGAAAATTTATATTTTTAATAATAATAATAAAATAATTATTATGATTACTATATATTTGCATGTTCAACATTAATAAAAATAAATATTTATAAAATAGTAATATAAAATTTATTATTTCATTTAAAATAATAACAAAAAAAATTTGTAATTAATTTTTATTTTATAAATTTAAATAAAATATTAAATTATTAGGAATTTTATTGATTTCTTTATCAAATATCCAAAAATATAAACTTATTTATTTAAAAACAATTACACTTTTAATAATAATAATAATAAAGAAATTGTTATTATTATTATATAGTCATATTATAAAAAAATAATAAATATAAATGTTTATATAATAATAATATAAAGTTTATTATTTCATTTATAATGATTATGAAAAATTTATAATTTATTTTTATTTTGTTAAAATTTTGAGAAAATTTTAAATTATTAAAAAATTTTAGTTATATATATTTAGAAAATTATCCTTGAATACAAAGATAAAATGATGAAATTTGGTAGGGGCATTTTAGTAATTTAAAAAATTTACCGTACATATAAAAATAACATTTTCTCTCCCCTCACATCTCTCCACTATTTTAATTTAATGCCTATATGATTTTAAGCTTAACTTATTATTTAATTGAATTAACTTCAGTTTTTAATAATTGAAATGTCTAGTTTTATAATTAAATTATTTTTATTAAAACTTAAATATAATGTCCCAAAAATTTGAAATCGTGCGAGAGTACTTTTAATACGGGTGTACAATATTTTGATACAAGGATTGATTTGTTTGTAATTTCAAAATTTTAAAGTGATAATTTGAATTTGAAGTAAAAATTTAAGAACTAATGACAAAGGATTTAAAACAAATAAATGTATAATATTTATTAAAATAATTAAAATAATAATAATAATAAGATTTAAGTTTCTTATTGGATAATAATAATAATAATAATAATAATAATAATAATAATTATAATAATAATAATAATAATAATAATTATAATAATAATAATTATTATTATTATTATTATTATTATTATTATTATTATTATTATTATTATTTAAGAAGATGTTTAGATTATAGAAGCTTGGAGTGAGATATTTATTGGATAGGAAAAAAGAAGATGAAAAGAGATGAAAGTTTCGAGACCAAGAGAATTTGTGTGGTCACAAAATTTTATAAAAGAAAGTAACCTTTAAAAAAAGAAAAGAAAAGAACCGAAAAGGGAACTAAATAGAGAGAGTGGAGCAAGAACATGAGGGAAAGGAGGGGCCGCCACTCTTCCCATCACCGGTCACTGGCGCAACTCATCGGCAATTTCTCTCGTCTTTCTCTCTCACCACTGACTGCCTTGCGTCGTCGTTCCACTCCCTAGCATCGGTCACTAAGTATATGAAACTTTACCCGACCCAAATAATCATAATAACTCTATCTGAATATCGAATTCGGATTGAGTTATTTGATTTATTTGGATAGAGTCAGATTTTGTACATCTCAAAAGATATTGATAGACAATAGAGTTCAATCTAATACTTAAACTCATACAAGTCAAAACAAATAAATTTTATAATTTAATCCAATTTTTTAAAATCATATGAATCAATTTATATTTAAATTTTTACATGTTGAATTTGAATATAAATTGGTTTAAATTTTGAATAATAATAATAATAATAATAATAATAATAATAATAAGATTAATTTTTACTTGTCTGTACTTTTGCCACTATTATTGAATAATAATAAAATAATAATATAAATAATAATAATAATAATAATAATAATAATAATAATAATAATAATAATAATATAAATAATAATAATAAAGTAAACATCTTGTAGACCTTCATTAGAGAATATAAGGGGTTTGTTCAGGGTTCATATACTTGTTAATATAGGGGTTCGTTCATAGTAGAATTAAATAAATGCATAATTAAGTGAATATAATAATAATAATAATAATAATAATAATAATAATAATATTATTATTATTATTATTATTGTCAATTGAAAACAAGTCCCAGATGAAATCATTGTGCCCACACAAATTTATCAAGGATACGACAATTAAAACAAAAGAAAAAGAGATAAAAGAGAGAAAGCAAGAAGAACGAGGAAAAGGGGGAAAAGAGGATCGGGAACGGAAGAGGGGATGCCACCGCTCTCATCAACGATCAATGCAGTAGACCACCGGTGTTTTCTTTTCGCCGCTGCTGCTGGTCCCTCCCCTCACCGTCGATCAGTTCCTTTGCCTATGGTATTGTTTTGCTCCTCATTGCTTGCAATAATCGAGGTATGTTCTCCCTTTATTTTGGAGAGCCATGACATCAGACGGTGACTTCCCTGGCACTGACGAATCCCTAAAGGTAAGGCATTTACCTCGACACCCTTCGTTTGCCTCCAATTGATGGCAACTTACAGATCAGAGAAAGGAAAAACCAGCAGTTTAGAGTAGATCTTGATCAAATAAAGGTGCGTTGGGGTGCATGACCACTGTTGTTGGACTTCTCTCGATGTCGGCTACCTGTAGGTGTCATTGGTTTCACGCCGGTGAAGCTCCGATCAAGATCCGACTACGCTCCGACGAGCTCAATAATTAATCGAAAAGAGGAAAATGCAGGAAATGTGTAATGTTTATGGATTAAAATGTGTAATAAATGGGTTATAGTTTGTAATATAGTTGCAAAGATGAGATCTAAAGATTTATACCTTGCATGTGTTAAATTGATGAGGATTAAAGAAGTATAAATCTATCTTAGTTCACTAGGAATTGGTTTCTTTATTTGAGCATATTTTGAGTTATAAAACTCTAATATAGGTGTTTCTAGTTGGTAATTACTTTGAAGATAAGGAACAATAATTTTGTAGAAGAAACCTTTGTTTGATTCTGCCTTTAAGTATGTTTAATTTTGAGTTAAAGTTGGATGTGAGCTGCTGTCCAATTTTAGTGAGTAGATGTCAGTATTTTGGACATAACTTTTGGTAGATAAGTCTAAATGCTAATAGAAAAAATTTATGATAAACAATACTTCTATATCTAGATTTTCTATAAAGATGACAAAGTTTAATTCTACTTCAAAACATGAAAAATTTAGGTTAAAATCTAAAAATTCCTATAACCCTTCCATTAGGAATAGATCTTAGTGTTTTGTTAATATCTTTAAATTTAGAAATGCAAATGTGGTGATTTTTAATGATTCTAAAACTAAAAACATAGGGAATGATTTTTTCAAGGGACCATTTTGATTGAAAATGTCATTTGATAGGTTTAAATTAGCATACAAGTTTAACCTATAAATCTGTCTTAAGATAGAATGGACCTCATGGTCAGTACAAATTTGGTAACCACTGCGATCCAGTCTAGAGCCAAAAGTGCACATATCTTACTTGATTTTTAGGATCCAAATAGTTACTAAAGCATGTCTAAACCTTTCTAAATACTTATAGAACTTTCTAATTAGAAGAATAAGATTATTATGCAATACCAAATTTGTGAAGAAAATAATGACATATGGAAATAAAGTTGTAAAGAGGGACATGGATTTTAGAAGACATATTGATACCATATTGTGGAATCTTCAATGAACTCACATATCATATTCATTGATGGGTACATGTAAAGACATAGCTTTGAATGTTTATTGAATTGTGTGTGTGTGTGTGTCTAAATATATATATATATGTGTGTGTGTGTGTGTATTTATGTATGTATGATCATACATTATGGTTAATATATGATTTTATTTGATTATAGCATTATATATTTATAGTTATTTACACAACTATACGCGATTGTACATTTATAGATATATGTATATACACATATAGGTAATCATTCTATGCGTGAATTGAAGTTTAATTGTAAAATGATAATAAGGATATTTAATGTTTTCATATGATTATAGTTGGGATGAAAATATCAAATAAGAGGGATAGTAAAGTATGTATGTACATACCTGATCATAAAAGCAAGGTGTTAAGCGATTATGGTTATAAAGTATACCTTAAAGGTAAATGTATTATAAACATGTTCATACACACTATTTGATTAAAGAAATTTGATAGACCATGATGTTAAGTATCATTATAATTCATATGTGAAAGAGTTACATGCCTTAAACTGATTTCAAGTATAGAATAGCAATACTTAATAGTGTTCATAATCACATGTTTATAAAAAAGTTATACATGAACAAGTATATGCTTACCCTTTACATAGTTATGCATGAGTATACATGTGCATATATTTATATGTTTAAATAGAGTTAAAGTAATGTAAAGAGAGATATATAAATGAGATTTAACTACCTAATTTCTGTCTAAGATATGGATAGATAGGCATGCCTTGTAAGGACCTAAAATAGGCCTTAGTAGAATTTAAGGGCATTATCATGTTATTAATGTCAAATCAAGTTTCATTAGAGGAATTATTATAAGTTAAGATCTTGAGGATTAATGGTCTTATGTAGCAAAGGGTTAGAGAATCAACTAAAATTTTTGTATGAAAGTATACAATTAAAAAAGAAATTTTAGTTAAGTGGTTTATTGTAATATAATTAAGTATTAGTGGGTCAAATCAATAAAATAAAGGAAGATGGGCTACAATTAAAGAAAATAAATTAAGCATGGTGTAAAATTTGAAAGAAATAAACAAATGAGACACATTTCTAACATGCAAATAGATGGGGGTGCATAGGGGTACTTTGCCCTTCTATTTAAGTGCTAGAAACCTTGCATGTTGGAGAGAGAAAACATTTTCTTTGTTCTTAAGAGGGGGAGGACGAATTTTGCAAGGAAAATAAGAAACAAATTTAGATTTTTCCCATCTCTCATCTCTCACTTATCTATCATCTCTCTCTACAAGGTCCTTCATCTCTAGTCCTTTTATTTATTTAAGATAAACTCTCTTGCATGTGGATGATTTAGAAGTTTTTAGTGGAGTCATCAAGGTATGGATTCAAGAATTGAATTTATCTCTTATTCTTCTCCTTATATCTTGTTAGATGGCTTTCTAAGGAGAATGAATGCTGTAATTTTGATACATAATTGTATGAAAACATGATTTTTAGAGAACGAAGCTAAGAAGAAGAAGTAAGTCAAAGAGGTAGCTAAATATTATAGCTAGGTTGTGATTCGACCAAGGTATAGGAATGTGTCTCTAGTGGTTGTTTTTAATATATTTCAAGATAGAAATTTTTGTAAAGATGTGGATTATGGCATGAGTTAATAAACCTAAAAGAAAGAAGTCAAATATTTAAGATAAGACTTATAAAAAGAAGCAATGCATGTAAAGAATTGCTATAACAAGCTTCTGTAATTTTAGAATATCTCTAGCTATAGACCTTTAATTAACTTTAATCTAGTTGATACTTCTTCCTAACATTTAGAACCAAAATTTTGTTGAGGAAACCATCTTTCATTCTACCTATAAATGCCCCAAAATCTAACTGGAAGTTCGTTTTGAGCTATTGCCCAGTTGTTAAGATGATATTGTTATATTTTTGCTATAACTTTTTTTAAAGAAGTCAAAATCCTTTGAGAAAAAATTTTGGTTGAAATAGATTCATATGAGCACAACTTCATGAAGTAATATTATCAAAATTATGTGCCCATTTTATACTATGAATTTTCTAAGTGATGATAAAAATCGAATGGGATACAGTGAGCTGTTGTTTAGAGAATAGGAATAGATTTTAGTAATTTGACTGTATCTCTAGTTATAAAGGTCTGAATTCTATGAATAAAATTTCTAGTTAAACTAGATTTATATATCTACAATTTACATGAAGAAATCTTGATTCGGTTTTATCTCTAAATATGTCAAAAAATGACTTGAATCCATAACTGTTGGTAGAATTATTTCCAAGATTAGTCCTTTATTTTTTTTAATATCTTGAAATGTAAAAATGATAATTAGGTAATTCTAGTTGGATTATAAACCATACTCTTATATCTACATTTTTTATGAAGAATACAAAGTCTAATTATGCCTCTAAGCCTATTTAAATTTAGGTTGAAAATCAGAACCATATGCTGCCTGTCACAATGAACAGTCATAAGTAATTTCTAATCATCATGAGTTATAGAAATGCTATTGCAATGATTTTTAATGTTCCTAAAAATAGAAACATATAGGATTATGTTTGTAGAAGATCATTTAAGCAAAAAATTGTTTTTGGTAGGTCAAAAATAGATTTAAATATAAACTTAAAAACCTATCTCTTTGAAGGATTGTTGCAATAATTTACCACCATTTTTGGTATGCATTTTTGGAATATTCTTATGCATTTAAATATATTTAAGCAACTATAGAACATCATTTTGACTATATGTAGAAATGATCTTAAGTATTTTAAGCACATTTATAATGGAAAAGTAACACATTAAGAGAGATAAGTCGTGAGTATAAATAACAATATCATATTGTAAGCATATAAGCATGACTACTTATTAAAGCATATTTATGATAAAGTTATGTTATTATTAACCTCATTGACATAACATAAGCATGCTTATATGCTATAGTTATATGACATGTTTATAAGTTAAAAATGTCAATGTATATTTGTATGACTACTGGGATATAAATGCATCATGTACAAGTTGATCATAATTGTTATATGAAGATGAGAATACATGTCTATGTATTAGGGACTGTGTCTTTTTGATATCACCTAAATATGTGATAAAGCATGATTACATGGAAGTATGTTAATTATAAATAATCTAGTAAAGTACATGATCGCTTTTTTAAATGAGGCTATGTATACAAGTACATACACTAAATATAATATAGTTTTCCATTAATTACTTACTTGAGTGTAATTGTAATTATTTACGTGCATATGTAAAGCTTTCACAACATTATACTATGATGAAAATATCACACAAAAAGGGATAATAAAACATATATGTACAAATATGATCACAAAAGCATGCAGTTAAGCATATATGATTATAAAGTATACTTCAAGGGTAATTATGCTATGAATATGGTAATACATATTGTAGATTAAAGAAACATAATAGAGCATGATGGTATATATCATCGTAATACATATGTGTAATAGTTACATGATTCAGAAAGATTACAATTACAAAATAGCAATACTTAATTATGCTTAAGATAACATGTTTTTAGAAAATTTATGCATATACAAGTATATGACCTAATGCTCATAGATATACATGAATATATATATGTATAAACGTCTAAATGTATTTGATGAGAAAAGAGCAAAGTGCAGAAAAACAATACCCAACAGTGCGTATGATCACATGTTTATTAAAAGTTTACACATGTGCATGTATATGATTTCCTTGTTCATAGTTACACAAGAATATATATGTGTATATATGAATATGATTGAATAAAGTAAAGATAAAGTAAAAGATTATATTGCCTGCATATGTGTCTAGGTCATGTATAGATAGGCATGCCTAAAGATTAACTTACAGCTGCCAAAGTATAGATTCGACCCTATTTGGGTCCATTTGAAAGCTAAAGAACAATTAAACCCATTTGCATCATAAAGTACAATGTAACTCGACCATATTTGGGTCATATTATACAGACATAGTCCCGTTTGGATCATAAACAACTCCATTCGGGTTGTAGCTGACCCCATTTGGGTTTGTTTGATCGATCTACAATATAGTTTCATCCCCTGAAGGGGTCTATCGTTTATTAATTTTGAGTATCTTATTCATACCTTTGGGTGCCACCATTATAATTAGAAAGATTTATACCTTTGGGTGCCACTGTTATAATAAGGCAGCTTTGTACTTTTGGGTGCCATCGTTATAATCAGATAGTTTCATACCTTTGGGTGCCACCATTATATCAGACAATTTTGTACTTTCGGGTACCACCATATAACCCATTATCCACTTCTTTATAACAATGAAGGCCTAATTCATAGTAAAAGAAAAGCATCATAGTAAATTAAAAGATTAAAAAAGTATGTCAGTTTTTATATTGATCTTCATATGAATCTTATATATAATCTCTATGTTACATATGGAAATTATGATACGAAAAGAGGTTGTATCTTTATATGCACATTTAATGCATATAGTATTGCATGCACATTTTAGAATAACAACCTAGATGCATAAAGAACTTGTGTATTAAAATGTTTAGTCAGTAATTATATTGGTGAAAGTATATTCTCTGTAGTTTTATGTTATTTACTTGAGGTTGTTAAATGATGCGTGTGCCTCTTATATATGAAAGTGATGAAATCTTGGATGTCATTTCATGGTGTTTCTTATACTTAGGAATACAAGATATAGATATTGGTATGTGCAAAGTAAAGCTTTTTAACAATGATATTGGCTATTATGCTTTCCTTATGGCCACATGCTTTTTGCTTAACATTGAGCAATAATATAAGAATTATTTGTGACTCCTTACTTGTTATTATTTAATAGGTTATGATCTTATAAGCATAGGTAAGTATTACATACACGAAATAAGAGTAAATTAACATGTTAATATAACAGTAAAATGGAATGGCATCTAATTATGAAAGAGAATGGTATGATAAGGATTATACATGAAAAGAGTACATAAGATATATTTGTATATGATTTTATGTCTTGGAGATTATTAATATTTTACTTATACACATGGATTCAATTTTTATTAATTTAAAGTCTATGATTTTCAAATGACTTCTTTGAACATAGATTGATATTATTATGCCTTTAAGAAACTTAAGTAAAACAAAGTGATTAATTGAGTTTGAAATAAATAGAGGAACTCAAGAATTATAAATGAGGTATGTGAAAATTTTTAAGAAAGTGATAACTAAGAGAAACTTTTACAAGTACTTAGCATTGAATACAAGGAAAATTAAGACTGCAAATAATTTAAAAAGGTTATGGGTTGCATACTATTATCTCAAATGATTGGATTTCTATGCCCAAAAATATGTTTTGTGTATGTACTCTTTGTTGGCTTTTAAAAGAGGTTGTCTATATGTTTTATATTCCCCATTAAGCTTTATAGCTTAGCACGGGTTTTTATCCATGTAGGTTGCAAGGATAGGTTTTCTTCTCAGGGTTGATATCTGCAATAAGAGGGCCAGTATGAGTCTTAGAAGATTGGAAAGTATATAGTCTTCTTTTGGGGTTTTTTTTGCCTAGAGATTTATTTGTGTTTGAAATTTTGTAATACTATAGATGTTATGTATATGTAAAGAGTAATGTTTTAAAAGACTCTCTTGTAAGTAAAGTTTTATTAGTTATGTTTTAGATACAATGTTTTAAGTTGTCTTATAAGATCTCTGTACAGTATGGTTAATGATTTAATAAATTGAAAAGCATGTTTAATTGTACAGGTTAAAGTGTTGTAGCTAAGAATAGGTAATAGAGTATATATAAAAATTATTTTCAATATGGTACATAGGACAAAGTTTATGAATAACGGCTAAGATTCTGCCCATATGTAAAGTCATTGTGAGGAGAAATTGAGGTTGATCACAATGCTCTGTATACTTGTCAGTTATTTCTTAACAAATAAGGGCAATTGATTAAATATTCATAGCATGGGATGGGAAAAAACATGTGCATTACATGAGAATACACATCTACATCTTATTGCATATGTGAAAGCATCATTCGCTCATAGCATAACATCATATTACATGTATAGGTCCCATCTAATAAAGGAAACTGACAGGATATACAATAAGCATAGTAATGATATAACAAGTACGATAAGGGTTGCCTTATCTGGAGATGGAGTTGTATGAAAAGTGAATCAAGTTAAAGAAATAATCTAAGGAAGTTAGTACAGATAGTATTGAATGAAGATTGATTGAGATAGATATAGAAGTACAGACAGAAATATATAAATACTAGTGATCTGCATAAATAAAAGTTATAAGTATCAATTTCGATGATGAAATTCTTAAAGGGAGAGAGAATTATAAGGATCTAAAATAGGCCCTAGTAGAATTCAAGGGCATTAACATTTTATTGATGTCAAATCAAGCCTAATTAAAGGAATTGTTATAAGTTAAGACCTTATGGATTAATGGTCTTATATGAAAAAAGGTTAGAGAACCAATTAAAATTTTTGTATACAAGTATGTAATTGAAAAAGAAATTTCAGTTGAGTGGTCTATTGTAATATAATTAAGTATTAGTGAATCAAATCAATAAAATAAAGGAAGATTGGGTGCAATTAAAGAAAAGAAATTAAGCATAGGGTTAAATTTGAAAGAAATAAACAAATGGGAACACATTTCTAACATGTAAATAGATGGGGAGCATAGGGGTACTTTGCCTTTCTATTTAAGTGCTAGAAACCTTGCATGTTGGAGAGAAAAAACATTTTCTTGGTTCTTGAGAGGGGGAGATGAATTTTGTAAGGAAAAGAAGAAATAAATTCAGATTTTTCCCATCTCTCATCTTTCACTTATCTCTCATCTCTCTCTACAAGGTCCTTCATATCTAGTCCTTTTAATTCTTTAAGATAAACTCTCTTCAATGTGGATGATTTAGAAGTTTTTAGTGGAATCATCAAAGTATGGATTCAAGACTTTAATTTATCTCTTCTTCTTCTCTTTCTATCTTGTTGGATGGCTTTCCTAAAGAGAATTAATACTATAATTTTGATACATGATGGTATGGTATGAAAACATAATATGTAGAGGAGTAAGCTAAGAAGAAGAAGTAAGGCAAAGAGGTGGCTAAAAATTATAACTAGTTGGTTCTTCAGCCAAGGTATGGGAATGTATGTGTTGTGGTTCTTTTTAATGTATTTCAAGGTAGAAATTTATTTAAAGATGCGCATTATGGCATTATTTAATAAACCTAAAAGAATGAAGTCAAATATTTAATATAGGACTTGTAAAAAGAAATAATGCATGTAAAGAATTGTTGGAACTAGCTTCTGTAATTTTAGAAAATCTCGAGCTATAGACCTTCAATTGACTTGAATCTAGCTGGTACTTCTTCCTAAGATAGATTAAAATTTTGTTAGAGGAACCCATCTTTGATTCTACCTCTAAGTGCCCCTAAATCTAACTTGAATTTTGTTTTGAGTTGTTGCCCAGTTGTTATGATGATATTTTTGTATTTCTTTTATAAATTTTTATAGAGAAGTCAAAATCCTTTGAGACAAAATTTTGTTAAAATAGATTTATATGAGCACAAATTTTCTGAAGGAATGTTGTCCAAATTCTTTACCCATTTTATACTATGAATTTTCGAAGTGATGATAAAAATTGAATGGGATATAGTGAGTTTCTGTTTAGAGAACAGGAATAGATTTTAGTAATTTGACTGTATCTCTTGTTATAAAGGTCTAAATTCTATGAATCCAATTTTTGGTTAAACTAGACTTATATGTCTACAATTTATATGAAGAAATCTTGATTTGATTCTATCTCTAAATATGTCAAAAAATGACTAGAATTTAGAATGGTTTATAGCATTATTCCAAGAACAGTGCTTAATGTTTTTGTACTATCTTGAAATGTAAAAGTGATAATAAGGTAATTCTAGTTGGGTCATAAAATATACTTTTATATCTACATTTTTATGAAGAATACAATATCTAATTATTCCTCAAAACCTGTCTAAATTTAGGTTGAAAATCGGAATCATATGTTGCCTATCACAATAAATAGTCATCAATAATTTCTAATTATCATGAGTTATAGAAATGCTATTGCAATGACTTTTAATGTTCCTAAAACTAAAAAATATAGGATGATGTTTGTAGAAGATCATTTGTACAACTACCAAGATATAAATGCATCGTGTACAAGTTGATAATATTGTTATGTGAAGATGAGAATACATGTTTATGTATTAGGGACTATGTGTCTTTTTGATATCACATGAATATATGTTGAATTATGATTACATGGATGTATGTTAATTATAAATAATCTAGCAAAGTACATGATCGCTTTGTTAAATGAGACTGTGTATATAAGTATATACACTAGAGATAGCTTAGTTTTCCATTGATTACTTACTTGAGTGTAATTGTAATTAATATGTGCATATGTAAAGCAATTACAAGATTATAGTGTGATGAAAATATCACACAAAAAGGGATAGTAAAGCATGCTTGTACATATATGATCACAAAGGCATAAGTTAAGCAAATATGATTGTAAAGTACACTTCAAGGGTAATTATGTTATGAACATGTTCATACACATCGTGGATTAAAGAAACTCAATAGGGCATGATATTATGTATCATCATAATACATATTTAAAACAATTACATGATTTAAAGTATTACAAGTACAAAATAGTCATGCATATGAACTTGCACGATATTGATGCTTTATTAATGATCGAATTGGTGAATACGTGATCTTTATAGTTATATGCTATTTACATGATTTTTTTATATATAAATATATGTTACCTTAAATTGCATCAAGGTATAGTATAAGTAAAAACATGACATGGTGTGAAAGAGTATTTTGTTATTATATGTATGAAATCACTGAGATAGCTTCAAAGTGTTTCCTATACCTAGGAATGCAAGATATATGTAATTGTGCCAACGTAAAGTGATGTTTTGCTAAAGTATATAGGTTAATGTATATTACTACAACTACATGCTACTTGTTGAATAATGTGTAAATGGTATAGGAGTTATGTGTGACTCATTACATATTACTATAAATGAATTATGGATTTGCAACTTGTGAATTTGATATAGGTGAATTTAGAAGTGTAATGACAATATTCCAATGCTTTAAGAATTACAATAGTACCTATTAAAAAGATAAAATGGGTAAATAGTGATAATAATTATTCAAGGGGGTGAAAGCATGCCTTATCCATGGAATATACTATACATATGTATAAGATATGGAAATTAATTGAGTGTGTGTGTATATATATATATATATATGGAGAGAGATAGAGTTTATTAACTTAAAGTTTTATAATTTTAAAATGGCTTTCCATGAACATAGATTTATATTGTCATGCCTTTAATAGAGTTGAGTAAAAAAAAGTGATTAATTAAGTTACAAATATAAGAATTTCAGAATTATGGTTAAGGGATGTAAATATTTTTTAAGTGAGTGATAACTAAGTGTAATGTCTATAAGTGTTTGGCATTAAGTACAAGAATATTATGAGAGTGTAAATAATTTAAGAGGTTACAATCTCGATACTATTATTTGAAATGATCAAATTTTTATGCTTAGAGATATGTTTTTATGTGTGTGAATTTTGACGACTGTTGAAAGAGGTCGTCTACATGTTTTATAACCCCTACTAAGCTTTATAGGTTGTAAGCATAGGACTTCTTCACAGGGATAATATCTGCAGCGGGATGGCCAACACAAGTCATATGAGTGAATAAAAATATAGTCTTCATTTTGGGTTCTTTTTGGTTTGATGCTTTAAAAATTGTGTTAGAAAGTTTGTATAGTATAGAATTTAGTATATGTTACTATTGTAATATTTAAAGAGACTCATATGTAAATAAAGTATTAATAGTAAAGTTCATGTCTTATGGTTTAATTTTCTTATAGATATTTTCTCAATATTGTTAAGTTAAGATTAGTTCATTGACTATTGAACATTAATGTATCATACTAGCATATAGTAATTTGCCATAGTAGAGGGTGTTACATTACCTATAAGTATTAATCTTCATTTCAATTAATATTTGCCGCCCTTTCCTTTTCACTAGGAGTTTTCTTAATACTCTTTAATTTTCTCTTCTTCTTCATTCTTTCATAGTTCTCTCTCAAAAATATGCCTTCATCTTCTTCCTTTTTTTTATCTAAAACTCCATTAAAACACTTCTATATCACTACAAGAAAGTTGGCCTTTAAAGACCAAAAATTTTTTCCTTAAAAGTGAAAAACTAGTCCTTAAAGGTCAATAGGGACCAGAAATTTGGTCCTCAACTGGTCCCCAAAGGTTTGCCACTAATGACTAACAGGAACCAAATATTACAACTGGATCTTAAAATTTTTTAAGGACTAGAAATAATCTAGTCCATAAAAAGTATTAAAAACCAAATTTCCTGTCATTAAAGGTTATGCTCACGTGACCAGCTCAACTTTTAGAGGCCAAAAACCTGGACCATAAAACATTTTAAGGGCCTGAGTAATTGGTCCCTAAAAATATTAAGGAACAAAATTTTTGTCCCAAATAATTAGACTATGTGACTGATTAAACTTTTTAAGAACCAAAAATTTGGCCTCTAAAATTCAAGAAGGACAAAATTTTATCCAACTTTTAAGGACCATATGTAAATTTGATCACTAATAGCTGAATAAAGACTAGAATTTTGGTATCTAATATGGTTACTAAAAGGTAAATGATTTTTATTGATTCAAAAATAAATAAATTTTTAATCCTGTAAATTCAATTATATTATATATTTTATAAATAATAGATACGTAAATAATAATTCCAACATTTCATATATATATTTATACATAACTTGTAATGAATTAGAAATGTAGAGTTAACATCTAAAAAAAAGTCATATGAACAAAAATATTGTTTATACAACCCCTTACTAGAAAATTAATTCCTAGCAAAATAAGATGATTTCCTAACAAATATAGAGTTAACTCCTTACTAATGCTGCTGCAGTAATATACTTCGAGCCTAAATATAGTCCCTCTTTATTGATAGTCTTCGGCTAGTACTTTAGTAGCTTGTAAGGTTTCCTGCATATGCCAATGGCTTAAAAATTATTTAAAACCCAAGGTAGTCATAAAAATAGCACCAAGCTAGTCAATCATGGGTGGAAATAATAGGAAAAATAAGGTTTCTATTACTACTTTTCCTATCTTTAAGTTTTATTCAGGTTTCAAAGCCTAAAACAGAAGAAGGTTTAAGCCATGGTGGACAACCATGGATTGTGTAATCAAGGTATGACGATGAAGGTCCATGGACAGCTGATCTTCACATTAATGATAAAAGTCAGCTTTTATTGCTTGCATCAAAGCAACTCATGTCATAAAATCCTAATGTTCCATGCTTGATAGCCCTTTCATGTGTATGTTTTTGTGTGTCGCAAAATTCTGCATCTCTAACATGTTGTACAAAGTTTGTTTCAAAGCAGCATGTGGATTAGAGTAATATATTGATTAGCTAATATGCTTATATTCTAATATAGTCTCTTTCTTTCTTTCAAAGACTGATTACTTCCTTTGCATAACTCAAAACTCAAAGGCCTTTGTATCAGTTAAACGGGCTCAATTCCTATCATTGAGCTAAATCCCTTTCAAAAGAAAATGGAGTTAAGAGCACTAAAAAGTTAAAAACACTTGTGTGAAAAGTAACAATATCAAATTTACTTGATAAGTGCAATAAACATTGTCAAGGATTTTCTACCAACTTAAATAATCAATTTACACCAATAAGATAGAACATAGTATTATAGGTCTGTAGTGAAGACTCGAGTTCAACCCTATTCAGAAACCTTGTAAAAAAATAAAAAATTAAAAAAAAAATTGATGATTTATTTGCACAAAGGTAATAATTTTTAAAAGACAATAGTAGTTTTACCACCGTGAATAATGCTGGCCTGAGATTGGATGACCACCATTAAGGATATGCTTCCATGTATGTATAAATAACAACAAAACTGTTGAAGACCAGGAAAATGCTTTTCGTTTGAAATCTAATAGTTAGATTCATCTGCAAGATTGCAAAATTGTTAGATCCAAAAATTCACTTGTTCTAAAATATAGACCAACAGACTAATGTGAAACTGCACTCAAGCTAGTTAAAATTCCAAGCTAGCAGCATGCCATGGAGCTCATGAATTGAAGGTGCATACCATTATTTCCATCGTCCATGTCATTAGAGTCATCGTCTCGTCATCATCATCAAAAGAAAATCAATGTTCTGCATAATAAAACCAATTTTGATTAAAACAATGCATCAAGTAAAGAAGACTTATAAATCTTCTTTATTATAAACATAAAATTATAACAAAATGTAAAGAACCTACATTAAACATTGAGAAACCCTTCCTACTGGAGGACATAATCTATTAGAATAGAGACTATAGAATGATTTCACATTATTGATGAAAATCTATTCACTCCCATAGATGAATCATTTAGTATGACAATTTCCATTTAGCATGACAATTTCCTTTAACTAAAATTATCATCTTTATACTATTATCCATTTCTATCTATCATTCTTGCTAACAAGAAAACACTTTCTCCCATATAACATGAATTTGAAATGTCTTTCTAATGAAAGAAATGGAGGTATCATGTGCAAAAATTTTAATAATTGAAGCACATAATCTTAAGATTTCTATATGAACTTGATTATAGCCATCATCACTAAATTCTTCCTCAGCTTCTTTGGTTTCATCATCTTCGCCTTCTTCCTCGTCTTCGTATAATGTAGTCAAACTATTAGGGTCCTAAATGCTTTACCTGATATTTCTCTTCAAGCTTCTCAAATAAATCCAATTTTTACAGGTTTGTGATGAATAATCAAATTAGCTTGATTTAGTATTAGAAAATATCAAGTGACATAATTGCTAACCAAAAAAGCACGAGCATTCTATTGAACATGTGTTCATTGAGGAGATAGTAGATCATCACAAATAACCAAAACTATATAAAGCACAAGCAACAACGGGAATCTTAACAAAAAAATAATGCAAGAGTGCTACATAAAGTAACAGGGAAGGTGATATTATCATAAGAGAAAAATACAATCCGTTATATCTAAACCCACTCTAACATGTTTGCTAATTTGCTCCAAAATTGTGGGCATCTATAGAAGACCTTCAATTAGAGCAAAAATATAAAATTAAACAATCTAACAGTTCAAAAAAATCTAGAGAGAGACAAATAAAAAATATCATAGCAATTTAAGATCAAATTAAATCATCAAGTAGAGCTTACAATTCCAACAGTGTTGTT
Organism: Excoecaria agallocha; assembly: GCA_037975025.1. NCBI lineage: Eukaryota > Viridiplantae > Streptophyta > Magnoliopsida > Malpighiales > Euphorbiaceae > Excoecaria > Excoecaria agallocha. Next base: position 29,647,251 of record CM075812.1, read on the forward strand.
CACAAGGTTATGAATTTTTTCTTCCTTGCTTTATGCAATATTTGCTTAACAACCAGGCCTCCCATGCTGCAAACAATAAAAAAGAATCATAATGTACTCTTGCAAACAAAGGAATGAATTAGACATCTAGTCATGAAGGAACCACATAAAATTAGTGAGAATCTTCGCTGTTATCATAGTCTAGTAGCATAAACTGAAAATGGAAATTAGCCAAGTTAAATTTCTTTTTGTACAATATAAACAACAAAGTTCTGATGAAGGCAGGTATGCAACTGAGAGCACATAAACAACAAAAAGGAAAACTCAAAGCATTATTCCCCAGTTCTTAGGGTCTATGATCCATGAGCATGCAAAAATCTTGATCTAGAAACTTACAAATTTTATCAAGATGTTAATGGCGTATATGCATTAACTTAATCGTGTATTATTAAATAACATATTCACTTTATTATCGATAAATTAAAAGGTTAATTAAGGATAATAATTTTTTTGATCAATAACAATATTCTGTTCAATTGATTTTTCCATTTACTATATTCAAATTAAAAATTTTATTTAATAAAAATTAATTTATTTTAATGAAATGGAAATAAAATAAAAGAAATTTACTTGAGCCAAAAATCTAACCTTAATGTTAGTTGTAGCATAAATAGACTAAACTCGAAAATCATAACTGAAGTTAATTTATTACCTTATCAAGGGTAGCATGATAAGGGCATTTAAGACGAGTTATCAAGCAAAGACACATTGAAGGGTCAAAACTCAACTTAACAGATCAAACAAAATAATATAGCCAGAGAAGACTAGAAGCTTATTATGCAAACAAATCTTGTTGAAACATTCTAAAACTACATTTGTCACTTTAAACATCCTCTCTAAAGCACTTTTCAACCATATCCAAATATCCACTGCCAAAAATTATAGTAAATAAATCATATCCAGTAAACTCTAATTTTTTGATAAACTCATCTCCTAGATATTCATCCACTTAAGCTAAGTTGTGGGGGCTCAGATAGTTTGCACTAAAGTAAATTTCAGAGGCTAGTCACAATATAAGGAGACAAACTTACAATAAGCACATCACAAAAACAACTAAGTTCTAAAATAGAAAAAACAAATGCATAAAGAAATACAAGAACAATATAAGTTGTAAATACTTACAGTAAAACATAATTCAGGCAGTTTAATAATACCTTTTTCTTCTTAAAGGCTTGTTTATTTCTACAATAAGATGTTGGTATGCTGCTTCCATCTCATCAACCATCCCTCCAGGAACTTCTAAAGCTTTCGATACTAGCATTAACTGCAGAAATGCTCTACTTTTCAATAGTTAATACACTAAGGCACATATAGCTCCCATCGTATGACCACCTAAAAATGTCAAAATTAATTTTTTAAAGAAAGAAAAATTTGATCATCTACTGAAGCTTCTTTATCCCTGGAAATAATGGCAGAATTGCAATCAGAGCATCACATCCATGGTTCCTTTGATAGTAACCACTTCTTTGTCTTTGCCAAATGCCATATTTAGCACACCTGTGATGAATGTTCTTAATATTTGAACTTCAATCGGCAGAATAAACTTGCTGAGATAGTGAGAAACAATAAAATTACCTTTTGTGTCCAAGATTATCTTGACAATCTTCAAGCTACATTTATTGCAGTAATGTTCTAGCTTCCACTTAACTATTGCTGTCATCGAGGCTTGTACCATTATTCCAATAAATACACTATGCCATTTTAACATAAATCAATAGCAATAGAACCAATTTGATTTGTCAAACTTCAAAATTGAGAACAAACTCCTAACCCATAAGGCTAATACCCATAATTTCAAGTTAAACAGATGCTTAAAGAAATTGGGTTCAAAAAACTTCTTTTAAAGTAAAACCAAAAAATTTTTTGTGATTCCACTTCACAGCAATAAACTAATAATTTAAAAAAACAACATTCTTAATTAAAAATCATTATTGGTTCTGCAACTTCTAGCAAAATCTTGAAATCAGAATGGCTAAAAAACCTACCTCTTTCATTTTCTTATTAATGTTTGGAAAATTTTCACCTAATTTCTCGACTTCTTATTGATGTCCTGCCTTCCGTCATTAGAGTTCTTGTCATCTTCATCATCGATAGAGGTAGTGCCACCACTCCTATGTGGAGGATAAACAAGGTCGACCTTCTTCGTGGTTGCTTATTATCTGATAAGGCAATAACTTAGCTCATATTGGTTGCACTCGAGAGCGATATGACCATTGTTTAGATGGAGACTTCAAGAAAGAGTAGAGGCTTAGTGGACAGGCAATTATTTTGGACAGAGTATCAAACATGGGCTTATTGATTTTTGAATAGAATGCCTATAACCATGGTTTTTGAGGGATGCAGTGCTACCAAAGAAGATTCAATTATTGATTTAGGGATGAAGATGGATTATTGATCTTGATTTTGATTTTGGGATTGTTAGGTTTTCAAAGGGACCGGTGTAAGGACCCAAAATAGGCCTTAGTAGAAGTAAAGGGCAATTACATATTATTAAAGTCTAATTAAGTATTATTTGATGAATTATTAAGAGCTAAGCTATTAATTGGGCAAAAATATTATTAAGTTATCAATAAATATGTGATAAATGTGTAAATTATATGTTATGAATTTTATAAGGTCATAATTAAATTATTATTGTTGGTTTAATAATGTTCAAGGGTGTAATTAAAGTAAAAAGTATTAATTTGGGGTAAATTTATAATTACGGCATCTTTAGGGGCAAATGCGACTAAATGAATAATTGAGAGGCCAATTTAAGGAAAGGAACAAATGGTGGGGACAAAATATAACATACAAAGAAATGTGGGCTTATTGTGTAACATGCAAATAGTTGGAGGATTAAAAGGGATATTTGTGGGGGACATGCTGATGTCATTTTCCACTTAGCTCACCATGCAAACAATGTTTTTAGGAGTATATATAGGGTTTGGTCGGCCACACCAAGGGGATTTCTCATTTTTACTTTCTCTCTTTTACTCATCTCTTATCTTCCTCTAAAAGCTCTAAATTGATCTCTATAGTTTTCAAGAGGAAATCCTACTGCAAGTTATTTAAATTAGAAGTTTTGAAAGGGGATTTGTAAGGGTTTAATGCAAGAGTACATGGATGTATGAAGAATTGGAAGGGATTGATAGAAAACGGGAATAAATGGTGAAAAGATTGAAGGATTGATTTAAGGATTCAAAACAGGTTTGGGAACATCTTTCTCTTCTTGCATCTATTAATTGTGTTGAAATATGGATATAGTGTGATGTTTGGAAATGTTACTCTTGCTGTATGAGGCTATTGTTTCTGGATTTGTGGACTTATATATGGGAGAGATGCATTTTTAGTTGGTGATATGGTTTTTAGAGATATAAATGTAAGATTTTTACTTTGCATGTGTTATTTGACATAGCTAGGATAAATAAATTGTTAAAAGCTTAATTTGAGTTTATTTTAAAGTGATTTTAATATAGAAAGTTATAATCTAATGTATGAAATTATATTTGATGAGTAAATTGAAATAAAACATCAATCTTTGATGTTTAAAGGAACATGCAAGTGAGTTTTAAAAATTCTGGGTTTGAGTTCACTAGACCTAGCTGTATTATTTTGGTCATATTTTGAGTTTTAGAATAGATAATTAGATTATTATAATTGTATATTAAACTAGACTTACATACAAAGATTTCATAAGAAGAAATCACACACAAATTCTGTCTCTAAATGGGTCATAATCTAGCTTGAAAATCGGATAAGTGTGCAGTCTTGTACTCATGAACAGTCTTTAGTAATTTCAAGATATCTCGAGTTCTAGAAATGATATTTCAAATATTTTTGATGTTATAGAAACTTGAAATGTATATCTACAACTTTGTAGAAGACGACTTTTTCTAAAAATGCCGTTTATTATGTCAAAAACGAAGTACAAAAAGAGTTTGTTAAGCAGTTTGCAGGATTTTGGGAACATGGTGAAAAATTAGTATGGCCAAACAAACTGTCGCGAGCGCGACACTTGCCGCGAGCGCGATAGAATGATTTTTGCCCATAACCTTGCTTTTTATTCCCCTTTATCAGTATATTAGGCTACCCCCATGTGATACACATATAACTGAACAAAATAGGCCTTGAATGCAAGTATACGAGAGCTCTAAACTCATGTGTATATAGATTTGTATCAAAGGATATATATATAGATTTGCATGATTTATATCATTTACATTGAAAATTGTCTATGAATGTATACCTATGCATCATGGAAATTGTGCATTAATAGTTAAGTTATAGTACCATGAATAATTATGAAATTATTGTTAATCATATATGTGTATGATAATATGATTGTGACATGATGTGTTGTTTAAAGATCATATGTTCAAGTATAAGTTTATGATGAAAGTTAAATGTGTGTGACATATGGTAACATATTGATATATGTATAGCATATGATTGATGAGTTATTGAGGTATACATATTGATAATCATGCTTACAAGAACAAGCTTACTAGATGCGAATGTACTATAGGTATGTACAATCTATGATTATATTTATGAGTGCATGAGCATGTAATTGCCCTATGAGATAGAAAATGATTAAATGACATTTAATAGGTGAGATTATATGCATGTGAAAATGGTATACTATAAGTAAAGCTTTAAAGTATGAAATGAACATGAACATAGTGTTGCCTGCAATAGAGTTTAAATGTGGATATAAATACATACATGATAGTTAATATTAAAAACGCTATCCATGAATGTTCATTTGATGCTGGGGTATATGAACTAAGAAAATGAAATCATGTCATGTTATATGTATTTATATGTGAAGATGATTATACATGATTCCTATTGATTTCTTGAAATTACTATGGTACATACAGTTTGAAATGTTAACTTTGCTTGTATGAAGAAGTAATGTGATTAGTAGAATATATGTGTGCATATAAACATTTATGCATATGTATGATCTTATATGGTTGGGTTCGAAGCTTGAAAACTATTTTAGAGTAATGATTCAAATAATATTTTTAAAGTGAAATGTATAACTATGTCTTTGCTTAATTGAAATGACATGATTAAGCATATGTGTTGTCACATAATGGCATGCTAAAATACAAATCTACAGTGTTATAGACTTAATTATAGAAATCTTATTAAAGCATATAATGGCATTATATAAGTATAGTATTGACATGCGGAAAAGCTACATGATTGAATAAGATTACAAGTATTAAATAGTAATACCCAACAACCAATAGTGAATACGTTCGCTGATTTACAGAAAGTTACACATGATTGTGTATATGAATACATTGATTACAATTACACAAGAGTATACATGTGCATATAAGAATATGAATGAATAAGGAAAGGATAAAGTAAAAAGATTGTATTGCCTGCTTTGAGTCTAGGAAGTGGATAGATAGGCATGCCTATAAGGGTACCTTGCAGCTGCTTTTGAACATTTTGACCTGTTTAGGTCCACTTGAATTTAAAAGTATAGTGACCCTGTTTGGGTTTAAAAGTTAAAGTTTAATTAAAACAACCCTCGTGTGTGGTTGTAGCCGACCCCGCTTGGGTCCGCTTGACCGGTCCATGTTATTTGATTGACCACATTTGGGTCCATGTTATTTGATTGACCCCATTTGGGTCCACCGATTTATCATACAGTTTTATCCCTACAAGGGATCATCGTTTAATACCTTCGGGTATCTCTTTGGTGCCTTCGGGTGACCTATTATCTCTTTGGTGCCTTCGGGTGACCTAGTACCTTTGGGTACCACCGTGTAACCCATTATCCACCTCTTTAGAATAGTGCAGGCTTTACACCAAAGTTACCTTGGTTAAATTGATGGTATACATATGTGGGTCTTTTATGATCATAAGTCTTTTTCTAGATGTATGTCAATGCATGATATATGAAGGATTTTTTATTAGGTTAAAGAGTATTATAATATATAATGGATGCAACAATTTTATAATTGCATAAGTATATTTCATATTAAAGATTATAGGAGTTAGACGGTATCAACCATTATTTTTGAAATAGTTTCCTTATGATTATATTCATAAGTTCATATCGTTTATATGTATACATTTAGTGAATGTGTGTTTGTTATTTACGGTGTGATGTATGCATATCTAAAACCTATAAACTGGATATAAATGAATAGTTTGGCAATGATGTGTAGTTGTTATGTTTTAATTGATAGGCTTGTTTTTGTAACTTATGCTATATAAAGTAAGCTTGTAACATTATAAAGATCTCATGGCATTTGGAAGTGTTGTTTTGCCATTTTAATTCTAATGGGTTTATATCAAAGACATACGAGTATAGATAAAAAGATAATGGACAATTATACTCGTATGGTTTAGTATTAATTCAAAGGCTATTCACATGATAATTAGTTGAATTTAAAGTCATAGGATATTGGGGCTTACACTATTATACATGGTAAATGTAGCATAAATGTAAATGTTACCATTGAATTTTTATGAATTTCATAAGTTGATATGAATGTTAAATTTTATTCGTTGAGATAAATCATTGTCGTATTTGAGACATGTTGTGTGCTTGTTGACGATCACTGTGAGTGGTCGTTTGTCATATTTCGAGTTTCCCACTAAGCTTTGTAGCTTAGCACGGGTGTTTCATCCGTGTAGGTTGTTGGGGTGATATTTGCAGCTGGATGGCCAACTCAAGTCAACGAGAGGGACAATTATAGACTTTTATTTTGGGCTCTTTGTATATAGTAAAGATTTTGTGGTATTAGAGATATTGTATGTAAAAAAAATGTTAAACAGTTGTTGTATTGTGTAAAAAGACTTTATCGTATATTGAAAAGTTTCTTTTAAAAGTATAGCACTCTTATATATTAAGTTTGATTATATGTTTATGTTACACAGTAACTCATGTGTAATGAGTTGGATAAAGTGATATGTACAGATTATAGGATAAGGGTGCTACAACCGGAAGGTTTATTTTAGAGAAGGGTTTAGAGGTTTTTAATTTTTTTCCATTAGAAAAGCTTTTTTTTTTAAGAAAGTGTAGTAGCGCATTATTAGTTTCTTTAAGGACCAGAAATATATTTCTCAGGAACCAGATAAATTCATTTCACCAATAGGATGAGAATTAGAACTAGCTAAAAACCTAGTCCCTCAAATGAATTTTTAAGGACTAGATTTTGCCCCAGTCCCTAAAAAGTCATCCCTAAAAGTCCATTTTCTTGTAATGTATTTCCTTCTTCTTCTTCTTAATGCATAGTCCATCTTTGCAAGTTTAATTTTCTTTTTCTTTCATCTATTATCATCATTTACAATTCCAAGGACAAGAGGATATTCATCTTCAAGGCCCTAAGAAGTGGCTGCCAAGGAGCAAATTTGGCTTTAATCTACAAGACTCAATTTTAACTCCTCAATGATGAGGAAGGTGCAAGCTTTATTTCTCTTAAAACTAGAGAGATAATGTCTTGTAAGTGCCTCTTTACTACTCTTCTTAAAGACCTTAGTATGCTAGAGTCTTTCACTTCTCTTTTTAATTTTTATGGCCTTGGTAGATTTGTTTTAATGCATGAGCCTACCTATGTTAACTTGCTTATGGAGTTTTACACTACATTAAAGGTTAATGAAAATTATTTTAGGGTGTTAGAATTTCATATGCTAGGAGACAAGCACATACTCAACTATTTTTTTATGCATAGAGTTTTTGGCATTAAGAAGGATGGTATGTGCGATCCTTCTAAGAACTTTAAAGTTAATGAATTTTTTACTTTCTTAACCAAATTAAGAACACCTTTTCAACCAAAAATAGTAAAAAGCCATGTTTATCGAAGATTTATAATTTTGGTTATTGTATAAAGTTCTTGCATTTTAACTCTTTCACAAGTTTTAATTTAATAATGTTTCATATCAGGAATTGTTTCTTATGTGGTGCAATCATAATTACAAGTAGGTGTGTTGGATATATTAGATTTTTGACAAAATGTTAACATGTGCTTCTAAGAAAGATATTCCTATAACCTATGGTCATGTTGTGACCATAATAGCCAAAGCATTAAATGTTAATTTGGACGATTTTACCCATGTGCTTGAGTGTACATATTTTACTAGGCTAACTTTGATTCATGGTGAGGTGGTTGATGCTTTTATGAGATTTATACCTGCCCGCTTTCATTCTTGTTGAAGTGGGTTAGCACCTTTACCATCGCCACAAGAGGAGGATGAAAGTGAAGAAGGAGATGATGAAAGTAATGATGAAGAGGAAGGTTTTGGTATGCCTCAAGACACTACCAAAAAAAGCATTTTACTAATGGTTTTTGCCGATGGAATTATGCTATTTACAGAAGAAAAATGTCCTTACCAATGGTTTCATATTAATTTATCGATGGATTCACACGTAAGTAGCAATTTATTAGTAGAAAATTCTGTTAGTAAAAATTACCGATAGATCTATAAAATTCATCGGATGTTTTGTTGCATTGATAATATACCGACAAAACATTTCATCATTAAACTGTCGGTAAATTTTAATAAATAAATTATTAATTTATTTTCATATAAATAGCAATGGATTTTTTTTGCAATTATGTTTGAAAATATATTTAGTATAAATATTATAACTATTAAAATGGCAGCAACAAATTTTTCCGTTGGTAATTTTGATGATAACATAAAAATTTTTATTTAATTTTTTGCAAAAATTATATATTTCCTATTTGAGAATCCCAAATTAAACACAATAAATAAAATAAAAAAAAGTTTAAAATTAAAATTGATTTAACAAAAATAATATATACATCATAAGTGTTGTGAAAATAAATTTATAAAGTGCACAATGCTTTGTAGTTGTACAAAAAAATTATATATTTCTAACTGCTATGAAGACAATACCAATATCAGTATTATGCACAAAGTTTTGCAGTGCTATACAAAAAAAAATATCTAAAATAATCCATGTAAATTCATAACCACTAGCTAGGATGTACCATGACTACCACAATTCACATCCGTCAAGCTAGGCATATATGCGTTAACTACCTCTTACATGATATTTTGTATGTCTTTTGTTATTGTATGTTATGCTTGGAATGGTGAGAGTAAATGAAAGTCAATATAATAAGGCAAATAGAGTAATTAAAATAGTGGCACATGTAAATCTGCACTAAGAATACATTGATCCAACTGGTTTCTCCTACAAAATTGAACTGATGTAATTCGGATCCATAGACATGCACATTTGCAATATCAAAATAGACAAAAATAACTGATATCATAACCAAAATATTTTAAAAGCTAGCTGATATAACTTTTAATAAAGACAAAGGGAACAATGAGGTAAGTAGAGGAAAAGATGCTTACACTAAGATTATTAAGACTAGCAAATAACTCGCCTTTTTGGTGATAAATACTAAGGAGCTAATTAGTGTCAGTCATTCAATTTTGCATAAGAATAAGCAATTTCCAAATAAATTCTAGACTTCCAGATGAATATTTTGATAAAGTTCTAGGAAATAACCATAAAACTAGATTGAACATCTTTTTAAATTGCTGAAGTTAAACCACACAACTAAAATAAGAAATCCGGTTTCAAAAATAGCAATTGGCTTTCAGTCATTCAATCATATGCTCATATTTCACAAAACACAAACTTAGGTCATTCATGAACTACATTTTGTTTATAGAAAAATACAATGCAAAAAGAATATCCTTAATTATATTCTTGTTACATAGTCTATTTAATTTTTAAATGCTACTAGCATATTGGAAGTGAAATCCATTATCAAAACACTATGTTGCAAGTTCATGGCTCAATGAATAATCCATTGTGAATTAGCCACCGTAATCTCTTCATGAGCAGACTATTGATCAAAATAAAACCAATTAAAACCAACTAAAGAAAAATAATAATACCCCATCAAAGATGTTAATTTATTCTAATTATTTGAAACATGAAATTTGTTTTACATGTCTAAAGTAAGTACATGAGTAGCTTCACATGGCCAAAAACAAAAGATGAAGGAAGTGAGCAGACCTGATTTATCAGAGTAGCTGACCGTAACATAAGTTCAATATCATTGCCATCCAATACAAATGACCAAACTACTGCTTTAGACTTCTCTATTTATCTATATATGAAACTCCACCCAATATATGCTCTTGTCATCAGAATTATTGCTTTATTTTTTTTCTTAGAAACATAAGATAAATCTTTGTGTGCTTCTTTAATGTATAGAAATGAAATGACCTGTATTTTGGACTTGAATGTTTCTTTATCCTTCAAATTAGATGGATGATTAAAAATATAAATTTTGAGTATACTAATGTTCCAAATGATAATTTTGTTGAAGCAAAATCTGATTTTTGAATTACAATTTGAATGGAATTGAATGTGTCCAACTATTGAATACATACAGTTTAACCCATTTTGTTTATCTCCCTATAATTTATGTTTTCCATATTACAAAATGTAACTTTTGATTTAGAATTTGATGCTATGAAGAATTAAGAACAAAACCACATGAAATCATTATGCAGTACAAAAATACCTCAAGAAATCATTATACGATGCCAGCTTAATTCCACCAGAAAAAGAAATGGAATATAGGGTTGATAGCTTTGGATGAGAATCTAGAGTTTTATAATAGCAAAAGAATAATAACCTAAATAATTGATAAGCAAAACACAAATCGTAGGAGAAAAACAATTAATACATTTCCATCCAGCTCATTTGTTGCTAACTAGCTAAGGGCTTCTACTTCTAATTATATTGCCATTACTGTCAAGAATAAATATTACAGGCTGAAATGAATGATCAGTTATCTTCTATTATCTTTGCAAGATATATTCCTATTTAAAAATGTATATGATACATGGATAATTGAATTTCTTATTTAGAATAATATTTATAGTACTTTAGCATGAACATTAATTGAAAAACTATATTCATATCTCAGCAGAGAACCTTACATTCAGAACATTGTTACTGTCTTGACCTTTTATGAAGAATCAAAAATCTATTTCTCTATCCAAATCGCTATAGCTAAACTAGTAGCATAAGTTACTCCTAGAGCTATTGTTAATATATCAATTAGTCACACAACTAGGCTTCTTAGAATGTTAGTGGCAAACCATTTGGAAAATAAGACATATGATTATGAATCAAAATGTTAGTATAAAGGATGATGAAAAAAATAGCTGAGAAAAAAATTGACAGTGCCAGCACTATATATATATATATAACTTAACGAACAGTATAAGTTGCTCCTAGAGCTATTATTGATATATCAATTGGTCTCACAATTAGGCTTCCTAAAAATTTGCTTTCAAACCATTTGGAAAACAAGACATATGATTATGAATCAAAACGTTACTATAAAGGATGAAAAAAATAGCCAAGAAAAAAAATAGCAAAACTAAATAGAAATGACAAGCTCATACCTAAATATACATCAAAATTTGTTAATAGTTGTGCCACCATTAACTCTAAGTAAGAACTCCCCCTTTTCATTTTTTAGTTTACCTTTTTCCCTACATCTTTGTGCATTGGATCCAAGATAGCCTTAACTTGAAAACACATCCCATCAAGAACAGCCTTAGCAATGTGAGACCTATTGACCAATGTTAAGCAAATGTACTAGATCGGCTAGTAATATAGGAAAATATATTTAAGACCCCAAGAATATAGAACCCAAGGGAACATGGATTGCGAAGCAAAATATATATAATTGAGTTTAAATAATTTGAGTTTATCCCTAAGTTTTTGAATTAAAAGGAGTTTTAAGCTAAATTAACAATCAAGCAAATAAAAAACTAAGACTAAACTAACCTACATTAAATACAGAGAAAAACTTAAATAATGAATAACATCCATAGCTAAAACACTTTTGCTAAGGGGCTATCTGCCTCATATTTTACAAATAATGACTCAATTCAAAAGTAAGAAAAAGTTGTTATGGAAAACTAATTAAATCAAAATATATATCTTATTTAGAATATCATTCTAGGATATTAAATCCTTTATGTAAGAACAATCTAATACATAGTATGCAAATTCAATTTTAAACTTCTAAACCTTTTTGGATCCTCTTTCGAGAGATCTAACTCTAGCACATTCTCAATTCAACATTCTTAAATTCAAATCAACTCTTGAACAATTACTGCCCCAATTCTTAGAATGTAACAATACATTGATATGAGTGAAAAAACCTAAGAACATGCAAATCATTAATCAAAGATTAAATTAACAATTAACCATCTATTTGATATGTCAAGTATCAATTCAACCATAATTAAAGATAGTATTTAGCCTATGAATTAAGAAATAACAAAGTTATGTTAAAATTAAGCTCAAATCAAAGTCATTACTATAAAAATCTTAGGGTTTAAGTTTCCCTTAGCAAAAGTAAAGAATTACTCACCGTTCATGATAACAATGAAAGAAAAACTAAAATAAACAAATATTATACTCATAAAGCTTCAAACTTGCTCTAGATGTCTTTTCAGAATAGCAGTAGAATGCTTGAATCTTTTAGAGAATTCTAAACTAATAAGAAAAGAAAACTAAACTAAGTCTAAATACTATTGTACAGATGACTAAAGAAAACTACAGGTAAAACCTAAGTAAATTCATCTGTCTAAAGAGTACTCTCTTAATTTTAAGGGTTTTCCTTGCTTATATACCTTAGAGAAAAGAGATTTGGTGCCTTTGAACTTCCTAAAATAGATAAAATAAGAGTTTTTTTTATAATTGCATATGCTCCCCATGGTAAAGGGCTTTCTTCCCTTAGTAGAGGGCCTCAATTCCCTCTATACAAATGTGTGTAACAAGAAAAATAATTATGGCATGCCTTAAGCGTGCCTCATCACGCTCAAAATGGCTGACAAGGAACAAAATATGTATATAAAGAATGAAACAGCTAAGTTGTAGCTAAATAAGAAAAAACATGCCTAGATTGCTTAAGTTGTTTCTGTGCTTCGATCGCTGATGAGGAAGATTCTAGTATCGTAAAATTTCTTGCTCAACTACTTGGCACTAGTGTTTCTTTTTAGTTAAAAACTAGTATTAGTGTATAAAGAGTGGAAACTAACAAATATAGTTCAAATTAAATGCTAAACTAGCTACAATTCTATCAAGCAACATACTTTCCTTAGTGCTAAATAAACATTTTAAACATTTCACATTCTAAATTAAAGTTCAACAAGTTCGATTTTGATAGTAAACTAGGGAAAACTGAGCTAAATGTACAATATATGATATTTGAACTAAACCTACTCAATTAGCATGAAAATTACAAACTAAAACTAAAACTAAAACAAGACACTGAAACAATTCATAAGCAAGATGAAAGAACTTCCTTGAATTAATATTCAAAATTAAGTTGAACTGAGCTCTATCCCCCTCTTTAAAATCTTGCTATCCTCAGCAAAGTAGCAAAAATATCAGCTCACTGCACAAGTTTTAATAAATAGGTGAGTGTTCAAGAGAAATTTCAACTAAAGCAGCACCATACTTTACTCAAGGCAATACTATCACAAGCAAACAACCATGGTCAAGCTAAGAGGAAACATGAGGCTTATAGAAATTATTGAATAATTCACACATTTGAACCAAGCAAAGATTGACTTCACAAAATTTTCCAACAAAATCAATCATTTAACATGCCTTTAGAATCAAGAAAATATAGAGAACAAGGCTTAATAATGATGGTAGCCAAGTGAAGAAATACACTTAGGCCAAAATTGCTTTAATGCTCAATGCATAAGATCAATATGTTACATAATTGACATCAAGTGTGTGAGTGGATAATCTCAAGTCTAAGGTTAATTGGTGATGGTTTGGCTTAATAAAATAGAGATAAAGATTTTAAATTGGTCATTGGTGCATTTGATCAAGCACATAGTGAGCACAAAATAACTAAGCCAATACTAAAGCAATCTCAATAACTATTAAGCCAACAATTTAAATCAAACCTAAATCTCAATCATTAATTAAATTAAGTGCAAAATAAGTGGAATTACATGCAATTCTAATAGTATTTGAACTCAAAACAATCTCTAAATAATCTTATGTTTAAGAACACCACACTCAAGTTCAATTCAATCCAAGCAATAAACACATGTAAAATGAAAGATGGAGCAAGGTAAAGTGCACTTACTTGATGTAATGATGATGGAAAACTAAAGCTTTAACTTGTGTGTGTTGGGTGAGGAGGTGTGTGCTAGGTTAGATAGTGTAAGAATGGGGCAAAAGTGAAGTGTGGAGAGGTAAGGAAGAGGTGAAGGGCTATTATAGGGCATGGCCCCTCTATAGAGGGAAATCTCCCTCAATAAAGGAGATTCATTAGGCATGTAGGAGACAACGGCCCTCAATAGAGGGAGTGAAGCCCTTAGTGGAGGGAAATGCTACACGATAGGGAAGGAACAAAGCCTTCGGTAGAGGGGAGGGTAAGGGATGGGTGAGGGAGTTAGGTGCTCGATAGAGGGAAAATTCTATAAGTAGAGGTGATGGTTGTACGAACTCAAGGCCAAAACAACCAAATCCAATTTTTTTTCACAGTTTAAGGCTTAAAATCCATAGTTTAACTTAATCCTATTTTATTTTACCTCATTCCCACTCTTAATTAACATCCAAATTAATAATCAACTCCACACAAAATCTTCAAATCATTAAACACATCTAACCCTTATTGTTCACTACCTTAACCAATTAACTAAGTCTTGAATCACAATCATGTAAGGCTAAATGAAAACCATACATACCTTGTAAATTACATTCCAAACTCACTCCACACTTTTAATATAAATGACTCTCCTTAAGTTTATGAAGCGCACTCACCAAGGCAAAACATACCCAATAAATATAAGTCAACCTTAAGTTCAACTAAATTGTAATTTCCTTACCTTAAAAACTGTATGAATTCTATAATGATCTAGAAGCACAAACTAATTTAAATACAATTATTAAGCAAAAACATCAATAGTAGCTTCTTTTTCAACCTCTAACTCTTAAACTCATGAATTGATTGATAAACACATAGTAAACATAAAGAACATAAATTAAACTCTAGAAACCTATGAAATTAAACTAAAGACAAGATAACAACTTATTAAAAATAGAATACAAAAACAACTCATAAAAATAATTGACAAAAGTTTAAAAACAAGGGTTAGAAGAGTTCTAGTTTATTGAGTCCCAACTCGACTCATGTCACTTTCTTGAGTCTAAGCTTGTGATCAAAATAAGGGTCTCTATGAACTTTGCTCTTTATTTTCTCCCATAAGTAGGAGAAACTTGTCAAAGTTCACCAAAGCTAAAAGTTCCATATCTTCAATAAAGTATGACTCCTTCTTTTGTTCTTCAAATACAAATTCTACAAGCTCTTCTAGCCTTAATAATACTTTAAGTGGACTAAATTTAGTGGTTCCACTTAAGATTTGAACACTTCTTTCTCTTTTACTGTAAAATCCTTCGTAAGAGATATAATTTCATCTTTTAAGGTACAAACTTGTCTTGAACCACGATTTTTTCCTCTTTTTAACTCATGCACCCTATACTAACTTTCTTTATTATCCACCATTAGCACATGACTCAATTTTTTCTTATTATCACCACCACCTTGACATTCCATAGAAATACTCAAGAACTCCAACATAGATTTAAGAATTTTTAATCCCTAATTCTTGCTCCCTTAATAGATGTTCTAGAGCATTTAAAAAATTTGCTTGATTTTGTAATAAAAACCCTTGATTTTTCAGTTTTCTCTCTTGAAAATTAATTGTAGCCATCAATTCTTCTTTCTCAGCTCTAAATTGCCTTTCCTTACTTGCAAGCAAGTCAAGAAATACTTGAATTTTGAAGGCACTAGACTCTTACAAAACCCATAGAGAAGCAGTTTCTTCAAAAGATGGTGACGAATAGATTATTGAAGGTTGATTCAAATTTTGCAGTTCTTGCATCGCTCTCCTTAAATCTTTCATTTGTGCTCTTAAAAGAACTAATTTATAGTCTTGAACATCTTAAAAAAATTCCTACAAATAATAACACCAAATAAAAAACAAATAAATAATAAAAATCTCAAACTGACTCAATTATAGATATTAAACAAACAACATCGTTCGTCCCCGGTAATGGTGCTAAAAACTTGACTAGTATCTAGAAAGTGTACTAGATCTGCTAGTCATATAAGGAAATATATTTAAGACCCTAAGAATATCGAACCCAAGGAAATATGGATTGTGAAGAAAAATATCTATAATTGAGTTGAATTAATTTTAGTTTATCCCTATGTTTTAGAATTAAAAGGATTTTTAAGCTAAGTTAACAATTAAATAAATTAAAAACTAAAAATAAGCTAACATAAATTAAATACAGATAAAAACATAAATAATGAATAACATCTATAGTTAAAACACTTCTACTAAGGGACTATCCTCGTCACCTTTTATTGATAATGACTCAAATGAAAAGTAAGACAAATTATTATGGAAAACTAGTTAAATAAAAATAAATTTCTTATTTAAAATATCATTCTAGAATATTAAATCCTTTGTTTGGGAACAATTTAATACCTAGCATGCAATTTGATTTTAAACTCCTAAACCTTTGTTAGATCCTCTTTTGAGAGATCCAACTCTAGCCCAATCTAAATTCAACATTCTTAAATTTAAATCAACTCATGAATAATAAATTGCTGCCCTAATTCTAAGAACGCAACAATACGTCGACATGAGTGAATAATCTAAGAACATGCAAATCATTTATCAAAAATTAAATTAACAATTAAACATCTATTCGATACATCAAGCATCAATTCAACCATAATCAAAGATAGTATTCGGCCCAGGAATTAAGAAATAACAAACTTGCATGAAAATCAAGCTTAAATAAAAGTCATTACAATAAAAGCCTGAGGGTTCAAGTTTCCTTTATCAAAAGTAAAGAATTACTCACCGTTCATGATTAAAATGAAAGAAAAGCTAAAATAAACAAATACTATGCTCACGAAGCTTTAAACTTGTTCCTGATATCTTTTCAAAATTAGCAGTAAAAAGCTTAAATCTCTTAGAGAATTCAAAACTACGAAGAAAGGAAAACTAAGTCTAAAAACTACTGTAAATTGACTAAAGAAAACTAGAGCTAAAAACCTAAGCAAATTCATCTCTCTAAAAACTACTCTCTTAATTCTTGTTTTTTTCCTTACTTATATACCTTAGAGAAAAGATATTTGGTGCCTTTGAACTTCCTAAACTAGATAAAATAAGAGTTTTATTGTAATTACATTTCCTTCCATCGTTAAAGGGCTTTCTTCCCTTAGTAGAGGGCCTCAATTCCTTCTATCACTTATGCCTTTCCTCGATAGAGGGCTTTTTTCCCTAGGTAAAGGGCTTTATCCCCTCGATAGAGGGAAATTTCCCTAGGTAGAAGGAAAACTCTCTAGACCCAATGTGAATTACTCTTCCAAAATTCCATATTTGCATTAATTTCTTCCTTTCCCTAAAATACTTCCTCTTTTGTTTGCACCTAAAAACACCAAAATGAGATTATGTTGGGAATTATCGGTTACATGCATCTCATACATAAGCAAAATTTAAAATTTTTAAACAATAAATCTGATCTTTCCATGAATTTACAATATACATATTAATGAGAATAAGAAAAATCACTTTTGATTTTTGTTGTACAGTTGATTTTGCTTCTCACCGGGTTGTCGCAAACCACAATGTCCAAAATCATACACCTCCAATAAGTAATCCAAACTAGAGAAGGATTGAAAGAACCAACAATTAGGAGGAATAAGGGCTAGCCGAAATCCCTAGATGCTAGCTAGGGAAGGTGGCAGCTAAGGTTGAGAGAAAAGAGAGAGAGTGTTTTCTTAATTGTTCACACTTACTTAGCCCTAATTCCACATCTCTTGGATTTTTATAGTTAGGTTAAAAAAATCCAACTTCATAATGGGATTGGGCTCTTTAAAATTGCTGGAGAATTATTAATTGGGCTTCTAGAATTATTTATAATTATTTGGGCTCAATTAAATCCAATTTAAGCCCTTTCACAAAAAACTATGCATAAAACCCACAAACTAGGCCTATGTACATATACTTGGATTTAATTACCCAAATGAATTCCAAATCCAACCAAATTAAATATGTAGGCTCCACAACACTTATGTAACATATTTCATTTATTTTTGTTCAAGAATTAGGCCTCTAAGGCCTTTTTTTTTGGAGTTGATGTATGGCCCTTCTTCTAGAGGGCTTCTATGCCAACTTCACTTCTTTGGGCCTTTATAATTCCTCCAATGGACCTATTAATTATTATATCAGCCCTATAACACTTATATTTCAATAATAATCAATTATGAAATACATTATTTCAATTAGGTCCAATTTTATAGAACATTTCAAAAAAGTTATGCAAACAATTTTACTTAACCATAATTAATTATACTCTTTAATTAATTATTATCTTATTCACTTCTCTATCCCCATAATAATATCAAATATTATTATCCTTGTCATTTTACCATTTTTTCCTTTTCTCTATATGTGTGTGACCTATTGAGTTCCTATCCATGTTGGCAGTATAATATGTAATTGTGAGTTCTGTTCAAAACTCACATCATTTAAACTCCTTTAAATCATTTTATCAATCCATATTGATATTTATGATACATTATTATACAAATCATAAGCAGCCTCTAGCTAGACATCATGACTACCCAAATGTTAGGAAAGTCAAGTGGTTTGACTATACCCTTCCATATAACAATTACCGTACAATTACTCCTTCCACCACTCTTATTTTAATTAGATTATGAGTATGGATTTCTATCAACTCATATAAATCTAATTTTGTATGTTCTATTAATTAAACCATTGTTCCCAAAATGCCCTTCATGGATCTCTATCCATCTTGGCATATTACTCTGGCCAGAGATTCTCTAAAAAAGGCAATTATAGAATAATGCGAGATAACTTCCCTTATTAAATTTGGGATGGTGATTCCTTTGTCAATCACTCAACTATCTTCAAGTAGGTCATGATATACCCAATCTCCTAACTGTGTTCACTCCGCGTTTGAAGTAATCAGTTATGGAGTAAAAATATACCACTTGCTACTTAAGATAACTTTGGTGATCTCAAGTCCAAGGATACTTGTACAACCACTATGAAGAGATTCCTTACTGACATAGATTTAATATCCATGTGAGGATTCTCTTTGCAGGTCTCCAATGAACATGTTCTTCTAACAAGCATCCACATGTTAGCTTTGATTATCTTTCATAATTACAGTTATGAGAACCACTGCTTGGACCATTCAAGAAGCATAACATGTGCTAGTCTATTTGAATTAACAATGCCCTATCTTGTTAATTATATGACTAGGGATATTTAGATATTAACACATTTGCATGCAATAAACATCTCATATCATGAACACTTTCATGATTGTCTTTGCACAGTGTTTATAATATCTAGGACTTCATTTATTAATTTAAGATTTACAAACTCATGTATTTAAACATAGCATTAATAAATGAATGATGCCTTTTATTAAGAATATGAATTCACACATAAGAAATACATCCCTATTACATGGGCTCTAAGACATACTCTCTAACAGATTAAACCTATATAAATTAAAATTTATAAAATTAAACACATAATTAACCAAATTAACACAAAATTAATAATTTAATCACCTAAAAACACACTAATAACATAGTTACAATTCATAATTATCACCTATTAGTAAACCTTGTCATACCAATGCAAATCCCATTAGTGTCATCACACCACCATGGTGAAAACAATACATTGTGTTATGAAATATTTATGCATATTCATTTATTTTTTCTATATTATGTTAGTTTTCTTTAAATTTATCTTGTCATGATTGAGTGCATGTTAATGCCATGTCCATAGCTTATTTTTTGTAAGGACTCAATTTTGGCCCTAGTAGAATTCAAGGGTATTAGCATGGCAAATTTTTTAATTAAACATAATTAGATAATATAATACAAGTGAAGATTTAAGGATTAATTCTTTTAAGAGTTAAAGGGGTGAAATAGTTATTTACCATATGTGCAATTGGAAAAAATTGTAATTATTAGGTCAATTACAAAATAAGAAAGTCAATTAGGTTGCAATTGTAAATAGATATAAAGGAAGGATTTAAAAAAGTGTAATTTTAGTGGCCATGCATGATGCCATTTGCCACTAAAAACTCCATACAAATCTAGAATAAATAGAAGGAGTTCAGGGATTTAGGAGCGGCCATTTCAATAAAAAGAAGAAGAAATGTTTTTCTCTCTCTAAAATCTGTATCCTCCTACTTTTCTCTTCTCTTTCTCTCAAATTGTAACTTCCTTTCTTCCCTCAATTCTTTTGAAATTTGGTCCCTTCACACAAGAGCATCTGCTTATAAAAAAGGCATGACTAATGGTGTTTTCAAGGAGAAAAGTAAGAAAGTAGAGTGGAAAAGGAAAAAGTAAGAAAAAGAGGATTTAAAGCAAAAGTGGAGTTTGTATGTCAGGTTTGGGAACTCCATCCCTCTTGCATGTTGATGTGTTATGTTAAACTTTAGTTATATTGTGTAATGGATGCCTTTGGGAAGATGATATGGTTTATAGTTATGAGATATGAATTTTTGGCCTAGCATGTGATTAATTTGTTGAAAATCAAAGATAATGGTTTTAGAGATTAAGTGATTCATCTATTAAAAGTTATGCATGTGGTTATTTAAATGTTTATTTGTTTAAACAAGGTGACTTAAAGTTGATAGATTGATATGGTTAAGAAGATCTATAAGTCGAAGAAAGAATAAATAGGTATTTGAAAGAAATTTACAGATTTGCCTTATTAGACATGTTGCTATCAATTTTGGATTGATTTTGTTATAAAGTTTATAAGGATATTTAAAAGTGTTTAAAAGTAAGAAAATAACATAGATTAAAGAGGTGTATTGATGTAAGATAAAGTTGGGTTAAATAATTGTTTCCAGTGTTGAAGGGTTAAATTTTTAGACGCTGTCGTGGTCGTGACTACCATACTCGCGATAAAGCATGGCTCCTCCTCCACTTCTTTCTCCTATTTTTCTTCTTATATATCTTCCCTCTTCTATCGTGCTTATTATGTTTGCCGTGCTCACAATAGTTCTTACCTAATTAAGAATATGAAATGCACGACACTAAGTAAGAGATAAATGCATTTGATATGAATAAATGATTGAAAAGTAAATGTTCACAAGGAAAAAGTGTCATGCAGTGATTTAAAAATGTGAAGATGAATGATAGCAATATGTCATATAATCAATAATAGACCCGAGTTGACATAACTTTATTTACTACTTGAGAAAGCACATGTTTGCATTTATGCTTACACTAATATATTATTATATGAATATACATAATTACCATAAGATATGGTTTATAAATAATTACATGAATAAATGAAATGGTAGATACATATATGATGTATGTTAGGCATTCATAAAGTGTGAACATATATATAGGTCGGCAATGTTGCATAAATTTATAAAAAAAATTGCTTATTTTGCAATGTAAAAGGTAATATGATTTGTATGTGGGTGTGTGTGCATGTGTGTGTATATATATATATATATAACCTTAATTGTTTCCATCAAATAGTATAGGAATGTTTGAATGCATATGCCCTTATAAGTTGTCACATTATGACTTTGTAATCCCACAAGATTACATGTTTACGAGTATTATACAATCATGTGATTATATGTTTGTAAATAAATGTCTATATATATATATATATATGCATGTATACATACATATTTGAGAATAGAAGTCTAATTGAAAAGTGATAATGAGAATGTATGATGTTTTCTGTAACTATTGTTACGATGATAAGAGCATATTAGGACAATGGTAAAGTATGTGTGGGCATATATGATCATATAAATAAGTTATCAAATGGTTCTAATTGTATAGTATACCTCAAATTAAATATGTTACAAACAGGTACACATATATCACTTGATTAATGAGACTCAATATAGTATGATGCTAAGTACCATCATCATGCATAAATGAAAGAGTTACATGATGGAACTGATTACAAGTGTAGAATAGTAGTACTCAATTGAGTACATGATAATATACTTATAGAAAGTTATACATGAACATGTATATAACTATCTTGTACATAGTTACACATGAGTATACTTGTAAACATATGTATATGATTTAACACAATAATGAGTATAGTACAGAAAGATATAGTAAAGTGATTTAACTGCTTGTGTTGTGTCTAGGATGTGGATAAATATCAATGCCTATAAGGGTACCTGGCAGCTATTGTAAGGACCCAACATTGGCAATAGAATGATTAATGGGAATTAATATGATATTAAGGTTCAATTAAGTTTAATTATTTAATATATTATAAGTTAAAATAGTGATAATTATTGTTTTATGTGATAGAGGGTAAAAAGGTTATTTTACCATATGTATAGTTGGAATAAAAATATAGTTAACGGTTAATTGTGACCTAAGTGTGATTTGATGGGTGAAATCAGAAGGGAAAATTTAATTAAGGGGTGGAATTAAAAGAGGATGATAACCTTGGGGGCTAATTTGAAAGAAAGGAAATGTGCGATTGGATTTAAAAATAAAAAGAATATATATGTTAGATTTTAATTGAGAAAAATCTTTTGTGATAGAATTTTTACATGTAAAAAAAAAGGGAACAATAAGACATTTTAACTCTCATTTAACAACTGGTCTTTTTGTATGTAGGAGAGAGAAAATCATTCATATGCTTCTTAAAGAGAGGGAGAAGGCATTAGCTTAAGAAAATGCATATTTTTTTCTCATATTTCATCTCTCTCTAAACCGTTGCATGTCTCTCTCTTAACACCTTCCAAGATTTCTATTTATGTGTTTTCATTCAAATAGTTTTGAAAGGATATTTGTAAAGGTAACGTGTTTCTTCTCTATATTTCATTGTCATAATCTTCTTCTTAGGGTTAAAAACTTTGTATTAGGAGACTTATTGGTAATTTACGACTATATTTCTTATGAAGAATAAACAGGCATTGAAAGCAAAAGAGAAATAATTGGTGAAATATTTAAAGAGGGCTTTGAAATTCTTCCAAAGTATGGAAACTTTATGTGATTCTTGAAATATATGTGTGACATTTCAGTAGGTTATGATGAAATCAAAACTAAATTTAAGGTTGGATAAAGAAATATTATTGTAATCGCATCAATTTCTTCTTAACTTTCTTCAACAACATGTTGTTTTGTTTTATAGGCATTATTATGGTTACTACAAGGTAACTTTGAGTTTTAAATGGTTTTTAGAGTTAAGGGAATATATATATATATATATATATATATATATATATATATATATATATATATATATGGGTTCATTTAACTCGGTAGAACTGTTTTATCTTTAGCCTGAGTTATAAAAGTGCAAATTGATTGATTATAATTGGATTAGGATCTAGACATCTATATCTAGGTTTTCTATGAAGATGAATGGGTTAAATTTTGCTCTTAATTATGTCAAAAATATGCTTGAAAATCGGATAGTCTATAGCCCTATCTTTAGAAACAGTCTTCAGTAAATTATATATACATTTAAATTTAGAGATGATAATGACATTATATTTAGTGTTACAAAAACTAGAGACATAGTGTAATAAGTAATCTGAAGGCTGTGTTGCCTAAAAATTGTTTTAAAGGGTCTAAAATCGCAAACAAGATGAACCAGTAAAACTGCTTATAGACAAAATACCGTGAGGTCAGCCCATAACCTAAAGTGCACCTATATCATGGTCAATACTCATTTTTTAATGATTATGACCCTTTCCTCTTTCTCTTATAATTGATTTAAAAGTTCCAAATTGTTACCAAAGTTTACCTAAACCTTATTAAAGATTTTTAAAGCACTTCACAATGTAGAAACAACATATAAAGAGATGTACATTCAACATTATGTGATAATTATTATATTGTAAAGCAATAGGCATGAATAGTTGACAAAGCATGTTTATGGCAATGACAAGATTAAGTATGTTATTATTTTCCTAATTGAGATAGCATGAATATGCTTATATTTTATGATTATATATCATGCCTATATGTTAACATGCCAAAATATATGACTACAAGGATATATGTTCATTTATAATTACTCATAGCGATATACAAGATTGAGAATGCATGTTTATATACTAGAGATTGTATATCTTCTTATATGATATTATATGTGCAACATATATAGTAAAAGCACAAGCATGATAAGTGAATTGAACATGAACTCGCGAACATGTTATTAAATGGTATTAATTGTATAGTATACTTCAAAGGTAAATATGTTACAAATGTGTACGCACAAAGCAGATGATTAAAGGAATTCAATATAGCATGGTGATAAGTATCACTATAAAACATATGTGAAAGAGTTACATGTTTTTTAACAAATTTTATGTATAGTAAAATATTACTCACAAGGTGTACATGATTTGACATTTACAAAATGTTTTTACATGAACATGAATATATATATATATATATATATTTAAAGAGTAAAATATTGATATTCAATAGTGTACACGATAAAATGTTATAAAAAGTCGTTCATGCATATGTATATGATTAAACACAGTAAAGTACAATAAAAAAAGATAAAGCAAAGAGAATTATCTGGTTGTGTTGTGTTGTGGATATATAGGAATGCCTATAAGGGTATCTTACAACTATGATATTATAAATGGTCCCTTTTGGATCATAAATAGCCCTGTTAGGCTTGTATCCGACCCCGTTTAGGTTCGCTTGAAAGCTAAAGTACAGTTGACCCTATTTGGGTAATAAAGTGTAGTGTAACTCGACCCCATTTTGGAAATAAAAGGTCCTGTTTGGATATTAACAACCCCGTTTGGGTTGCAGATGACCTCATTTAGGTCTTCTTGAGCAGTCAGATAGTACATACCTTTGGGTGCTACCATATAACCTATTATCCACTCATTTAGAAAAGTGTTGTATTAAGCTAAAAGGTTAAAGAAGCATGACAAATTTCAATTGACATTCATACAGTTCTTATATGGAACTTCTA
The DNA here is from genome assembly GCA_037975025.1 of Excoecaria agallocha. Classification (NCBI taxonomy): domain Eukaryota; kingdom Viridiplantae; phylum Streptophyta; class Magnoliopsida; order Malpighiales; family Euphorbiaceae; genus Excoecaria; species Excoecaria agallocha. The sequence continues at coordinate 29,672,373 of CM075812.1, forward strand.
TATTGCATATGGGAAACATAATACAAAAAGGAAGATACATTATAATTATATATAATTGGCATTATAGTATCACATGAGCATACTAGACCTATAGATTATGCATATGAACAAGTGCATCATGAATGTTTGATTGCAAACTTGTAATGGTGAATACATGATCTCATGGCCATATGTTTTTACTTGATTTTATTTAAATACTACTTCAATTTAGATGAATGTATAATATATGGGAAAAGCATGATATGAAGGAAAATGTTATTTTATTACCATCTGAATGAAATTATTAATACGGTGTCAAGGATTTTTCTATACTTAGGACTCCAAGATATATATGGTTGTGTTTGAGCAATATGATGACTTACAATAGTTGTGTTGCTCAACGTGTAATCTTATAGCTATATGATTCTTGCTTAACCTTGTAATGATACATATGAATTCATTCATATTAAAATAAATGGATTATGAATTTCTCAAACATGGGTATGTAAATGTAATCTATGCATGAGATAGAAATAAATTAGGATGCTAGTGTAATAGCAAAACAGAATAGTAGTTAATTTTGAAAGGAATGGCATGTTAATGATAACAAGCATTGAAATAGTTGTTCATGAAATTGATGCATAAGATGTGCTTGCCTGTGATTATGTGATGTGTAAATTATTATTATTTTTTTCTATATAAAGGGACTCAAATTCATTAACCTAAAGTTATATGAATTATGACTTAGTCTTTCTGTGAATCTAAGATTGGTATTACATGTATTAAAAAAAAGATTGATAAGTCAAAGTAATTAGATATGAATAACTTACAGGGATCAAGAAAGTGAGCTTAATGCAAAAAATTTTAAGTGCCTTATGACTATTTTTAAGGAGCTAAAATAATAAATAAGAAAAATAATAATTGGCATTTGATACTGGTCATAAGTATAGCATCAAATCAAATAGTACTTGGAGATACTATAATTATTATGTTATATGATTAGATTTTTATGCTTAGAGATATGTTTTTATGTGTATGCATTTTTTATGATCTTCAAATAGGTCATCTACATGTTTTAGGTTCCCCACTAATCTTTATAGCTTAGCATGGGTGTTTTATCCATGTAGGTTTCAAGAAAGGATTTTCTTCTCAGGGAAAAAATCTACAGCAGGACGGTCAACACAGGTTAGAGAGAGATAGAGAAAAAAGTATCGACTTTTGTTTAGGTTCTTTTGGTTAAAAGCTTTTAATGGAATTGGAAGTCGTGTATGTAAAGATGCCTAACTGTTGTATTTTGTAATGTGTAAAGAGAATCTAAAAGTATATAGTAAAGTTTTAATAGTACAATACTTATGTTGGTTTAAGATTTATATTAGGATCTCTGTATAATAATTTTATGGCATAATAGTGTAGAAAACGTGTTTAATAGTACATGATAAAGTGATATAACTAAGAATAGGATAAGGGTGTTACAATTATTGGTATCAGAGCATAAGTTTAGTCATTTTTGGTCAATAAGAGTCTAGAATTAGTTATCATAGGAAGTTATAGTGTGTTGGCCTAATGCAAATATCCCTGTTTTACTTTGTTATAGATTGAAAGATGGATAAGTTGGAAGAAACTAGAGAAGAGATCATTAAAGTTTATAGTTCTAGGGCTTTAAACTCTTCTGCCCCTAATTTTATAGTGGTAATCCGTGTTGAGATACCGGCTTCCTTGCTAGAAGGGTTAAAAGAGATAAACCATAATTTTACTCAGATTTTACAAGAATTAACCAAGCATAGGAAGATAACAGATGTTGAAAAGAATTGTGAGAGTAAAGGAAATCGTAATAAGAGTACAGAAATTGAGAAATTTAGTAAAAGAAAAAGGATGATGGAAAAAGGTTCTTCTAGTAACATACCATGACCTATACAAGGTTTAGCAAAGAAAGGAAGAAGACTTCAAGATCCTAAGTGCATATATTATTCTAAGAACCATTGGGGTCTTTATAGAGTTGCAAATCAAGCTTGTTTTAATTATGGGCATACAAATCATTTTATTGTAAATTGCCTAAAACTACAAAAGAAAATGAGGATAGTATCAATGAGTGTAAAGAAGTATAAGGTTCCAAAAAATCAAGAAGTCATCGAACAAGTGTCTAGTATTTATCTCTTCTACTTTAATATATATATATATATATATATATATATACTAATTGATAGATTATGATGTTGAAATGTATATAGGTATTGATAGATTATTAGATATGATAGAAGTTTGTTAGTGACCTATATGTATGATAGGATATTAATAAGATCATAAGCTAGGATTGAATATTAAAGGTTATGATATGTATTATGATTAGTGTTCAAGTTATAGTACAAGTTTGTTAATAGAGTATAAAGAGATTATTTCCAATATGGTTTATGAGATAGATTTTATTTATAGTAGATAAAATCTTTCATATGTGAAGTTTTTGTGAGGAAACTGAGGTTGATTACGATGCTTTATATACCTACTAGTGATTCCTTAACAGGCATGGACAATTGACAAAAAGGTTCATAGTTGGGATGGGGCAAAACATGTGCATTACATGAGAATAAGCATATGCATTCTATTGTATACATGAAAGCATCATTCACTCATAGCATAGCATCATATTACATGTATAGGCCCTAACTAAAAAAGGAAACTAACAAGATATACATTGAGCATAGTAATGATATAATAGTATGATAAGGTTGCCCTTATTCGAAGATATGGATATATTAGAAGTGAATCAAGTTAAAGAAAGAACTTAGGGAAGTTAGTAAAGATAGTATTGATTGAAGGTTGATTATGATGGACATAGAAGTACAGATAAAAAAACATAAATTGTAGTGATGTATGTGAGTAGTAGTTACATATATGAATTTGGAAGATAAAATTCTTTAAGGGGGAGAGAATTGTAAGGACAAAACATTGGCCCTAGAAGGATTCATAGGAACTAATATGATATTAAGGTTCAATTAAGTTTAATTATTTAAAGTATTATAAGCTAAGATGGTGACAATTATTGTTTTAAGTGATAGAGGGTAAAAAGGTTATTTTACTATATGTATAATTGGAATAAATATATAGTTAAAGTGTCAATTCTGACCTAAGTGCGATTTGGTGTGTAAAATTAGAAGGGAAAATTTAATTAAAGGGTGGAATTAAAAGAGGATGATAACCATGGGGGGCTTTTTGAAAGAAAGGAAATGTGGGATAGGATTTTAAAAGAGAAAGAATGTGTGCATCAAATTCTAATTGAGAAAGAATCTTTGGGGGAAGAATTCTTACATGCAAAAAAAGGAGGGAACATTAGGACATTTTAACTCTCATTTAATAGCTGGCCTTTTTACATGCTAAAGAGAGAAATTCATTCATATAGTTCTTAAACAGAGGGGGATGATATTAGCTTAAGAAAATGCAAATTTTTTTTCTCTTCTTTCATCTCTCTCTAAACATTTGCATGCTCTCTCTCTTAACACCACTCAAGATTTATGTTTATGTGTTTGGATTCAAAAGGTTATGAAAGGAGATTTGCAAAGGTAACATGTTCTTCTCCATATTTCATTGTCATCATCTTTTTCTTATGTTTAAAAACTTTGTATGAGGAGAATTATTGGTAATTTATGAGTACATGTCTTATAAAGAAGAAGAAGGGATTGAGAGCAAAAGGGAAAGAAGTGGTGTAATATTGAAATAGGGCTTTGAAATTCGGCCAAGGTATAGGAACCCTATGTGATTCTTGAAATTCATGTGTGAGATTTAAGTAGGTTATAATGAAATAAAAATGAAATTGAAGGTGGATAAAGAAATATTGTTGTATCACATCAATTTCTTCTTAACTTTCTTCAACAACATGTTGTTTTGTTTTATAGAGATTATTATGGTTACTACAAGGTAACTTTGAGTTTAAAATTGTATTTATAGTTAAGGGAATATATATATATATATATATATATATATATAGGTGCAAAAAATATTCCATGAGAACTAAAATGAGGAAGAAAGCCATTGTCAACAACATTATATTTTTTGATTTATTTAACTCAATAGAAGTGTTTTATCTTTATCTTGAGTTATAAAAGTGTAAATTGATTGATTCTAATCGAGTTAAAATCTTGACTTCCATATCTAGATTTTCGATGAAGATGACTATGTCAAATTCTATTCTTAATTATATAAAAAATGTACTTGAAAATCGGATAGTCTGTAGTCCTATCATTAGAAATAGTCTTCAGTAAATTTTAAATATCTCTAAATTTAGAGTTGATAACAAGATTATTTATAGCATTCCAAAAACTAGAAACATAGCAGAATAAGATTGTTAAAGGCTACTTTACCTAAAAAGGATGTTTAGAGGGTCTAAAATTTCAAACAAAATTAACAAGTAAATCTGCCTATAGAAAGAATGTATGTCATAGTCAATACCAATTTGGTAATGACTGTTAGGTCAGTCCAGAACCTAAAGTGTACCTATGTTACGGTCAGTACTCATTTGGTAATGATTATAACCCTTTCTTATTTCTCTTTCAATTGATTTAAAGGTTCCAAATTGTTACACAAGTTTGCCTAAGCCTCCATAAAGATCTTTAAAGCATTTCATAATGAAGAAACAACAAATGAAGAGATATATGTTTAAGATTGTATGATAATTATTATATTGTAAAGTAATAGGCATGAATAGTGCATGTTTATGGGAATTACAAGAACAGGTATATTATTATTTACCTAATTGAGATGGCATGAACATGCTTATATGTTATGATTATATGTCATGCCTATATGTTAACATGCCAAAATAAATGATTACAAGGATATATGTTCATTTATAGTTACTTGTAGTGATATACGAGATTAAGAATACATGTTTATATACTAGAGATTTTATATCTTCTTATATGATATTATATGTGCAACATATATAGTAAAAGCACCAGCACGATAATTGAAATGAACATGAACATGCGAACATCTTGTTAAATGGTCTTAATTGTATAGTATACTTCAAAGGTAAATATGTTATAAACATGTACACAACATATATGATATGATTAAAGGAATTCAATATAGTGTGGTGATAAGTATCACCATCAAACATATCTTAAAGAGTTACATGGTTTTGAACAAATTCAAAGTATAGTAAAATATTACTCAAAAGGTGTACATGTGTGTGTGTGCGTGTGTGTGTGTATATGAGTATATATATATGTACAACTATATGTACATGATGAGGAAAGAGTAAAGCACAAAATAATGATACTCAACAGTGTAAATGATAAAACATTATAGAAACTCGTTCATGCATATGTACATGATTGAATACAGTAAAATACAATAAAGAGTGATAAAGCAAAGAGAAATATCTACCTGTATTTTGTCTAGGATGTGGATAAATAGGCATGCCAATAAGGGTACCTTGCAGGTGCGATAGTATAGTTTAGACCCTATTTAGGCCATAAATTGTCCCGTTTGGATCATAAATAGATTTTTTGGGTTGTAGTCGACCCTATTTGGGTCTTCTTGAAAGCTAAAGTATAGTTAGCCCATTTTGGGGCATAAAGTATAGTGTAACTCAACCCTGTTTAGGTCATAAGTGGTCCAGTTTGGATCATAAACAGCCCCGTTTGGATCTGCTTGACTAGTCAAATAGTACATACCTTCGGATGCTACTTATAACTCGCTATCCACTTATTTATAAAAGTGCAGGCCTAGTTTAAAGTAAAAGAAAAGCATTATAATAAGCTAAAAGGTTAAAGAAGTACAACAGTCTTCAATTGACATTCATACTATTTTATATGAAATTCTTATATTGCATATGGGAAACATGATACAGAAAGGAATATACATTATAATTATACGTAATTAGCATACTAGTATCACATAAGCATACTAGACCTATAGATTATGCATATGAACTAGCGTATCACAAATGCTTTATTACAAAATTATAATGATTAATAAATGATCTCATGACCATATATTTTTACTTGATTTTACTTAAATACTACTTCAATTTGGATCAATGTATAGTATATGGGAAAACATGATATAGAAGAAAATGGTATTTTATTACTTTTATTATTGTCTAAATAAAATTATTGATATGATTTTAAGGTGTTTGCTATACTTATGAATCCAAGATATATGTGGTTATGTTTAGGCAATATGATGCCTTACAATAGTTGTGTTGGTTAATGTGTAATCCTATAGCTACTCGATTCTTACTTAACCTTGTAATGATACATGTGACTTCATTCATATTAAAATAAATGGATTTTGAATTTCTTAAACATGGGTATGTAAATGTAATCTATGTGTGAGATAGAAATAAATTAATATGCTAGCGTAATAGCAAAATGAAATGGTAGCTAATTATGAAAAGAATGGCATCTTAATGATAAAAAGTATTGAAAGAGTTGTACATGAAATTGATACATAAGATGTGTTTGCCTATGATTATGTGACGTGTAAATTGTTATTATCTGTGTCTATACAAAGGGACTCAAATTCATTAACCTAAAGTTATATGAATTATGACTTGGTCATTCTGTGAATCTAAGATCGATATTACTATATTCCATAATGATTGATAAGTCAAAGTAATTGGATATGAGTAACTTATATGGATCAAAAAAATGAGCTTAATGCAAAAAATTTTAATTGTCCAATGAATATTTCTAAAAAGCTAAAGTGATAAATAAGAGAAATAATATTAGACATTTTATATTGGTCATAAGTATAGCATGAAATCAAATAGTACCTGGAGATACTATAATTAGTATGCTATATGATTGGATTTCTATACTTAGAGAAATGTTTTTGTGTGTATGCATTTTTTAAGACCTTTTTATATGATTGGATTTCTATGCTAAGAGATATGTTTTTATATGCATGCATTTTTTACTACCTTCAAGGAGGCCATCTACATGTTTTATGTTCCCTACTACGTTTTATAGCTTAGCACTGGTGTTTTATCTATGTAGGTTACAAGAAAGTATTTTCTTCTCAAGGATGAAATTTGTAGCATGATGACCAACACAAGTTAGAGAGATAAAGAGAGACTAACAGTATAGTCTTTTATTTGGGTTCTTTAGGTTAAAAAATTTTAATGGCATTGGATGTTATATATGTAAAGATGCCTAAAAGTTGTATTTTGTAATGTGTAAGAGACTCTAAAAGTTTATAGTAAAGTTTTAATAGAATAGTACCTATGTTGGATTAAATTTTACATTAAGATATATGTGTAATATTTTTTATGGCATAATAGTGTAGAAAAACATGTTTAAAGGTACAGGACAAAGTGATGGAGCTAAGAATAGGATAAGGGTGTTACAACTGCAATAATTTAATAATGACCTTATTTAAGTCAAAAAGAATAGTAGAAACCCTATTTAGGTCAAAAAGCACAGTTTTGACCTTGCTTGGGTTATAAAATACATACAAGGTCCCGTTTGGATCATAAGCAACCACATTTAGGTTGTATTTGACCCCATTTGGGTCCACTTGACCGGTCAGATAGTTTAGTTTCGTACCTTTGAGGGTAATAGTTTAGTCCGTTATCCACTTTTATAGAATAGTGCAGGCCTAATATAAAGTAAAGAAAATGTACCATGTAAAGCTAAAACTGAAAAAAGGAAATATGACAATTCTTGTCTTTAGTTATATACGATCTCTATATGAATCAATATACAGTATATGGAAAAATATAATAATGAATGAACTTACATAGAATTTATCGATATAGTACTTTAATATCATATACATAGTCTTTGATGTATAATGTTTCTTATATTAAGGATGACAACTTATATGTATATGAATATGTGCTTGGTTGATGATTTATAATATCCATATTGATTAATCAGCATAATCTATAATTAATTGTTTTCAATTGACATTGATGAGTGACATGAGTGACTCTTTGTATATAAGAATATTCAGGTGATAAATGCATAATTGATGCGCTTGATTGTTTAAACATGAGTAACTTTATGTATGATAAAGTAAACATTTAAATAATAAAATAATCATATGCTAGATAGAAACATAGAACTGGCAAATAAGTTAAAGTTGTAATTAACAAAAATATGAAAGATGAGATGTAAGCGTATCTTAATGTCTATTGAGATGAAATATAAGATTGATAATAGGTGTAAATAGCTAATCATTGGTATAATAAGCAAGAAAATGGTATAGTGCCAGATTGATGGTGGTTAGTCTTGCACGATTAATTAGCAAGGTTTTCTATAAGTTTAAAAGATTAATTAAGTACCAAGAATAAACATGTACAAACATGAAGTAATAAAAGAGTTAAATTGTGATGTAAAGCCCGAGGGTATATGAATAATTGATGTAAGGAAAGTAATTTTATGATATCTAATTGGGATGTTAATAAGTGAAGAAGTAGTAGATAAGAGTTTAAAGTATTGGTACTATATATTGATACGAGTGATAGTAACTGTTGGAATTTAACGGTTACATGCATCACATACATGAGTGGAATTTTAAATTTTTTTTAACCATTAGATCTGATCTTGCCATGAATACACAATATAACAATATGAAAATAAGAAAAATCACCTTTAATTTTTGTTGAATAGTTAATTTTACTTCGCACCGGGTTTTCGCAAACCACAGTGTCCAAAATCGAACACCTCCAATGAGTAATCCACACTAGAGAGGGGTAAATTGAACCAACAAATTGGTGTTGAACTAGGGCTGGCCGAAATTCCAAGAAGCTAGCTTGGAGTTGGCGCAAAAAGGGAGAGAGAATAAAGAAAAAGACTTTCTTTTTGTTTTAATCACTTAACCCTAATTCTCATTAGTTGGCCTTTTATAGTTAGGTTAAAATTCCAACTCCTTAATGATATTAGGCTCTTTAAAATTGCTGGAGAATTATTAATTGGGCCTCTGGAATTAATTATAATCATTTGGGTTTAATTAAATCCAATTTAAACCTTTTCATAAAAGTCTATGCACAAAATCCACAAACTAGGCCCTCTGTGCATCTAATTGAATTTAAATACCCAAATGGATTCCAAATCCAACCAAATTAAATATGTAAGTTCCATAACACTATTGTAACATATATAAATTAATTTGGTCCAAGAAAAAGCCCTCTAAGCCCTTCTTTATGGAGTTGGCGTGTGGCCCTCTTTTGGAGGGCTTCCTCCAACTTCTTCATTCCTTTGGCCCTTTATAATTTCTCCAATGGACCTATTAATTATTATATCATTCCTATAACACTTATAGTAGTCTTATAACACTTATAAGATAATAATAATTAATCATAAAATACATTATTTCAATTAGGTCCAATTTTGCAGAACATTTCTCAAAAGTTCCGCGGACAATTTTATTTGATCATAATTAATTAAACTCTTTAATTAATTATTATCTTATTCACTTCTCTACCTTCATAATAATATCAAATATTAATATCCTTGTTATTTTACCATTTTACCCTTTTTCTATATGTGTATGACCTATTGGGTTCCTGTCAGTGTTGGCAGTATAATATGTAATTGTGAGTTCTATTCAAAACTCACATGATTTAAACTCCTTTAAATCATCTTATCAATCCCTATTGATACTTTTGATACATCATTATACAAGTCATGATTGGCCTCTAGCTAGGCATCATGACTATCCAAATGTCAGGAAAGTCATGTGGTTTGACTGTACCCTTCCATAGAAACAGTTACCGTGCAATTACTCATTTCACCACTCTTATCTCAATTAGATTCTGAGTATGGATTTCTGTCAACTCATATAAATCTAATTATGTATGTTCTATTAATTTAACCATTGTTCCTGAAGTGCCCTTCATGGATCTCCATCCATCTCGGCATATTACTTTGGCAAGAGATTCACTGAACAAGGCAATTATAAAATCATGTGAGATAACTTCCCTTGTTAAATCTGGGATGGTGAATCCTTTGTCAATCACTCAACTATCTTCAAGTAGGTCATGATATACCCAATCTCCTAACTATGTTCACTCCCAGTTGGAAGTAATCAGTTATGCAGTCAAAGTATACCTCTTGCTACTTAAGATAACTTTGGTGATCTCAAGTCTAAGGATACTTGCACAACCGCTATGAAGAGATTCCTTACTAACATAGATTTAATATCCATGTGAGGATTCTCTATGCAGGTCTCCAATGAACTTGTTCTTCTAACAAGCATGCACATGTTAGCTTTGATTATCTTTCATAATCACAGTCATGAGAACCACTGCTTGAACCATTCAAGAAGCATAACATGTGCTAGTCTGTCCGAATTAACAATGTCCTATCTTGTTAATTCTATGACTAGGGATATTTAGATATTAAGACATTTGCATGCAATAGACATCTCACATCATGAACACCTTTCATGATTGCCTTTGCACTGTGTTTATAATATCTAGGACTTCATTTATTAATTTAAGATTTACAAACTCATGTATTCAAACATAGCATTAATAAATGAATGATGCCTTTTATTAAGAATATAAATTTCATACATATGAAAAACATCCATATTACATGTGCTCTAGGGCATACTCTCTAACAATCTCCCACTTGCACTAGAGCCAATCACTCATATGTGTCAGACCCATGCTATTTATATGGTGATCATGCTTAATCTGGGAAAGTGCTTTAGTGAGGGGATCCGCCACATTGTCATCTGTGGCAACCCTTTCTATTTTCATATCATTTCTAGCTACTATTTCCCTTATGAGATGGTAGCGTCTGAGAACATGCTTGGATCGCTGATGAGACCGTGGTTCCTTTGCTTGCGCAATGGCTCCATTGTTGTCACAATATAAAGGAATCGGATCAACAATGCTAGGCACCACTCCTAGTTCGGTTATGAACTTTTTGATCCAGACTGCTTCTTTGGCTGCTTCTGAAGCAGTAATGTACTCAGCTTCCATCGTGGAATCAGCAGTTGTTTCTTGTTTGGAACTTTTCCAACTAACTGCTCCTCCTCCCATTATGAACACATAACCAGATTGTGATTTACAATCATCTTTGTCAGATTGGAAGCTGGCATCTGTATACCCATTTACTTCCAAACTGCCCTCTCCATATACCAAGAATATATCCTTAGTCCTTCTCAAGTACTTAAGAATATTCTTGACAGCTGCCCAGTGTTCCTCTCCAAAATTAGATTGGAATCTGCTTGTGACACTCAAAGCAAATGCTACATCTGGACGTGTACATAACATAGCATACATGATAGAACCAATTGCAGATGTATATGGTATTCTATTCATGTTCTCTCTATCCTCCAGTGTCTGTGGACACATAGACTTAGAAAGGTGTTTCCCATGCACCATGGGTCTAATCCCTTTCTTAGAGAGATCCATATTGAACCTCTTCAATACTTTATCTATATATGTACTCTGAGAAAGAGAAACCAAACTTTGAGGTCTTTATTCCCAGACTATAGGATGCTTCTCCAAGGTCTTTCATGGAGAATTGCTTAGATAACCAAATTTTAACTGATTGGAGAAGAGAAATGTCATTTCCCATGATCAATATGTCATCTACATATAGAACTAGGAAGACAATTGCACTTCCACTGACCCTTTTATACACACAAGGTTCATCTTCATTCTGTGAGAAACCAAACTCTTTGATTGTCTCATTGAATCGTATGTTCCAGCTCCTAGAGGCTTGCTTCAATCCATAAATGGATCTTTGAAGCTTGCATACCTTTTCGCCATTTCCTGATGTGAATCCTTCTGGTTGTGTCATATACACATCCTCGGTAAGATTACCATTAAGGAAAGCTATCTTCACATCCATCTGCCAAATCTCATAATCATAATGAGCTGCAATGGCTAAAAGTATTCTTATAGACTTAAGCATCGCTACAGGAGAAAAAGTTTCGTCATAGTCAATACCTTCTTTTTGACGATAACCTTTTGCTACTAAGCGAGCTTTATAGGTAACTATAGTACCTTCCATGTCAGTCTTCTTTTTGAAGACCCATTTGCACCCTATGGGTTTTATCCCTTCAGGTGGTTGAGTTAAAGTCCATACTTTGTTCTCATACATGGAGTCCATTTCAGACTGCATAGCCTTAAGCCATAAATCACGTTCTGAACTGTTCAAAACTTCTTGATAGCTTGTAGGCTCATTGTCCTCTACTACAGTTATGCCTCTATCCGAATCAATGTGAAATCCATATCTCACAGGGATAGAACGCATCCTAGTAGATCTTCTAGGATTTTGTGTATAATCAGGTTCAACTATAATCTCATCATTATGAAATTCAGTTTCGGGTTCAATCGGTTGATTATCTTCTACTTGTGGGTCTTGAACTTCACCAAGTTCAATTTTACTCCCACTATCCTCTCGTAGGAGAAATTCTCTTTCCAAGAAGACAGCATGCCTTGAAACAAACACCTTTTGTTCTAAGCGATGATAGAAATAATATCCAAACGTTTCTTTTGGATATCCCACAAATAAACATTTGTCAGACTTAACATCTAGTTTGTCTAACATTGTCCTCTTCACATAAGCAGGACAACCCCATACTTTCATATGAGAAAGTGTGGGTTTCTTGTTATTCCACATTTCATATGGAGTAACATCAACCGATTTACTAGGAACTCTATTTAACACATAAATAGTAGTTTCTAGTGCATATCCCCAAAAGGACTTAGGCAAGTCCGCTCGGCTCATCATTGATCGAACAATATCTAATAGTGTTCGATTCCTCCTTTCGAATACACCATTGTGTTGTGGTGTATATGGAGGAGTCCATTGAGATAAAATCCCATTATCTCTAAGATAATCCTGAAACTCTTGACTTAAGTATTCTCCACCTCGATCTGATCTAAGTGTTTTAATACTTTTGCCAAGTTGTTTCTCTACTTCATTTCTGAATTCTTTGAACTTTTCAAATGCTTCAGACTTATATTTCATTAGATAGATGTATCCAAACCTGGAATAATCATCTATGAAAGTAATGAAGTAGGAGTAACCTCCTCTAGCATGTGTAGTCATTGGGCCACATACATCTGAATGTATTAAGTCCAAAACCATTTTAGCTCGTTCTCCTTTAACAATAAATGGAGCTTTTGTCATTTTTCCCAATAAACAAGATTCGCATGTATCAAATGATTCATAATCAAATGATCCCAAATCACCTGACTTGTGCAATTTGGTCATGCATTTTTCATTTATATGGCCTAAACGACAATGCCATAAGTATGAGGTATTTAGATTATCATGTTTCATTCTCTTGGTATCCACATTATGTACTTCTTTAATTAAATCAAGAACAAATATACCATTCTCAATGATAGCTTTTGCATAAAATATATTGTTCTTAAAAATGTAACAACATTTATCCTTTAAAGAAATATCATAATCGTTCATCAAACAACTGAAAGAAATAATACTTTTGGACAAAGCTGGAACATAATAACAATTATTTAATTCCAGTATTAATCCACTTGGTAAAGGTAAATGATAAGCCCCCACAACTGTTGTAGAGATGTTTTTTCCAATAGCTGACTGCAAACATATCTTTGCCTTTCCAACTCTTCTAAAGCTTCTAAGCCCATGTAGATCTTTACACAAATGTGATCCACATCCGGTATCTAATGCCCAAGATTGTTTTGAAGCAATAGAATAAGTATTAATTTCAATCATATGAATACCTGAGGTAAAAGCATCAGCATGCTTTTTCTCCTTGAGAGAATATAGATAGGCCTTGCAGTTACGATTTCAATGACCATCCTTTCCACAATGGAAGCAAGTTCCTTTGGGATTCTCTTTCTTGGCAACCTTCTTCTCGGAAACCCCACCATCCTTTATCTCATATTGCTTCTGAAGCTTTGAGGACATAGCACCCAGCATCAGACATGCTGCTGCTTCACTATCCTCTATGTATTTTCGATAAGTGCCTTTGATCTCATCAATGGCATCATCTGATGGAAGTGGTGGAAGATCTTTGTCCAAGACATAATGGATCTTTTCAGCTCTGAGAACAATTCTCACTTGCTTGATCCAGTTAGAATAGTTGCTGCCAACCAGTTTGTTATCCAAGATTGATCGTATATTTGATGTGCTCATGATGATGACATAAATGTGAAAAAGAAAAGATATGAGAGTATGTTCATATATATGTATGCATTAATATGGTCTTTAATTAATCCATTTACTCCCACTATTTTATTGTGAATTAATAGCCCTCACTATATAATTCGAGAAAACCCGATGGTTTTCTTAGTGGGCCAATATCCAATCCTTGATATGTAATTTGACCTTGACTGTGGTCAACAAGCCAAATTCCATACCCTTGAAAGGTAGGTATCTCTATACCAATTGTGTCTCTACACAACTATTGGATCATTAGGTTAACAATTCTTGATGCATGCATATCATATATGCATTCCCTAATCTTGCCTCTAGAACCATTAGCCTTGACTGTGGTCAACAAACTAATGGGCTAGCTAAGATGACCCATTTAATTAGATTTGAACATATTCAATACAATGTGAGCTTGACTGTGGTCAATAACCCACACTATAAAGAACTCTGGTTCTCCTCAAATTAATGGAAGGCTTATATACCTTAGTATTTGTTTGAGGGTTTTAGTTAATTAAGTCTCATCATACATGGTTGGCATACATTGGTACGCATCCTATATCTATCACATAAGTATAAGCATACAAATATGGTATAGTTATGGACTTCACTACATTGATTTCCCCGAGCCAAGAGGGAAATCAAAAGGTCACACCTAGGTAGTATGCATGATTCAAACAAGAAAATAATTACATTATCTTCAAGCTTGTTGGATCTACATCCGGCCCATCTTGCTCCTTGATATTAGTCTCCATCTCTATTTCTAATTCTAATCTAAGTAATCTAATTACATATTACAATTTGAAATGAAATACAAACCAAAAACAAGTGGTCGGGACATGTAAGTCCTCATTGGGCCAAAACATGCATTATGCTCAATCACATTGGGCTTTGTCCATAACTAACCATCATGCCAATCATTCACCCTTATATGCCTCTCTAATGCATAAATAAATGGATTACTAACTTTGTTTCAACCTTTGAAACTATATTTTGAGTTATTTAATGATGTGATCAAATTAGGAAACTTTTTCCATTTTGGAAACTTTCATTTTAGGAAACCTTTTTGCATGCATGTGTTATTGTCTTAATAATCAATCCAATTGATTATTAATTAATTATAAATTGATTATTTAATTAATTAATCATATTAAATAATTAAAAGAATCAATTTTGGGCTTAAAACAAATGTAGGCCGAAACCCACAGAAGAAAAACCCTAACTGTGTTCACACACAAACTAGTTTTGTGTCTTTTGGACCATTTGGGCCTTTTGGAATGAGCCAAGCCCACTCCAGCCCTTAAAACCCATTAATAAACTTAATTAATGTTTATAATGTTTAATTTAAATCAGCTCCTTGGGCCCACCAAGTCATTCACTAATTTAAACCAAGTCCGTAAACATAATTAAGCCCATTAAGTGGTTTTAATAAATTAAAATTAATCAAATTAATTTAAGGCCCATTTTAATTAATCCAATTAATTAAAAACACTTTAATATATCATATATATCAGATATAGAAGATCAAAAGTCGTTCTAATCAAGAACACATCAAGAACACACGAAGAACACCAATTTATCGAACTTTTCGACTAAACTAGTTTTCACGCAAAACTTGTTCGATTTTAATTCCGTTCGATCCTACGGCCTAATATCACATATTAAACACATAAAATATCATCTAAATGATTTTTAAATGGATCCATAAGAAATTAAATTAGAACAGCCCCTACATCACCTAGGGTTTCACGCCAAACCCTAATGGGTTTCACGCCAAACCCTAATCAAAATCATTCAAAATTTTCGTTTATTATTTCCACCAAATTTATTTGATCACACATACAACCAGAAATAAATATTTCTCATTCATGAACAATCAAATCTAATATTTTAAAGTTCATGAAATAAATAACTCAAAACAAAACAAAACTTATTCCGCAGAAAAATATAGAATTGTATATCCATGGCAAAATCGTGGCTCTGATACCATGTTGGAATTTAACGGTTACACGCATCACATACATGAGCAGAATTTTAAATTTTTTTTAACCATTAGATCTGATCTTGCCATGAATACACAATATAACTATATGAGAATAAGAAAAATCACCTTTGATTTTTGTTGAACAGTTGATTTTACTTCGCACCGGGTTGTCGCAAACCACAGTGTCCAAAATCGAACACCTCCAATGAGTAATCCACACTAGAGAGGGGTAAATTGAACCAACAAATTGGTGTTCAACTAGGGCTGGCCAAAATTCCAAGAAGCTAGCTTGGAGTTGGCGCAAAAAGGGAGAGAGAATAAAGAAAAATACTTTCTTTTTGTTTTAATCACTTAACCCTAATTCTCATTAGTTGGCCTTTTATAGTTAGGTTAAAATTCCAACTCCTTAATGAGATTGGGCTCTTTAAAATTGCTGGAGAATTATTAATTGGGCCTCTGGAATTAATTATAATCATTCGGGCTTAATTAAATCCAATTTAAACCTTTTCATAAAAGTCTATGCACAAAATCCACAAACTAGGCCCTTTGTGCATCTAATTGAATTTAAATACCCAAATGGATTCCAAATCCAACCAAATTAAATATGTAAGTTCCATAACACTTATATAACATATATAAATTAATTTGGTACAAGAAAAAGCCCTCTAAGCCCTTCTGTATGGAGTTGGCATGTGGCCCTCTTTTGGAGGGCTTCCTCCAACTTCTTCATTCCTTTGGTCCTTTATAATTTCTCCAATGGACCTATTAATTATTATATCAGTCCTATAACAATTATAGTAGTCTTATAACACTTATAAGATAATAATAATTAATCATAAAATACATTATTTCAATTAGGTCCAATTTTGCAGAACATTTCTCAAAAGTTTCGCGGACAATTTTATTTGATCATAATTAATTAAACTCTTTAATTAATTATTATCTTATTCACTTCTCTACCTTCATAATAATATCAAATATTATTATCCTTGTTATTTTACCATTTTACCCTTTTCTCTATATGTGTGTGACTTATTGGGTTCCTGTCCATGTTGGCAGTATAATATGTAATTGTGAGTTCTATTCAAAACTCACATGATTTAAACTCCTTTAAATCATCTTATCAATCCCTACTGATACTTTTGATACATCATTATACAATTCATGATTGGCCTCTAGCTAGGCATCATGACTATCCAAATGTCAGGAAAGTCATGTGGTTTAACTGTACCCTTCCATAGAAACAGTTACCGTGCAATTACTCCTTTCACAACTCTTATCTCAATTAGATTCTGAGTATGGATTTCTGTCAACTCATATAAATCTAATTATGTATGTTCTATTAATTTAACCATTATTCCTAAAATGCCCTTCATGGATCTCCATCCATCTCAGCATATTACTTTGGCCAGAGATTCACTGAACAAGGCAATTATAGAATCATGTGAGATAACTTCCCTTGTTAAATCTGGGATGGTGAATCCTTTGTCAATCACTCAACTATCTTCAAGTAGGTCATGATATACCCAATCTCCTAACTATGTTCACTCCCAGTTGGAAGTAATCAGTTATGGAGTCAAAGTATACCACTTGCTACTTAAGATAACTTTGGTGATCTCAAGTCTAAGGATACTTGCACAATCGCTATGAAGAGATTCCTCACTGACATAGATTTAATATCCATGTGAGGATTCTCTATGCAGGTCTCCAATGAACTTGTTCTTCTAACAAGCATCCACATGGTAGCATTGATTATCTTTCATAATCACAGTTATGAGAACCACTGATTGAACCATTCAAGAAGCATAACATCTGCTAGTCTGTCCGAATTAACAATGTCCTATCTTGTTAATTCTATGACTAGGGATATTTACATATTAAGATATTTGCATGCAATAGACATCTCACATCATGAACACCTTTCATGATTGCCTTTGCACTGTGTTTATAATGTCTAAGACTTCATTTATTAATTTAAGATTTACAAACTCATGTATTCAAACATAGCATTAATAAATGAATGATGCCTTTTATTAAGAATATAAATTTCATACATATGAAAAACATCCCTATTACATGGGCTCTAGGGCATACTCTCTAACAGTAACCTTTTAATTGAAATGATTGAGTTACTAGTCTAAAGTTATTTATGCTTACATGATTATGTGTTTTCAATTTCAAGCATCAATGTCAAATTATTATCAATGAATCATATGATTTTCATATGTCGATATAAATGTTAATTCTTGTCTCACCTCTTGGATTTGTATCTCTAATATTAAATCAAATGGAATAATTGTTGTACATGATGAGTGCTTATGAACGATCGCTATGAGTGACCTTTTGTCATGTTTTATATTCCCTACTAAGATTTATTACTTGGCATGCGTTTTTATTCATGTAGGTTTCCAAGCTAGAACTTCTTCTTAAGGATAATATTTGCAATAGGATGGCCAACACAAGTCTTAGAAGATTTAAAGAATATAATCTTCATTTAGATTTCTTTTGGCTTGGAAGTTTTAAATTGTATTGGAAATAATATAAAGTAAAGATTTTTAATAGTTGTAATTTTGTAATGTATTAAGAGACATTTATGTATATTAAGTTTAAATAGTAGAGTTATTTGAGGTGTCAGACCCTTGTGCAATAATGCGAAATATAAGCAGTACAGTAATCAAAGTTAAATTTGTTAAATGTTTATTGATTGATTTATGCTGCAAAATTAAGGGTGTTACACTTTTTTATGCTTAATTCATAGAATCTTAAGTTTCATATAGTATATTCTTTAAGTTTTTCATACTATATCATGTTGTTAGTTTCAAAGTCTATAGGATGTTTAGTCACTTTTCTAACTATAGTTAAGGCTAGGATGACATGCTTCAATTTTAGTTTTTAAGAACATAGGTAGCCTTAGAAAAACTATAGCCATAATACACATAACTCACTTTTCAATAATGGATGAGCTATGCATATCCCGTGTAAACTTTAGAGGTGGCAATTAAACTATCACCTCAATCTTCTCTCTATCTACTCCAATCCCGTTACTTGAGATAGAATGACCAAGAACAATGCCCTCTTAAATAATAAAGTGACATTTCTCCCAATTAAGCACCAAACCATGCTTCATAACCTATCAAGAACTTTGGAAATATTCTCTAAACAACGGTAAATGTTAGCTCTATAAACACTAAAATCATCCATAAAAATTTCAACACATTCATCAATTAAATCTAAAAATTGAAAACATGCATTTTTGAAAAGTACCATAGGGACATATAAATGTTTTTTTTAGCTTGATCATTGGGATGAATAGGTATTTGATAAAAAATACTCAAACCATCTAGATAGCAAAAATGTGCAAAATTAGCTAGCCTTTTTAAAACTTTATCAAGAAAAGGTAAGGGAAAGTGATCTTTCTTAGTAGCCTTATTTAACTTCCTATAATCAATACACATACACTAGCTTGTGATAGTTCTAGTAGGTATCAAATCATTAGTCTCATTCTTAACCACCGTTAAGCCTCCCTTCTTAGGAACAACATTAATGGGGTTAACCCATTTACTATCACTAATAGAATATATGATTCCATTATCTAAAAGCTTAATAATTTCTTTTCTCACCACTTGTTTAAGAGTAGGATTCAAATTCCTTTGACCTTCAATCAAAGGCTTATCATCATCTTCTAATAAGATCCTATACATACAAATCTTATGGCTAATCCCTTTAAAATCATTTATGGAATAACCTATAGTTCTTATGCTTAAGCAAAACATCACGTATGGTATCAACATGGTCACTATGCAAAGATGAATTAACTATAAAGGGAAATTGAGAGTTTAAGTTAAGAAAAGCATATCTCAAATATAATGGTAGAGTCTTGAGCTCTAACTTCGCTTCCTCCTTTTGTGAGCCATCCTTTAAGTCAACATCCTTATTTAAAGGTTCAAACCTTGAAGGCCTATGAAAAGGAAATGATTTGGCTTCTAATTGATGCATTTGAGCATCCTCTCTAGTATAAGGCTCAATAGGCTCTTGTCTCAAACAATCAAGCAAAATATCATCAATACACTCATCAATAATGTTAAGAGAATCAATTCTACTTATACTTTCAATAAGTGAAGATCTCCACATCTTAAAACATCAAATTTTACACTTTAATTGTTTACCAATAAATTGATCTTACCTATTTTCATATCAATGATAACACTAGTTGTAACTAAGAAAGGTCTTCCAAATAATAATTGAATTTATATGTCTTTTTCCATATCTAAATCAACAAAATTTACTGGGATAACAAATTTACCTACCTTTATGGGCACATTCTCAAAAATTCCAAGGGGATGAGTAATAGTTTCATTATCAATAAATAAAGACAAACTAGTAGGCTTGAGTTCACCTAAATCCTAACACTTATAAATAAAAAAAAGCATAAGACTCCCACTAGCACATACATCACAAAGAGCTTTCTCAAAAGGAATACAACCAATGACATAAGGAACCATGAAATAACTACGATCCTTTTGCTTTAGTGGAGACTTAAAGTATATAGCTTTAGATTCTTCAACTAGAGAAACTAAACCATATTCTTCTAATTTACTCTTAAGTGTAGTAATATCTTGTAAAAACTTACCCTACGATTGCATATCTCTAATGGCATCCATAAATAGAATGCTGATGGTTATATTCTTAAGATAATTTAAATATTCACCAAATTGCTTATCAAAGTTATGCCTTAAGAACCTTTGATGTAAAGACAAAGCCTTATTGTTCACTTTAGGTTCATTCTTTTTACTAGAATGGTTATGCTTCTTTTTATCATCTTTAGACTCCAAAACATCTTTTATAAATAACATCAATAACATGTTCATTTGACTCATTAGACGTACCACTTAACTCATCATCTTGAGTAACCACTTTCTTACCTCTTACCTCATTATGCTTAACTTCCTTACCACTTCTCAAAGTTATTGCTTGACAAGTTTCTTTATATGGGAACTTGGGTTGGCTTGGTAGCGTTCTTATATGTTGAGAACTATAAGAGGCTTGTTGGGCAATTTGGGTCTCTAAAATTCTTTTTTGAGTAACAAGTTGCTTAAGCTTTGCATTACCTTGCTTAAATTGCTCCTTATTATATTTATTGGTGGTAATTTTTTTGTTAATAAATTGTTCTATAAGAGATTCAAGATGAGATTTTGGTTGTGAAGGATTAAAGGGTGGCTTCATAGGAAAACTAGGTGGGTGTTGTTGTCTAGGCATAGGATTATTTGGAGGGTTAACTTGTGATGAGGTATTAGACCATTAAGAACCAGGGTGATTTTTCCATTGAGAGTTATAGGAGTTAGAATTTAATCCCCTTCTTTGATTAAAACCTCCTTGAACAAAATTTACGTTATCACTAGAACTCATTGTGCATTGTGTATAGGAGTGAGATCTTTCACACAATTCACAAGCAATACTTGAATTATCAATATAATTAACTTGAGATTTACTTGCCAATTTAGTGAGTGAATCTACCTTTACTGTTAACAAATTGATTGTATTAAGCTCCAAGACTCCTCTTACCTTAGACATAGTTGGTTGATCTCCTATATATCTTTGCAATGCAAGTTCCTCAAGCAATGTAACCGCTTAATTGGCTAGTTTGTCCATCCATTTGCCACTTGAAACTGCATTGACTATATTAAAGTTTTCATTCATCAAACCATTGTAAAAGATTTAAGGAATCATCCAATCCGATAAGTCATGATGAGGGCATTGCCTTTAGAGTTCCTTAAATCTTTCCCATGTTGTATAAATTATCTCATTTGAACATTGTCTAAAGGTTGTAATCTCATATCTGAATTTGGTAATCTTATGGGGTGGAAAATACTAATAAAGGAATGTTTGCTTCAATTAATCCCATGCAGTAATTGACTTGTGAGGGTTTTACTTATGTCCTAAATGGATGTAAAAGAGATTAATTAATAATCCTATCAATGCATGCTTATTGGTGATGTAAAGTAGATAAGGACTAACAGGTAAATGTTCTCAATGAGAAGGGGCAATTTGGTCTTTATACATTAAGTTGCACATGAACCTAATTAAGAAAAGATGTGATTTAGGGGTTTAATTAAAAAAAGTGAGAAATATGTAGGCTTAGAATAAGAAATTAAAGGAGTTAAAAGAGCTAAGTGTAATTTTCATAAGGTTGACAAATGGACCAATAGGGAGAGAACACCTAGCTTCCCTAGAGAATTCTTAAAAATTATATAATTTTTGAGGATTTATGGTAAATAATGGCTAACCATCCCAAAGAACAAATGAGTCGGTTTATTCTCTCCCTAACAAACCCATAAATAACCCCTAAATTACAACTATAACTTAGTGAGGAGAGAGAGTTTAGTGTTTAGCATTTTAAGGTAATAGCTCTTTCCTCTTTTCTATTATACTCTTATTACTTGTAATGACACAATGAATTGAGGAGGTAAATGAATCATCAAGCATGATAATTTGTGATTTTACTATATAGAAGGAGAGAAAGCTAAAAGCAACGGTAAGGTAGTCGAAAAGGCTTGATGAAGGTGTTAGACGAATATTTTGGGGAATTTCTTACATGGCATGTGTGTTTACCTTTAAATATATAATTGTAAAGATGTTTTGGATGTTTTGTATAATAAAACATGGAAATAGTGTTATTTTTCTGCATAAGAGTTGGATTTTAAAGGCTTTCTTTGAGAAAGAAAAAAATTTCGTTCTACGATTCATTAGACCTAGTCACATTATTTTTGTTAGTGTAAGCCTTAGCCCTAATGCGTTGTTATAAAACACTTAAGTTAATAAATGAGGAATTTGTTTTATCTATTGTATTCCTGTGCATATCAAATGATAGAACTATCTAAGAATGTTGTTTAAGTTTAAGTTATCATGTGTGAGGCACGTGGTTATAAGACATTAAATAATTGAGACTTCATTCTAATTATCCTTAGTCAGTCATAGTTATGGGAATAACAAATGAATTAAGACTAGTATGCTGTCTCTAATAAGTTGAGTTCTGTCTTATGGATCATAAGGACTAGAGTGTCAATCAGAGATCATGGATAAATGTTTAGAACATGGTATCTAGATTTGTTCCATTCATTAGAACATTACATGGTACAAGTCATAAGTGTTTCTCATATTCAAGTTTTGCATCAGAGTTCTTAGACCTGAAATCTTTATGAAACTCTTTATGAATTACTGTGTACTTTGACATACACCTAACGTACTCACAATAGGGTGATAAGTATGGGTATGATTGGGCATGCACTAATTCATGTTAGAGAGCATGAGGGAAGTAAAGGGATTACCCCTCTCGATAAGAGAGAAAATATCATCGGCCACTTGATCAGAGAACTGAGACGTGTATGGCCATACCGAGATGAAATAACGAGTAATCATTATTTATCTAAGAGTTCAGTGTCACTAGAATATCAAGAAAGGAATTAGTATATATAAGGACGACTGGTTCCATGCCTTATATTAATTTTGATATTTATGGGTAAGGGACTATGCAAAATTGCATTAGGTCACTAAATGTCATTTGCATTTTCATTTAATTTGGAATACCATAATATCTTGCTAGAGAATATATATAGCCATTGAATAATTTATTAATTCATTGCCAATATTAAATGGACCCTATAGGATCACACGCAAAGCATTGGGCTTAAAATATTTAAATAGTGTATTGGGCATTAATTTGGGCTTTTATTTAAAGTCAAATTAATGTATATAATGGGTATTAAAATTGCTAATTGGACCACAAAAGCAGCAGAGCTGGACTAATTCTCGTAAACAGTTTTTTGCCTTAAACAACTAGCTATTTAAGGCAAATCTGTTAATCGGTTTTTTTGCCTTAAACAACACATCTTTCAAACAGTTAGTCCATGAGAGGGATATTCGTCATGTGATAGGTTTATTTCAATTAATTAATTATCTATGTACAATTAAGGTAATTGAATTTAAATCCTAAATAGTATATGAATCAATTAACAACACTTAAATAGGGATTGTTATGGCCGAAATTCAAGCTAGTCTCCTACTTGAATTCGGCACATGTTAAATCTTAAACAAGTGATGCATTTTGATTAAATGACTAATGCCATTTGAATTTGAATCCTAATAGAGTTTGAATTAATTTAAATCACTTAATTAGGGAGAGATGGAGGCTAAAAAATATTCCTTATTCCAAGGGGATTTCGGCATTCACATTTTTCTTAAATGAATGATATAAATTAATTAATTCTATTTTTGACCTAGGTGACAATTTCTCTCTCTAGTGCCACCACTCTCAAGAGAAATAATTATTTCTTCATCTCTTGTATTCTTGGGCAGCAATAGCAACCAAAAAGAAGTACAAGATCAGATCTTGTGCCTTCAAACTATTCCCATTGCTGAATACACAAACATAGAGCTAGCACTTTCGATTTTAAGTCATTTTTGCGAGTGTGTGTGCGAGCATAGAGTGGTGTGGCGTAAAGACTGCTCTTTTGGCTTTGGTGATCAAGATCTAAGGTATATAAGTCCATCTTATATGCTGGTCATCTTCAAAATTAAGTTTTGAAGTGCATCCAAAATTGTATGTTTTCAAAACCCTAAAATTGCATGTTTTAATTCTTTGTTGTATATTGTGTGGCATGTATGATCTAAATTTTTAATTTTTTTTGCTGCGTGATCATCATGTATATGCCATGTGATATCCCATCGGTGGTATCAAAGCCTAACCATGCTTATTTTAGTGCTTTGGATGTATTAAATCTTGATTCAAAATCGTTCTTGCATAAAATCGCAATGCTGAAATTTTCTGTTTTGAGTTTTTTGCATTGTTTTAGTGTAAAAATGATTTTATATGATTAGTTAGGTATTATAATTATTTTTTTAAGGACCCAATCATGGCCCTAACTGGATTATAGTAAAGTGAAGAGAATTACAATTAATTAAGGCAAATATTGAAATATTTTGCATTGTTAAGGTTAAATCCCATTAGGGGTATTTTGGTAATTTATCATGTATGTAAATTGAGTATGGTTAAAAATTAAGATAAAGAGGAATATAGTTGAAGTAAATTAGACGTTTGGGTGTTAAATGTTAAGAAGATAAGTTGATGGAGTTATTTTGTATAAGGGCAATTTTGGAACTTCACATAATGAGATATTTACCCCACTAACTCCCTCAATAGCTTCTTAGAGAAGGAAATCAAGGGAATAGAGAATGGGTGGATCGGCATTTTGGAGAGAGATAGTTCTCTCTCTCTCTCTCTCTCTCTCTCTACTGGATACGATTTGGAGAAAGGAGCTAGGGTTTATGAGTGAAGATCAAAGGTAATGTCTTTCCTTGAAGATTCCTTCTTCCTCTTCTTTTCTTCATTTATGATTTTTGGTCATGAGGCATTTCAAGATCATGTTATTGTTCCTATGCATAAAGAGAAAGGAGAAGCAGATAGATCAAGAATAGAAGAAAGAAGAAAGAGCTAGATCGGTGGATTTTTGAAAGAGATGAAGCTGGTATATGAGGTATGGGAACTCTATATAAATGGTTACTTGATGATTTTCCTATGTTCTTGTATGTGTTCCCTAAGTTGAAGTGAAGGTTAGATTTTAGTGTTTTAGATGAACAAAGAATGATTTAAATCTAAGAATTTGAGGTGTGTTTTGGGATTCAAAATCATTTGAGCTAGAAATCGGCATTTTTAATCTAGACTGCCGAAATACCTTGCGTTGCTGTGTGTCCTTCTTCTTTCCTTCATGCATGGCCACGCATACCTATGCTTCCTTATACATCCACGTGATGCCTTTGCTTCTTCTGTGCATGTCGTGCCTCCTCTTTGTTTTTCTCTTAAGTGGCCATGCATCTTCCTTGTGTGTTTCCTGCGTGGCCGCGTGATGGGTTATGTTTTCTCTCTGCGTGGCCGTGCATTTCCCTTATGTTTTTCATGCATGGTCACGTGATGGCTTGGGTCTCTCCCTGCGTGGCCACGCATTGCATTGCCTTTGTTATGTGGCCACGTGAATGGCTTTATTCTCCCTCTGCTTGGCCACGTGTTTGGCCTTTGTTCTCTTTGCATGGCCGTTTATGCCTTCTTTTCTTTCTTTGGCACGGCTACTTGCATGTTTTCTTTTAATGGTTCTACTTCACACTCTAAGCTACAATTTCTTCATGAATCCCATATTATAAAATATAATTAGAGAGAATTAAATGGAACATAAATAATGTACATGATGATTATGTTAATTAAAGTGCTGGTCAATAAGCCATATGATTTCTAAATGAAATAATTGAACTGTGAAGTTCTTTTAAGACATTATGAATGACATAGGTATATGTTAATCTCAGATGTGAGTACTTTCACTACTTGTGAGGCACCGAATGTATGTATATAATATATTGGATGAACTAAATGTACAAAGATTAAATTAAGTATAAGGAAGCAAAGGAAATGGTTTTGAAGAACCACTCAAGTACGTTCTTTTTTTTAGTGAATATGTTTCTACGTGTGGAATCATGTGTTCGTGGTTTATATGACTATATGTATCGTTTCATTCTCATGAACTATCATCGGGTATTAACAGAGTCAGCCTTCAAATTCAAATCATGTTGTTACTTCATGATCTTATGTCCAATGATGTGTATTGCATTAGGTTCTTAAAACACTATTTTGAGCTAGTATTTCATCATACTTAGTTACCATTATGCTAAAGCATTCTAGTGCAAGATATAATAAGTTATCCGGTAGCTATGCAAGTATAAGCAGGTGATATGTATTCTTAAATATCAGGGCTTTAAGGCAGTATTGCTATGTAAATGAATAATATGTGTTCATTTGTGGGAAACGGCTTTAAGTAAATGTTATATTAAATAATAAAGAATATAATGAATGAAAGATGTTCTTAAAGTGATAAAGCCTGTGAGTCTTAGTTCGGATGTGGAATAGATAGGCATGCCTAGAGGGATTCAGCAGCTTCAATAGTTGACCCCGTTTGGGTCTTGTTCCTTTATGGAACCATCATTCAGCCCTTTTGGGTCCATTATTTGTTCTTTGCTGGAACCATTGATGACCCATTTGGGTCTAGTTTTTGTTCCTTTGTGGAACCATTCCATTGCTTTTGCTATCCACCCTTTGAACTAGTACTTGGTAGGCTATTAAAAGCTTAAAAGACTCAGCAATTTACTCGAAATAAAGAAATATATGTATATATATTTATCATTTCCTATATAATGTTAAAATGATAATGGCCTACTATATTGCTTGGTTTAAATTTCTTTTGGCTAGAATGATTCCAATGAAATGTAGTTCTCTACTCTGTATTATATAACTAAGATTGGATGACATATGTGAAGTATTGACACCTAAAATATCTCTTATAGATGATGTATGATATATATATACTCCCTTATACTTTGATTGAACATTGAAGGCATATCATGCATAATAAATGTGATTAAATGCTTACGATGAAAGCTGTACTATCAATTTCTATGAGGTCTAGATTATCGTAAGAATAATATTCATGTTTAGGATTGCAAATTCATTTGGTATAGCAAGGGTGAGATCGTTTAATGTTGTTGACTTATATGTTTTCCTTAAATTTAAAGGGTGTAATGATTTTATGACATTTTATTAGAGTTTATCCTTGGAGTTGGTTTCCCCACTAAGCTTTATAGCTTAGCACGGGTTTGTTATCCATGTAGGTACTGATTAAGCTCTAGTGGATCAATAGCTAGTGGCTAGTCAGCCTTTGAAGAGAGGATCTGAACGAATGTAGTTGCTTGAGGATTCCATTATGTATTTTCTTGGGCATTATGTTAGGCCTTTTAATTATAAGTTTTTTTTAAGTTATTGTGGCATGTAATTATTATGGCCTGTGCTGTTTATTATTATCCATGCCTTATCTTAGGGCTGGTAATGGTCGGATTTAATTATTTATACTTGATGGTACATGTTAATTATGAAACTAGGTGCTAGTTGGCATGTAAATTGCTAGTTTAATAACTAGTTTTCAAAATTAAATGTAAAATTGATTTTGGCATGTTTGTAAGTGATTTTTAAAGATTAAATATCAGGTCTGGACATATTTTAAATTTGGTTTTAATTATGTTTCATGACAATTTAATTGATTAATTTTAAAATCACTTAAAACTAGGACTAGTTTGTGTTTGTTACATGTTTAATCAACATTGTTTGTTTTGTTTTGATTAAAATGGTAAAAAAACATTTAGATCAGATTGGTACAGAATATTAAATCAATATTTATGGACTTATTTAAATTATTAAATGAATCATAAAATTGATTTAAATATTTGTGTATTTTGTGGCATTACATAAGCATTAAACAACTAGTTTTTATTGTTTGTTTGTTTTTGCATGAACGCCGTGTACTATATATGTGTTCTTCATGATTTTATATTTTTAATTCATGTTAGCACATATTATATGTATTTTTAATGTTTATGGGCTGTATGACATAAAATTAAAAATGGAAAAATTGGAAATTATACTAGAGTTGATTTATAGCACAAATCTAACTAGTTAGTGTTTTGGGCTTTTAAGAGAACTTATTCAATAAGAGGATTTAGTCCATTGGGCTTTCGCCCAGGCCCATCACGGGGTCTTCTCTTAAAGGTTCAAGTACACAATTTCCATTAATGGGCTTGGCTAAATTAATTAAAATTGGACTTTGTTTTATCCATGAATGTAATGTATATTTATTTGCTAATTTGGTGTGATGAATGGATATGCATGGTGCATTCATGGGCCCTGGGTTTTTGTAATTAGATATGGCCCGCATGCAATTATATTTTATTGTAAAAGTTTCATTTATTTCTTAGAATAGAATTTATTTGAAGAATTTGTAAATCGAGACGAAGCCCATCGGAGTGGAGAAGCCCAACTCGAAGATTCTTTTGTAATAGTATAGAATCTTAGTTGTAGGTTTTTAGGGCCATGTTTGTCATGATTTACTTTATCCAATTATTTATATATGCATGCTATGTATGGACGACAAAGCGTATGCAATGTAAGCCCTAATAAAATGAATCCCTAAAATAGTAAGTCACAAAGTTGCCTCCCTAATTCGAAACATGTCAAGGCATCGATCATCGGTCACATAGACTAGGAGTTATGCATTAGAAACTGCTGCGTTTCTATTGAACCGTACTCCAACTAAAGCAGTTGAGAAGACACCATACGAGGTATGGACTGGGAAAGAACCCAATATGTCTTTTCTCAGGATTTGGGGCTGTGAAGCACATGTTAAGAAATTAACATCTAACAAACTAGAGTCCAAATCCAGTGTCTTCTTATTTGTGGGTTATCTTAAAGAAACAAAGTATTTATTGCTCGCAAAGTTGTTTTCTTGGAAAAGGAGTTCCTTCTCAAGAAAGATAGTGGGAGTAAAGTAGAACTTGGAGAAATTCAAGCGCCACAAATTCCTATAGAGGATGAGTTGGAAATGGGATCAAGTTCACAACCAGTTGTGGAACAAGAACCCATTACACAAGAACCTAGAAGGTCCGGTAGGGTACGTCAGGAGATTGAGAGATATGGATTTCTAATCACTGACAGTGACACTATTGAGTTAGTAGATCGTGAGGATCCTACTACCTACCGAGAAGCTATTGAGAGCCCAGACTCAGAAAATTGGCTTGAAGCTATGAAATCCGAGATACAATCAATGTACGATAACCAGGTTTGGACCTTGGTTGATCCACCGGAAGGTGCTAAGGTAATTGAATGCAAGTGGCTATTCAAACTCAAAGCTGATAAGACCTACAAAGGTAGACTAGTAATAAAAGTTTTTCGACAAACTCATGGTGTAGACTATAATGAGACCTTTTCGCCTGTAGTCATGCTCAAGTCCATTAGGATCTTGCTTGCCATAGTTGCACATCATGATTATGAGATATGGCAAATAGATGTCAAAACCGCTTTCCTCAACGAAAATTTACTTGAGGATGTTTATATGACACAGCCTGAAGGTTTTGTCAATCCCAAGCATCCTAAGAAGGTTTACAAGCTTCAAAATTCCATTTATGGATTAAAGCAAGCATCCCGAAGTTGGAATCTTCATTTTGATGAGGCAGTTAAGGAATTTGACTTCATCAAGAACGAAGATGAGCCTTGTGTGTACAAGAAGGTTAGTGGGAGCATAGTAGTATTTCTGGTCCTATATGTGGACGACATCCTTCTCATTAGGAATGACATTCCAACATTGCAAAAGGTTAAGCAATGGTTGGGAAAATGTTTCTCAATGAAAGACATAGGTGAAGCCGAGACAATACTTGGTATTCGAATCTATAAAGATAGATCGAATAGGCTCTTGGGACTAAGTCAAGAAAAGTACATAGACAAAATACTAAAGAGTTTTAGTATGGGAGACTAAAAGAAAGGGTACATACCTTTGGCTTTGGGAGTTCCTTTGACTAAAGAACAGTGCCCTAAAACCAAAGAGGAAAGGGACAACATGAGTAGAATCCCATATGCATCTGCTATTGGATCTATCATGTACGCTATGTTATGTACTAGGTTGGATGTTGCTCATACACTAATTGTAACCAGTAGGTTTCAGCAAGACCCTGGTGAGAAGCACTAGTCTGCTGTAAAAGGGATTTTAAAGTACTTGCGAAGGACTAAGAATCACTTCTTGGTGTATGGTGGTCAAGAAGAGCTCGTCATACAAGGTTATGCCGATGCTGCTTTTCAGACCAGCACTCAGGATTCTAAATCGCAATCTGGGTTTGTTTTTGTTTTGAACGGTGGTGCTGTCAGCTGGAGAAGCTCAAAGCAAGAAACCGTTTCTGACTCAACTTCTGAATCTGAGTATATTGCAGCGAGTGAGGCTGCAAAAGAGGCTGTTTGGATTAAAAATTTTATTTCTGGATTAGGAGTGGTCCCAAGCATCCTAGATCCATTAGAAATTTTCTGTGACAACAACGGGGCCATCGCACAGGCAAAGGAGCCCCGGTCACACTAGAAATCCAAACACATACTCAGGAGGTACAACCTGATCAGAGAAATCATTGATCGTGGGGACGTCAAGGTTAGTAAGATAGCAAGTGAAGACAATGTAGCAGATCCTTTGACGAAACAATTGCGTCCAAATCTGCACGAAGCTCATTTGAGAGCGTTCGGTCTTAGGGCTACGCTGAATTTGGACTAGTGCTAGTGGGAGATTGTTAGTGTAAGCCCTAGTCCCAATGCATTGTAATAATGCACTTTGAATTAATAAAATGAGGCATATGTTTTATCCATTGTATTCATGTGCATATCAATTGATAGAACTATCCAAGAATGTTGTTTTGGTTTAAGTTATCATGTGTGAGGCACATGGTTGTAAGACCTTGAAACAAATGAGACTTCATTCTAAATATCCCTAGTCAATCATTGTTATGGGAATAATAATGAATTAAGACTAGTATGCTCTCTTTGATATTATGAGTTATGTCTTACGGATCATTAGGAAAAGAGTGTCAATTAGAGATCATAGATACATGTTAAAGAACATGGTATCTGGATACGATATACTCATGAGAACACTACATGGTACAAGTCATAAGTGTTTCTCATATGCAAGTTTTGTATCGGAGTTCTTAGACCTAAAATCTCTATGAAATTCTTTATGAATTAACGTGTGCTTTGACAAACACCTAACATGCTCGTAACAGAGTTACAAGTACGGGTATGCATCGATTTATGTTAGAGAGCATGAGAGAAGTGAAGGGATTACCCCTCTCGATAAGAGAGAAAAATATCATCGGCCACTTGATCAGTGAACTGAGAAGTGTATGGCCATACCGAGATGAAATAATGAGTAATCATTATTTATCTGAGAGTTCAGTGTCACTGGAAGATTAAGAAAGGAATTACTATATATAAGGATGACTAGTTCCATGCCTTATATTAATTCTGATATTTATGGGTAAGGGACTATGTAAAATTACATTAGGTCACTAAATGCCATATGCATTTTCATTTAATTTGGAATTCATTAATTCATTGCCAACATTAAATGGACCTATAAGATCGCACATAAAGCATTGGGCTTAAAATACTTAAATAAAGTATTGGGCATTAATTTGGGCTTTTAATTAAAGTCAAATTAATGTGTGTAATGGGTTTTAAAATTGCTATTGGACCTTGGTCCATGAGAGAGAAAAATTCAGCCCACAAGGTTTAATTTCAATTAATTAATTATCTTGTATTAATTAAGTTAATTGAGTATTAAAGCCTAAAAGAATTTAAATTAAATTAAATCATTTAAATAATAGATGAAGTGGTCGAAATTCCAAGATGGAAATCAAGGAATTTCGGGACATGCTCACTAGTTATATTAAGTGATTTTATTTAATTAAATGTCTTTTGTTTTATTTCAAATTTGAATTTTAAATTCAAAGGAGTTTAAATTAATATATATTACTTATTTTTAGGAAGTGATTGAAGTTGAATTAATTATCTTGAGATAGTAAAATTCAGATCAAACACTTGCCAAAAGATAAGGATATATATTAAAAAGAAATAAAACCCTAAAGTAGACTAAGCATTTTGGCGTAAAACCCTAATCTCTTTAGGTTTTGGCGTGAACTTCTCTCTCTCTCACTTAATTCTTTTGCCTCAATTTTCACAAGGGGAAAGGATTGTTCCTCATTCTCTTATGTTCTTGGGTAGTAATAGCAACCTAAGAGAAGTGTAAAATCAAATTTTTTAGCTTCAAACCATAGCCATTACACAATAACTTAAAGGAGAGCTAGCAATCTCTATTTTAAGCCGTCGGTGCAATTGTGTGTGTGAGAATAGAGGGAGTTGCGTAAAAGGCTGTTCCTTGGCATTGGTGATCAATATCTAAGGTGAATAAAGTCATCTCGGTTGCTGGTCATCACCAATCTCAAGTTTTAAAAGGCATCCAAAGTTGTAAGTTTTAAAAAAACCCTAAAATTGCATGTTTCGATTCTTGTCATAGAATTATTTGGCATGTATGATCGTTTTTGTTGTTTTTCCGCTGTGTGATTGCCATGTTCATACCATGTCATATTCCATCAGCTGATGGAATATGACTTGGTATAAATGTGATGATAACGCAGCGGAAAAACAAAATTTTTCATCATACATACAAATCCAAAGCAAGAATCGAAACATGCAATTTTAGGGTTAAAAACTTACAACTTTGGATGCCTTTTAATCTTGAGTTTGGTGATGACCAGCAACCGAGATCACTTTATCCACCTTAGATCTTGATCACCAATGCCAAGGAACAGCCTTTTACACCACTCCCTCTATTCTCACACACACAATTGCACCGTCGGCTTAAAATCGAGATTGCTACCTCTCTTTTAAGGTATTGTGTAATGGCTATAGTTTGAAGCTACAAAACCTGATTTTGTACTTCTTTAGGTTGCTATTACTACCCAATAACACAAGAGAATGAGGAACAATCCTTTCTCCTTGTGAAAAATTGGCCAAAACAATTTATGAGAGAGAGAGAGAAAAACACGCCAAAACCATAGAATTATTAGGGTTTCACGTTTTTTCTCCCTCAATAAATATTCTTTCCATTTTCTTAAGTGATCAATCTAAAAACCACTACCTTAAGATAATTAATATTATCTAGAGATAATTAATTTTAGCCTTTATCACTTCTTTAAATTAAGAAATATATATTGATTAAAACTCCTTAAAATAATACATTTAATCCAAGATAATCCTTTTCATTTAATCTAAGATAAATGTAAGACATAATAATTAACTAAATCACTTAATAAAAGAATTAATCATGTGCCAAAATTCCATTGATATTATCTTGGAATTTCGGCCACACCATCCAATTATCAAGTGAATTAATTTAATTAAAATCCTTTAGGCTTTAATACTCAATTAATTAAATTAACACAAGACATTTAATTAATTGAAATTAAACCTTGTGGGCTGAATTTTTCTCTCTCATGGGCCAAGGTCAAATAGCAATCTAATAACCCATTACACACATTAATTTGACTTTAATTAAAAGCCCAAATTAATGCCCAATACTTAATTTAAATATTTTAAGCCCAATGCTTTGTGTACGATCCTATAGGTCCATTTAATGTTGGCAATGAATTAATAAATTAATTCAAATGCTATATATATTCTCTAGCAAGATATTATAGCATTCAAAATTAAATAAAAATGCATATGGCATTTAGTGACCTAATGCAATTTTGCATAGTCCCTTACCCATAAATATCAGAATTAATATAAGGCATGGAAATAGTCATCCTTATATATATTAATTCCTTTCTTGATATTCTAGTGACACTGAATTCTCAGATAAATAATGATTACTCATTATTTCATCTCGGTATGGCCATACACTTCTCAGTTCACTGATCAAGTGGCTGATGATATTTTCTCTCTTATTGAGAGGGGTAATCCATTCACTTCTCTCGTGCTCTCTAACATGAATCAATGCAGACCCAATCATACCCGTACATGTCACTCTATTACGAGCACGTTAGGTGTATGTCAAAGTACACAGTAATTCATAAAGAGTTTCATAGAGATTTCAGGTCTAAGAACTCCGATACAAAACTTGCATATGAGAAACACAAATGACTTGTACCATGTAGTGTTCTCATGAGCAGATCGTATCCAGATACCATGTTCTTTAACATGTATCTATGATCTTTGATTGACACTCTTGTCCTAATGATCCGTAAGACAGAACTCATAATATCAGAGAGAGCATACAAGTCTTAATTCATTGTTATTCCCATAATAATGACTGACTAGGGATGTTTAGAATGAAGTCTCATTTGTTTCAAGGTCTTACAACCATGTGCCTCACACATGATAACTTAAACCGAACCGACATTCTTGGATAGTTTTATCAATTGACATGCACAGGAATACAAAAGATAAAACAAATGCCTCATTTTATTAATTTCAAATGTTTTATTACAATGCATTGGGGCTAGGGCTTACACTAACAATCTCCCACTAGCACTAGTCCCAATCGGGCATAGCCCTAAGACCGAACGCTCTCAAATGAGCTTCGTCCAGATTTAGACGCAACTGTTTCGTCAAAGGATCTGCTACATTGTCTTCACTTGCTATCTTGCTAACCTTGACGTCCCGACGATCAATGATTTCTCTTATCAGGTGGTACCTCCTGAGTATGTGTTTGGATTTCTGGTGTGACCGAGGATCCTTTGCCTGTGCGATGGCCCCGTTGTTGTCACAGAAAATTTCTAATGGATCTAGGATGCTTGAGACCACTCCTAATCCAGAAATGAAATTTTTAATCCAAATAGCCTCTTTTGCAGCCTCACTCGCTGCAATATACTCAGATTCTGTAGTTGAGTTGGCAACGGTCTCTTGCTTCGAGCTTCTCCAGCTGACAGCACCACCGTTCAAAATAAAAATGAATCCAGATTGCGATCTTGAATCCTGAGTGCTGGTCTGAAAAGCAGCATCGGCATAACCTTGTATGACGAGCTCTTCTTGACCACCATACACCAAGAAGTGATTCTTCGTCATTCGCAAGTACTTCAGAATCCCCTTTACAGCTGACTAGTGCTTCTCACCAGGGTCTTGCTGAAACCTATTGGTTATACTGAGTGCATGAGCAACATCCAACCTAGTACATAACATAGCATACATGATAGATCTAATAGCAGATGTATATGGGATTCTACTCATGTTATACCTTTCCTCTTTGGTTTTAGGGCACTGTTCTTTAGTCAAAGAAACTCCCAAAGCCAAAGGTATGTACCCTTTCTTTGAGTCTCCCATACTAAAATGCTTTAGTACTTTGTCTATGTACTTTTCTTGACTTAGTCCCAAGACCCGATTCGATTTATCTCTATAGATTCGAATACCAAGTATTGTCTCGGCTTCACCTAAGTCTTTCATTGAGAAACATTTTCCCAACCATTGCTTAACCTTTTGCAATGTTGGAATGTCATTCCTAATGATAAGGATGTCGTCCACATATAGGACCAGAAATACTACTATGCTCCCACTAACCTTCTTGTACACACAAGGCTCATCTTCGTTCTTGATGAAGTCAAATTCTTTGACTGCCTCATCAAAACGAAGATTCCAACTTTGGGATGCTTGCTTTATTCCATAAACGGATTTTTGAAGCTTGCAAACCTTCTTAGGATGCTTGGGATTGACAAAACCCTCAGGCTGTGTCATATACACATCCTCAAGTAAATTTCCATTGAGGAAAGCAGTTTTGACATCCATTTGCCATATCTCATAATTATGATATGCAGCTATGGCAATCAAGATCCTAATGGATTTGAGCATGACTACGGGCGAAAAGGTCTCGTCATAGTCTACACCATGAGTTTGTCGAAAACCTTTTGCTACTAGTCTACCTTCGTAGGTCTTATCAGCTTTGAGTTTGAATAGCCACTTGCATTTAATTACCTTAGCACCTTCCAGTGGATCAACCAAGGTCCAAACCTAGTTATCGTACATTGAGTGCATCTCAGATTTCATGGCTTCAAGCCAATTTTCGGAGTCTGGGCTCTCAATAGCTTCTCGGTAGGTAGTAGGATCCTCACGATCTACTAACTCAATAGTGTCACTGTCAGTGATTAGAAATCCATATCTCTCAATCTCCTGACGTACCCTACCGTACCTTCTAGGTTCTTGTGTAATGGGTTCTTGTTTCACAACTGGTTGTGAACTTGATCCCATTTCCAACTCATCCTCTATAGGAGTTTGTGGCGCTTGAATTTCTCCAAGTTCTACTTTACTCCCACTATTTTTCTTGAGAAGGAACTCCTTTTCCAAGAAAACAGCTTTGTGAGCAACAAATACTTTGTTCTCAACTTGTGAGTAAAAGTAGTATCCCTTTGTTTCTTTAGGATAACCCACAAACAAGCAGACATTGGATTTGGACTCTAGTTTGTCAGATGTTAATTTCTTAACATGTGCTTCACAGCCCTAAATCCTGAGAAAAGACATATTAGGTTCTTTCCTAGTCCATACCTCGTATGGTGTCTTCTCAACTGCTTTAGTTGGAGTACGGTTCAATAGAAACGCAGCAGTTTCTAATGCATAACCCCAAAAAGAGATAGGAAGATTAGCTTGATTCATCATAGATCGAACCATGTCCAACAGAGTTCGATTTCTCCTTTCGAACACACCATTCCATTGACGTGTTCCAGGAGGAGTGAGCTGTGAAATAATACCACACTCCTTTAGATGATTGTCAAACTCTTGGCTTAAGTATTCGCCACCTCGATCTGATCGAATGGCTTTTATACTTTTGCCAAGTTGATTTTCTACTTCGTTCTTAAACTCTTTGAATTTCTCAAAAGTTTCAGACTTGTACTTCATTAGATAGACATAGCCATATCTACTGAAGTCATCTGTGAATGTCACGAAGTAGCTAAAACCACCTCTAGCATGTGTACTTAAAGGTCCACATACATAGGTATGTATTAGTTCCAATAAGCCATTAGTCGTCTCACCTTTTTTATTAAAAGGACTCTTTATCATTTTTCCATGCAAACATGGCTCGCATGTGTCATAAGACTCTAAGTCGAATGACCCAAGCACTCCAGTTTTGTGGAGTCTTGAAATGCGTTTTTCTTTTGCATGTCCTAAACGACATTGCCAAAAGTAAGTAGGGTTCAATTCGTTTGATTTAACCCTCTTTGTATTAATGTTGTATATGGACTCTCTGTTTTGTAAATCAATGATATAAAGGGCCATTTTGCAACATGGCATTGCCATAAGAAATGCCTTGGCGACGAATATGAGTATTGCCATTTTTAATAACAAAATCAAATTCATCATTATCCAAACATGAAACTAAAATAATGTTTCTGCTCATAGCAGGCACATAATAATAATTATTCAAAAAAATACAAAGTTCGAAAGGTAAAGTGAGGTGATAGTCGCCTATCTCCGTGGCAGCAACTCGTGCTCCATTCCCCACACGGAGGTCCACTTCATTCTTCCTAAGTAACCGCCTATTTCTTAGCCCCTACACATTTGAACAAATGTGAGAACCACAACCGGTATCCAATACCCAAGTGGTAGAAATAGAAAGGTTAATTTCAACAACAAAATTACCAGAACTGGATGCCTTGGCTCCATTCTTCTTTTGTTCTTCCCTCTAATGCCCTATCTTGTTGCACTGGACGCAAATGCTCTCACTCTCTTTGAGTTTCTGCGCCTTGGGCTTGAATTGGGCCTGAGGTGCACTCCCACTTGACTTGAACCGAGCCAGGTCATTCTTGGGTTTTGCCTTTCCCTTTCCCTTTCCCTTAGCGGGTTCCTTCTTAATGCCCCCATGAACCATCAATACCGGATTTGTCTTTTGAATGTTCTCTTCAGCATTCTTAAGCATCCCATGAAGCTTAGTGACTGACTTGTTCATTGCATGCATGTTATAATTCATCACGAATGGATCATAATCATCAGTCAATGATCCTAAGATCAAGTCAGTGGCCAATTCCTTTGGCACTAGTACCTCAAGCTTTTCAAGAGTATCAAGATACCCTTTCATCTTGAGTACATGAGTACTGACAGGAGTACCCGCAGCCATCTTACAAGAAATTAAAGCCTTTGTTGTCACGAACCTCTCATGACGAGCTTGCTCTTAGAACATCTCCTTGAGGTGCACCATGATCGCATAAGCCTCTTGGTCCATAAATTGCTTTTGCAATTCAGGCACCATAGTGGCCAGCATCAGACAGGTCACATCATTGGAGTCACTCTTCTTGGTCTCAAAAGTTTCCTTTTGAACCGCAGAGGCGTTCCTAGCAGGTTCTTCAGGCAAGGGTGCATCCAAAACATACGCCTTTTTCTCTTGCTTAAGAACTATTCTTAAGTTTCGAGACCAGTCTATGAAATTGGAGCCATTCAATTTGTCCTTTTCAATGACGGATCGCAATGAGAAATTGTTGTTTGAAGATGCCATTTTTCAATCTACAATAGAATTTAGCAAGATTAAATGAGGTCTTATTTATGATCCCACAAACCGAATTAATATCCCTTTAAATAATTCGCGTTAGTGATTTAATGTGGGCCATGATCCACTTTTCACAACAACTTATTAGTCAAGCTGAGCTTGTACACCTAATAAGTTAAGTTACTTAGGTAGGAGAACTCCAATCATGTGTCGTACATGACTCTTGGATCAAATGGGCTAACATCTTAAGATGTTATAGCACAAACCCATTTATTAGTTGCCTAGGTCCGGGCATCCCTTTCCATGTTAAGTCCAACCTACATCCACAACCCATGCCTCACAAAGATAATCGGGCGCATCTTGGACTCCTAGTCTACGTGACCGATGATCGATGCCTTGACATGTTTTGAATTAGGAAGGCAACTTTGTGACTTACTATTTTAGGGATTCATTTTATTACGGCTTACATGGTATACGCTTTGTCATCCATACATAACATGCATATATAAATAATTGCATAAAGTAAAGCGTGACAAACATGGGCCCAAAAACCTACAACTAAGATTCTATACTATTACATAAGCATCTTCGAGTTGGGCTTCTCCACTCTAGTTTGCTTCGTCTTGATTTACAAAGTCTTCAAGTATATTCTATTCTAAGAAATAAATGAAACTTTTAGAATAAAATATAATGGCTCGTAGGCCATATTTAATTACAAAAACCCAGGGCCCATGAATGCACCATGCATATCCATTCATCACACCAAACTAACAAATAAATATACATAACATTCATGGATAAAACAAAGTCCAATTTTATTTAATTTAGCCAAGCCCATTAATGGAAATTGTGTACTTGAACCTTTAAGAGATGACCCCATGATGGGCCTGGGCCGAAGCCCAATGGACTGAATCCTCTTATTGAATAAGTTCTCTTAAAAGCCCAAAACACAAACTAGTTAGATTTGTGCCATAAATCAACTCTAGTATAATTTTCAATTTTGCCATTTTTAATTTTATGTCATCAAGCCCATAAACATTAAAAATACATATAATATGTACCAACATGAATTAAAACACAAAATCATGAAGAACATATATGCATGGTACACGGCATGCATATAAAACAAACAAACAACAAAACTAGTGGTTTAATGCTTATGTGATGCCACAAAAATGCACAAATACTTAAAACAATTTTATGAGTCATTTAATAAATTAAATAAGGTCACAAATATTGATTTAATATTCTGTACCATTTTAATCTAAATGTGTTTTTACCATTTTAATCAAAACAAAACAAACAATGTTGATTAAACATGTAACAAACACAAACTAGACATAGTTTTAAGTGATTTTAAAATTAATCAATTAAATTGTCATGGACCAGAATTAAAACCAAATTTAAAACATGTCCAGACCTGATATTTAATCTTTAAAAATCACTTACAAATATTCCAAAAACGTTTTTACATTTAATATTTAAAAACTAGTTGTTAAACTTACAATTAACATGCCAAATGCACCTAGTTTTAATATTAACATGTACCATCAGGTATTATTAATTAAATCCGACCCTTAACAGCTCATAGAACATCTTAGGACAGTATATTAACATGTCATAATAATTATAATACCTATCTAATCAATTAAAATCGTTTTTACACCAAAACAATGTAAAAAACTCAAAACAGAAAATTTCAGATTTGCATGTTTTCATAATGACGATTTTAATTAATTTTTTCATGCATCTAAAGCACTAAAATAAGCATGTTTAGACTCTGATACCACTGATGGAATATGAAATGGTATAAATGTTATGATAATGCAGCGAAAAAGCAAAATTTTTCATCATACATACCATACAAATCCAAAGCAAGAATCGAAACATGCAATTTTAGGGTTGAAAACTTACAACTTTGGATGCCTTTTAATCTTGAGTTTGGTGATGACCAGCAACCGAGATGACTTTATCCAACTTAGATCTTGATCAACAATGCCAAGGAACAGCCTTTTACACCACTCCCTCTATTCTCACACACACAATTGCACCGTCGGCTTAAAATCGAGATTGCTACCTCTCTTTTAAGGTATTGTGTAATGGCTATAGTTTGAAGCTACAAAACCTGATTTTGTACTTCTTTAGGTTGCTATTACTACCCAATAACACAAGAGAATGAGGAACAATCCTTTCTCCTTGTGAAAAATTGGCCAAAACAATTTATGAGAGAGAGAGAGAGAAAAACATGCCAAAACCATAGAATTATTAGGGTTTCACGTTTTTTCTCCCTCAATATATATTCTTTTCATTTTCTTAAGTGATCAATCTAAAAACCACTACCTTAAGATAATTAATATTATCTAGAGATAATTAATTTTAGCCTTTATCACTTCTTTAAATTAAGAAATATATATTGATTAAAACTCCTTAAAATAAAACATTTAATCCAAGATAATCCTTTTGATTTAATCTAAGATAAATGTAAGACATAATAATTAACTAAATCACTTAATAAAAGAATTAATCATGTGCCGAAATTCCATTGATATTATCTTGGAATTTCGGCCACACCATCCAATTATCAAGTGAATTAATTTAATTAAAATCCTTTAGGCTTTAATACTCAATTAATTAAATTAACACAAGACATTTAATTAATTGAAATTAAACCTTGTGGGCTGAATTTTTTCCTCTCATGGGCCAAGGTCCAATAGCAATCTAATAACCCATTACACACATTAATTTGACTTTAATTAAAAGCCCAAATTAATGCCCAATACTGAATTTAAATATTTTAAGCCCAATGCTTTGCGTGCGATCCTATTGGTCCATTTAATGTTGGCAATGAATTAATAAATTAATTCAAAGGCTATATATATTCTCTAGCAAGATATTATAGCATTCCAAATTTTGCATAGTCCCTTACCCATAAATATCAGAATTAATATAAGGCATGGAACTAGTCATCCTTATATATATTAATTCCTTTCTTGATATTCCAGTGACACTGAACTCTCTGATAAATAATGATTACTCATTATTTCATCTCGGTATGGCCATACACTTCTCAGTACACTGATCAAGTGGCCGATGATATTTTCTCTCTTATTGAGAGGGGTAATCCCTTCACTTCTCTCATGCTCTCTAACATGAATCAATGAATACCCAATCATACCCGTACTTTTCACTCTGTTACGAGCACGTTAGGTGTATGTCAAAGTACACAGTAATTCATAAAAAAGTTTCATAGAGATTTTAGGTCTAAGAACTCCGATACAAAACTTGCATATGAGAAACACTTATGACTTGTACCAGTAGTGTTCTCATGAGCGGATCGTATCCAGATACCATGTTCTTTAACATGTATCTATGATCTCTGATTGACACTCTTGTCCTAATGATCCGTAAGACAGAACTCATAATATCAGAGAGAGCATACTAGTCTTAATTCATTGTTATTCCCATAACAATGACCAACTAGGGATGTTTAGAATGAAGTCTCATTTGTTTCAAGGTCTTACAACCATGTGCCTCACACATGATAACTTAAACCGAAACGACATTCTTGGATAGTTTTATCAATTGACATGCACAGGAATACAAAAGATAAAACAAATGCCTCATTTTATTAATTTCAAATGTTTTATTACAATGCATTGGGGCTAGGGCTTGCACTAACACTTGCTATCCACCCTTTGAACTAGTACTTGGTAGGCTATTAAAAGCTTAAAAGACTCAACAATTTACTCGAAATAAAGAAATATATGTATATATATTTATCATTTCCTATATAATGTTAAAATGATAATGGCCTACTATATTGCTTGGTTTAAATTTCTTTTGGCTATAATGATTCCAATGAAATGTAGTTCTCTACTCTGTATTATATAACTAAGATTGGATGACATATGTGAAGTATTGACACCTAAAATATATCTTATAGATGATGTATGATATATATATATATACTCCCTTATACTTTGATTGAACATTGAAGGCATATCATACATAATAAATGTGATTAAATGCTTATGATGAAAGCTGTACTATCAATTACTATGAGGTCTAGATTATCGTAAGAATAATATTCATGTTTAGGATTGCAAATTCATTTGGTATAGCAAGGGTGAGATCGTTTAATAT
Organism: Excoecaria agallocha; assembly: GCA_037975025.1. Taxonomy (NCBI): domain Eukaryota; kingdom Viridiplantae; phylum Streptophyta; class Magnoliopsida; order Malpighiales; family Euphorbiaceae; genus Excoecaria; species Excoecaria agallocha. Next base: position 29,715,506 of record CM075812.1, read on the forward strand.
TGTTGACTTATATGTTTTCCTTAAATTTATAGGGTGTAATGATTTTATGACATTTTATTAGAGTTTATCCTTGGAGTTGGTTTCCCTACTAAGCTTTATAGCTTAGCACGGGTTTGTTATCAGTGTAGGTACTAATTAAGCTCTAGTGGATCGATAGCTGGTGGCTAGTCAGCCTTTGAAGAGAGGATCTGAATGAATGTAGTTGCTTGAGGATTCCATTATGTATTTTCTTTGGCATTATGTTAGGCCTTTTAATTATAAGTTTTTTTTAAGTTATTGTGGCATGTAATTATTATGGCCTGTGCTGTTTATTATTATCCATGCCTTATCTTTGCTAGGTTATGATTGTGATTGATGTTTATGCATGGTTAGTGGATTAGGGTGTTACAATTTTGACATATTTATATACTATCCTAAGATGTTATTAGAGTTGTTCATGGTCGATTTTAATTATACATACCTGATCGTACATGTTAATTTTGAAACTAGGTGCTAGTTTGTATGATATATGTTTTTTAACAACTAGTTTTCAAAATTAAATGTAGAAACGTGTTTGGAATGTTTGTAAGTGATTTTTAAAGATTAATAACAGGTCTGGACATGTTTTAAAAATGGTTTTAATTCTTGTCCATGACAATTTAATTGATTAATTTTAAAATCATTTAAAACTATGACTAGTTTGTGGTTGTTGCATGTTTAATCAACATTGTTTGTTATGTTTTGATTAAAATGGCAAAAACACATTTAGATCATATCTGAATAGAACCTTAACTCAATGTTTATGACCATATTTAAAATATTAAATGGCACATAAAATTGTTTTAGGTCTTTGTGCATTTTTGTGGCTTTACATGAGCATTAAACAACTAGTTTCATTGTTGTTTGTTTATTTAGTATAAATGCCGTGTATGATATATGTTCTTCATGATTTTATTTTTTTATTCATGTTGGTATATATTTTATGTATTTTTAATGTTTATGGGCTATATGAAATAATATTAAAAATGGCATAATTGGAAATTATACTTGAATTGATTTATGGCACAAATCTAACTAGTTTGTGTTTTTGGCTTTTAAGATAACTTATTCAATAAGAGGATTTAGTCCATTGGACTTCGGTCCGGGCCCATCATGGGGTTTTTTCTTAAATGTGTAAGTACACAATTTCCATTAATCAGCTTGGCTAAATTAATTAAAATTGGACTTTGTTTTATCCATGAATGTTATGTATATTTATTTGCTTATTTTGTGTGATGAATGGATATGTATGGTGCATTCATAGGTCCTGGGTTTTTGCAATTAAATATGGCCTGCGTGCCATTATGGATTATTGTAAAATTTTCATATATTTCTTAGTATAGAATTTATTGAAGACTTTGTAAATCAAGATAAAGCCCATCGAAGTGGAGAAGCCCAACTCGAAGATTCATATGTAATAGTATAGAATCTTAGTTTTAGGTTTTTGGGCCCATGTTTGTCATGCTTTACTTTATGCAATTATATATATATATACATGTTATGAATGGATGACAAAGTGTAAACCATGTAAGCCGTAATAAAATGAATCCATAAAATAGTAAGTCACAAAGTTGCCTTCCTAATTCGAAACATGTCAAGGCATCAATCATCGATCACATAGACTAGGAGTCCTAGATGCACCTGATTATCTTTGTGAGGCATGGGTTGTGGATATAGGTTGGACTTAACATGGAAAGGGATGTCTGGACCTAGGCAACTAATAAATGGGTTTGTGCTATAACATCTTAAGATGTTAGCCCATTTGATCTAAGAGTCATGTACGAGACATGATTGGAGTTTTCCGACCTAAGTAACTTAACTTGTTAGGTGTACAAGCTTAGCTTGACTAATAAGTTATTGTGAAAAGTGGATCTTGGCCCACATTAAATCACTAACGCAAATTATTTAAAGGGATATTAATTCAGTTTGTGGGATTATATTAAGACCTCATTTAATCTTGCTAAGTTTTATTATTGTAGATTGAAAAATGGCATCTTCAAACAACAACTTTTCATTGCGATTGGTAACAAACTAAATGGCACCAATTTCATAGTCTGGTATCAAAACTTGAGAATTGTTCTCAAGCAAGAGAATAAGTCATATGTTTTGGATGCACCCTTGCCCTAGGAACTTGCTAGGATCGTCTCTGTAGTTCAAAAGAAAACTTTCGAGACTAAGAAGAGTGACTCCAATGATGTGACCTGTCTGATGCTAGCCACTATGGTACCCGATTTGTAAAAGCAATTCATGGACCAAGAGGCCTATGCGATCATGGTGCACCTCAAAGAAATGTTCTAATAACAAGCTCATCACGAGAGGTTCGTGACAATAAAGGCTTTGATTTCTTGTAAGATGGCTGTGGGTACTCCTGTTAGTACCCATGTACTCAAGATGAAAGGGTATCTTGATACTCTTGAGAAGCTTGAGCTACAAGTACCAAAAGAATTAGCCATTGATATGATATTAGGTTCATTAACTGATGATTATGATCTATTTGTCATGAATTATAACATGCATGCAATGAACGAGATAGTCACCGTGCTTCATGGGATGCTTAAAAATGCTGAAGAGAACATTCGAAAGACCAATCCCATACTCATGGCTCAAGGAGGCATTAAGAAGGGACCCATTAAGGGAAAAGGGAAGGGAAAGGCGAAACCCAAGAATGACTTGGCACGGCCTAAGTCTAGTGGGAGTGCATCTCAAGCCCAACCCAATCCCAAGGCACAAAAGCTTAAAGAAAGTAAGAGGATATGCTTCCATTGCAACAAGTTAGGGCATTGGAGGAAGAATTATGCTCTCTTCAAGGAAGAATAAAAAAAGAATGGAGCCAAGGCATCCAGTGCTGTTATTTTTGTTATTGAAATTAACCTTTATATTTCTACCACTTGGGTATTGGATATCGACTGTAGTTCTCACATTTGTTCAACTATGCAGGGGTTAAGAAAAAGGATGTTACTTGGGAAGAATGAAGTGGACCTCCATTTGGGGAATGGAGCACGAGTTGCAGTCAGGAGATAGGTGACTATCGACTCACTTTACCTTTCGAACTTTGTTTAAATTTAAAAAATTGTTATTATGTGCCTGCTATGAGCAGAAACATTATTTCAGTTTCTTGTTTAGATATGGATAGATTTGACTTTGTTATTAATAATGGCAATATTCATATTCGTCGCTAAGGCATTGTATATGGCAATGCTATGTTACAAAATGGCCTTTATATCCTTGATCTACTAAACAAAAAATCCATATACAGCATTAATACAAAGAGGGTTAAATCAAATGAATTGAACCCTACTTACTTCTGGCATTGTCGTTTAGGACGTACGAATGAAAAATGCATTTCAAGACTCCATAAATCTGGTGTGCTTGGCTCATTCGACCTAGAATCTTATGATACATGTAAGCCTTGTTTGCATGGAAAGATGACAATGAGTCATTTTAAAGAAAAGTGAGAGGACTAGTGACTTATTGGAATTAATACTGTAAGGACCCAAAATAGGCCCTAGAAGAATTCAAGCGCAATTTCAAATTAGCAAAGTCTAATTAAACATTATTGGATGGATTATCATGTTTTGCTTGACCTTTCGGTACTCTTTTGGCTATATCTCGAGTTATAGAGCACCAAATTATATGATTCTAATTGGGTTAGAAACTAGACATCCATATCTAAATTTCATATGAAGAAACCAAGTTTCAAATTTGTCTTTAACTAGGCTATATTTAAACATAAAATTCGGAACAATATGCTACCTAGTAACTAGGGACAGACCTCAGTGTTAAGTGAATATCTAAAAATATATAAATGATTTTGAGATTATTCTTGTTGTTTTAGAAACTAGAAACTTAGTTTAACAAGTTGGTAGAAGATAACATTTGCTAAAAATGGCTTTTGGAAGGTCAAAAATTACATACAAATTGAATTTAGAAAACTGCCTGTGATAGAGGATGCAATAGTCAAGTGATAATATATCGTTTGAGGGCTAAATAAAAAAAGGGATATAAATTTAGAGGACAATGTTTAAATAAAGATTAAGTGGGGTTAATTTGAAAAAGAGATATAGTGTGGGGGGGTTAATTTAAGAAAAGTAAAAAGGTGAAAGCACAATTAGTAACATGCAAAAATTGTATAGGAAAAAGTGGGACATGCAAATTGTTGAAGGACTCCAAGGGAATTTTCCCTTCCCACTATATATAGTCATTTTAAATGTTAGAAAGAGAGTCTTTGGGTGTGAGGGATGGCATTGTTGAGAGAAATTTCAGAAATTTTCTCTCTTCTCACTCTTTCATTCATTGTTAAGCATATCTAAGAAATCCTTGAAGAGAAATGCATGCATGTTGAATTAAATCAAGACAAATTAGTGTGTAACAATAAGGTAAGCTTATTAATTAGTAATTCATCTCTTATTCTTCTTAATCTTCTTGTTTTGGTTGATAATAGATTGAATTAAATGCTGGAAGTTTGTGTTAATGGATGAAATTGTTGTGAAAGGAAAAGAAGGAGAAAATTAGGATCTTGAAAGAAGAAGATAGTGAGAGAAAAAAGAAATTGTTGAAGAAGATTTAAGTTGCATGTCCAGGTTTGGGAACTATTATTTCTTGCATGCATTAATGTTGTGTTGATTATGGATTTTATAAGTATATTAAATTGAATTAAGATATTAGACATTAATGTGAAAGTGCTATCCAGAAATTCAGATTGACCTCCAATGACTATTTTGATCATAAGTGGAGTTTTTGAACTCATCATTTAATGATTCTAGTTGGGATAAAACCGGGACTTCTGTTCCTACAAATGTTATAGAAATAACAATAATGAAATTGTGCCTCTAGGGGCCTCAAAAATGCCCAAAATAGTAGCCCTTTTTCATTTGGCGGGTCATTGGAGTAGTAGGTGTTTGTTATGTTATAACTCTCCCATACATAAAAATGACTTGAAATTTTTATAGCATATAAATAAGATCATAAGTATCAAATGTTAAGAATAAAAGTTCCCTGAAAAATGTCGTTTACCATGTGAAAAATATTATGCAAAATCGGACAGTGAGCAGTAGAGAATGAGTATATATAATATGAAGGAACAATTGCAAATACATTCTTAATCACTTAAGGACTCAATTAACAATTTCTCAATCAACAAGCTTACTAGTATGATCATGTTAATGGATAATTATAATATCTATAAAGTAGGAACTAAGGGTTTTTAGATTAATTTAACTTAATAAATTAATCTTTAGTATGGCATAGATATGTACATAAATGAAAGTATATAATTTGAGTTAGAGACCTCAAAATGAATAAATTCAAAATTCTATAGTTAAATGAGACATAAAAATATAGAATGTTAAAAGGGACCAGGCCTTGATTCTTCCTCTAACCATTTTCTATGATTTAAAGAAAAATCATGTGAACTGTAAAAATAGGCTCCGTAATAGCTTGTGATTAAATTATGATACCTTTGTGTACAATGATCAGAATTATGTAAAGTTAATTTCTATGAAAAATAGACTTCTAATGTCACAATTGATATGAAGGAAGTGTGACCTAAAAATGTATACAAGCATGTCAAATATTGACTTGAAAATTCATAGGGACTGAATGTACTGTTAGAGAATAGACCTTAGTAATTTAGGCATAACTTTGGGTAGAGATGTTAAAATTCTATAAAGTAAAATTCTGGTTAAACTAGAGTCATGAAAGTGTAACTTTTGATGAAGAAATTTTGGTCTAAATCCCTCTTAATTTTATGTTATGAATTTTTCTAAGTGACAGCACACACTATTTCGGTTCTATGAATGACCTATAGTTTTCCTTAAATATCTCAAGCTATAGATAAGATATTAATGTGAATTTTGATGATTTGGAAACTAGACACATAGGGGAATAAGATTTTAGAAGCTCATTTGTCCTAAAAATTACGTTTTCCAAATCATAAGTGGCCCACAAGTTTGGTCCAGAATGCTACCCTGTGCAGAATTTTTATGTGTCGTACATTATGGTTTTCTTATATAGTTAAGTTAAATATGTGTTTATATGAATAAACAATGAATTGGATATGGCATGTGATGTGATTATTAACAAAGGTCTATATATATATATTCATATATATACATAGGTAAAGATATATGATAAAGATATCAAATATTTATATGTGATCAAACTTATGTACAAGGTTGTTATGTGCAATTATGCTTTCATGTACATATTTTTAATGATGGGGTAAATGTTTATTTGATGCATGCATGTATACTATGAAGTTCAGAAATGTTTAAATATGATAAATGAAGGTTTTAATGTATGACTATCATATGATTACATGAATGTAATATATATAAATGTATATATATGTAAACGTCTAAATGATTATACACGATTTTTATTGATTTCTTGAGGATTACTATAATACTTATAGTTTGAAATGTCAAATTTACTTGTATAAAGAAGTAATATGATTTGTAGAATATATGTGTATATGTAAACATATATATATATATATACATACATAGTATGATCTTACATGATTGGGTTCGAAAGATGTTTAGAGTAATGATTTAAAGAATATGTTTAAAGTGAAATGCATGAATATGTATTTGCTTAATTGAAATGACATGATTAAGCATTTGTGATGTCACATGTTAGCATGCTAAAATACAGATCTACAGAGCAATAGGCTCAATTATAGAAATCTTATTAAAGTATATAATGGCAATGTTATATGTGACTATGTATACAAGTGTATGAATTAAAGAAGGAGTGTCTTGTCATGTGATTATTACATGAGCAAATTGTATAAATTATTTTATGAATTATGCATATATGTTTATGCACTAGAGAAGATATATATTTGTACATGATTATGCATAGGTGCAAACAGTATAATATAGGTACAATCTTGTTATATGAAATAGTTACATGATTGAATAAGATTACAAGCACAGAATAGTAATACCCAATAGTTAGAATGTTCAAAGGTTTACATAAAGTTACGCATATACATGTATATGATATCTTGCTCATAGTTATAAAGGAATATATATATAGATACATATATGTATATGATGAATAGAGCAAAGTAAAGAATAACATTGCTTAATAGCCATACATGATCATGTACATGATTATTTTATTCATAGTTATACAAGGGTATACATTTGCATATATGAATATGATTGAATAGAGTAAAAGTAAACTAAAGAAAGATAAAGTGAGAGATTATATTTTCCTGCTACTAGAGTTTAATTATGGATAGATAGGTGCCTATAGGAAAACTTACAGCTGCCATAGTTTGGCCCAATTGGGTCTAAAGTATGTTTGATTCTATTTGTATCATGAACAGCCCCATTTGGGTTGTTAGGCGACCCCGTTTGGGTCTGGTTGATCGGTCTAAAGTATAATTTGGCCCCGTTTGGGTCTATAGATCCGATATCTTCAGATATTCCCCATTTTGATACCAAAGTGTATCGATAGTTCTCGTTATCCACTGATAGAACTAAGGCAGGCTAAACTATAAGTACAGTACATACATTAAAGTATAAAGTATTAAGAAAGCATCATATAAAACTTAAGGATATTGCTTGATTACATGTCTGACATGATTTGCTTGTATTATTTCATAATTTTAAATAAATAGAGGTTACCAAGTAACACATGATATGTATGCTATTTATAGTTGGTTCCAAATGTTCAAAAATGCTTAAATGAGTTAAATGCATGAAGAATTCTCAGTCAATATACAATACCAGCATTCTAAGTTAACTGTTAAGTTTTTTTCAAATGTTTTTATTGTTTACTACGTGAGGTTGATAGATTTGTCAATATTTTCTAATCCATTGATTACATGTTAAATAAATGTATATGTTTAAATTGTGCTGAGTGTGATTACTGATGAAGTAATGTTAAAATCGAAATGCTTTAAAAGTTAAAGAAAAAATATATAAGGTAAAGATATAATAGTTTAATAAAAAAAAGTAAGTATTCAAACGAATGAGAAAATGGCATTTTACACATGGAATATTTTATACAGAGGTACAAGGAATATAATTTATTTGAATATAATACCATGCTTCTAAGATAGTTAAGTATATCAAAGTGATCACTAAAATCAAAATGTGGGAACTCATAAAGTATAGATGAAGTATATATAAATGTTTGTAAATAAGTGATAGACATATGGCATACTTATTAAAATGTTCGGCAATTGATATTAATACATGAATAATATAGTCATCAATGTTTGACAACTAATAATTCAAAGTAATTGGTCAATCGTAACATATAGAAATTCAGAAAGTAAACTTGATATTGGTTATAAGTATAACAAAAGTGAATATAATTATGGGAGATTATTGTGAATATTGTTTATAATGATTAGTTTATTTGCTTTAAGATGTATATTTATATATGGGTTTTCATCTTGATGACCTTTAAAAAGGGGTCATCCACATGTTTTTGTTCCCCACTAAGCTTTATAGCTTAGCACGGGTGTTTCATCCATATAGGTTGCAAGTAAGGATTTTTCCTTGGGATGATATCTGCAGTGGTATGGCCAACACAAGAGAGAGATTGAAAGTATAGTCTAATGTTAAGTGCAATTTGATTACAAGATTCTTATTTAATCTGCAAAGGATGTGATGTACAGATGATTCAAAAGAGTAAATATTGTATTGCTTAAAGATACTCTTAAGTATACAGTAAACTTTTAATAGTATAGTTTATATGTCGGATTTATGTTTAAAGTTTGAAAAAAAGAAAATATATATTTCGAACATTAAAACTGGAAAGCTTGCTTAATGATATCCGATATAGTGTTTAAAACTATGTAGCAAATAAGGGTGTTATAATTAGTGATATCAGAGCAGCTGGTTTAGTCGTTTCTGGACTATAGGTGTCTAGAGTTATGATCATAGGAAGCTATAGAGTATTGGCCAATGCAGATATCCTGGTCTTGTTATGGTTAGACTAAAGTTTCATGATTCGATCGAATCTGATAAACAAGATATAAGGATAGTAATATATGTGGGTAAAGGTATATGATTGAAGTTTCAGAAATGGACTATGTGGATAATAGTACTTTATTGGGATCTTAATTTCGGATTGAATAGTACATAATATGTGCATATAAAAGTATACAGGATTATGAAATAGGCGTGTTAATAGAATAAATTGTGATTATTTAATTATGATACATGAGATGGAGTTTTGCTTAGTTGATGAAAGTATTTATAGTTGAAGGTTTTGAGATATCAAGTTGAGGAGTAATTATGATGCTCTATATACCTGTCATTTTTTCCTTATCAAGTATGGACAATTGACGAAACATTATACACGGGATGGGGAAAAAACATATGCAGCACATAAGAAAATGCATTTGTATCTTATTGCATCCACAAAAGCATTATTCACGCATAACATAGCATCAAGCATCATATTACATGTGTAGGCCCCAGCTGATAAAGTAAATAGACAAGATATATGCTGAGAATAGTAATGATGTAATTGTTCGATAATATCACTCCTTATGGAGATTGATTTATAAGAGAATCGAATTAAGTCAAAGTAAGTATCAAGAAAAGTTGATAGAGATAGTATGAAATAAAAGTTTATAATGTTAGACAAAGAAGTACATGAATGATAGTTATATATTCAAGTAAATAATACATGAATGAATTTTGAGGACGAAATTCCTTAAGGAGGAGAGATTTGTAAGGACCCAAAATAGGCCTTAGAAGAATTCAAGAGCAATTTCAAATTAGCAAAGTCTAATTAAACATTATTGGACTTTTTGGTACTCTTTTGGCTATATCTCGAGTTATAGAGCACCAAATTATATGATTCTAATTGGGTTTGAAACTAGACATCCATATATAAATTTCATATAAAGAAACCAAGTTTCAAATTTGTCTTTAACTAGGTTATATTTAAACATAAAATTCAGAATAGTCTACTGCCTAGTCACTAGGAGCAGACCTCAGTGTTAAGTGAATATCTGAAAATATATAAATGATTTTGAGATGATTCTTGATTTTTTAGAAACTAAAAAATAGTTCAACAAGTTTGTAGAAGATAACATTTGCTAAAAATGGCTTTTGGAAGGTTAAAAATTACATACAAATTGAATTTAGAAAACTGCCTGTGATAGTGGATGCAATAGTCAAGTGATAATGTAAGGCCCCTAACATGACCCTAATCTAATTTGCATATTTGAATGGGATTTTTATTTGATTAAGATTAAATTAAATGAGGAATTTGAATAAGTATAGGTCAAGAGGGGGTAAATTATCATGATATTATGTTTTGCATGAAAATAAAATTTTAAAGCATGGTTTAATGTTAATTAAAGGTCCAATTGAAGTAAAAGGTGTTAAGTTGGGGTAAATGTATTGTTTTGGAAACTCAAGGGTCAAATGTGGATAGAAATGATTGTTTAAAGGTCAACGTGAGAGAAGGAATAAATGCATAGGTTAATGTTTGAAAGGAATTAAATGGAGAGGTTAAAGTTTAACATGCAAAGATTTGCTAGGTTATTGTGTAGCATGCAAACGGTTAAAGGACTAAAGGGGGAATTATCCTTTGCTATTATAAAAAGCCGACTTTGAAGAGAGAGAAGAAAGAATGGAACGGCATTTCTTCAAGAAAAACACATAAATGTTTCTTTCTCTCTCTCTTATGATTCAAAATTGATACCTTAAGTAATCTTGAATAGAAAATTGTGCATGTTGCTTAATCAAGAGTATAATGCATTAAACTTAAGGTAATTAAACTGTTAATTGGACCCTTCATCATCTTCTTCTTCTTCTTTTCATTTTGACTGAAAAGAACGTTAACAGTGCTGAAACTTGTATGTCGTTCATTTTGTGAAGGAGAAGAGGAAGTAAGGAAGAGCAAAGGAAAGGGTATTGCTAGAGGTTGAAGACTTTGGATTTGTCAGCCAAGGTATGGGAATTTAGGCTATTCATATTGCATGTGAAATTGATTGTTGGAAATTGGTAGAATTTATAGAGTTCAAAGTTACATTTTGCTGAATTTTATCGATGTGAGGTTAAAGAAGACTGTCCTTACCGAGTCGTGAATGTCTTCATGAGTCATGAACTTTTGTTCGACTCGCGAAGCTCTTCACGAGTCGTGCATCTTCTTCCAATGTTGGGTCACTCGTGAAGCTCTTCACGAGTCGCGAACATTAGTCCGACTCGTGAAGCTCTTCACGAGTCGTGAAGTATAGTTTATCTTCTGCACTAGTGAAACTCTTCACGAGATGAGAGTTTTGGCCGTATAAGCTTCACTCGTGAACCTCTTCACGAGTCAAACATATCGTCATGACTAAATGACCTGTTTGGAATATTTTGCTCATAAGTTGAGTTATAGAACAGTAAATTGAATGATTATTTTTGCATTGGAAAATAGACTTCTCTACCTATATTTCATGTGAAGTAACCTAGACTTGAATATGCCTTTATGTACATGGAATTTAAGATTGAATCTGGACTAGTTCCCTAGACTGTACACAAAAACAGAATTCACAATAATGGGCATATCTTTTTATAGAGAGGTTGAAATGTTACAAACTGAAATTCTAGAAAAATTAGAGACATGAAATTCTAAATTTGATGAAGAAATACTGGTTTAAATCCTTCTAAATTTTACATTATAATTTGTTTTAAATGACAGTCCACACGATTTGGTTTTTAAAATATCCTGTAGTACTTTTCAAATAACTCAAGCTAGTCTTTTCTGGGCAATTAGTGGTATCAGAGCCCAGGTTTAGTCTTTTCTGGGCAATATGAAATTAATAATGGTTCTTAGAGGTTGAGATGATATTGGTCTAGACCAAATAGCCATACTCGGTGTTATTGTTATTGAGATGCAAATTTTGATGATTGCGAGGGATGATTAACTTGCGACTGATGGATATTAGAGTGCTAATAGTAGTTTGATTTAGAAAGTGTGAGATGATATCTAAGGAATTATCGGTATCTCTCACTTCCATATATAGGAAGTACTTAAAAGCCTTTATGTTGTATGATTGAAGTATAGCATAAGTTTGATTATAAGATGTCTAGAGTGTTTATTATGATTTTAAGGAAAAGTTTATATGATAAGAAGAGAATTTGAGTTCTGGCATTACTGAGCTTATAAGATGTTGAGGTTACTAAGATGCTTTATATATGATTGTTAGGATTTTCCTAATTAGCTTGGGCGATTGAGCATGTTTGAGTATATCAGGATGGGATAAGACATGTACAGTTTATAAGAATACCCATTAGTATTCTATTGCATACATAAAGTCATTAATACATTGCATAACATCCCATAACATATGAAAAGCATTGAATCGCATATTTGGCCCAGCTGAAAAAGGGAAAACTGATAGGAAATGTATTGAGCATAGGAGTACCTGAAATCAGAGATAGATACTAATGAAAGAGATGCATGACTTTGTTATAGCTATAGTTGCTTGTAGATAAGATTGACTTTAAAAATTTATAGCATTAAAGATAAATATTATAAATTTGAATTTCGAGGATGAAATTCTTTTATGGAGGAGAGAATTGTAAGGACCTAATCTTGGCACTAATCGGATTATAGTAAAGTGACGAGAATTATGATTAATTAAGGTAAATATGGAATTATTTTGCATTATTAAGGTTAAGCCCCATTGGAGGTATTTTTGTAATTCCAGCATGAATGAAAATTTTTATGGTTGAAATTAAGGTTAAAGAGGGATATAGTTGAAGTGAATAAGAAGTTTGAGTGTCAAAGGTTAAGAAAAATAGGTTGATGGGGTTAATTGTAATGAGGGTAATTTTGGAAATTCACACGATGAGATATTTCAATAGCTTTTAAGAGAAGGAAATGAAGGTTTTTGAAAGTGGGGGGATCGGCATTTGGAGAGGGGTAGCTCTCTCTCTTTCTCTGCTGGTTACGGGTTGGAGATGGGAGCTAGGGTTTGTGAGTGAAGACTAAAGGAAATTAACAGTACTAGAGTGGGATCTAGATGATTAAAGGAAGATTTGAAGCTTCAATAGCAGGTACAGGAATTAGGTTTACTATAATGATTAAACTTTAGGGGTCTTCCCTTTACTTATATGTGTGGGTTCTCTTGAGAAAATGTAGGCCTAATCTAGTGATTTAGATGAGGATTAAAATGTTTTAAGACTTTAAGAATGTTGGTTGTAAAGGGGTGAAATGAGATATGGGATTAAAGTTTTTATCGTGCATAAATTAGGTTTTAGAATAATCGAGCTTATATGTATTCATTTCTGTCGTGAATCCATGCACGGCCACACAGGGAATGGCTTCCTTCCATGCACGGCCACAGGTGGATACCTTCTTTCTCACCCATAGCCACATATGGATGCCTTCTTTTTCACCCATGGCCACACGTGGATGCTTTCCTTCTCACCCACGGCCACGCATGGATTCTTTCTTTCTCACCCACGGCCACGCGTGCATGCCTTCCTTCACACCCACGGCCACGCGTGGATGCCTTCCTTCTTACCCATGACCACGCGTGGTATGCCTTCTTTCTTATCCATGACCATGCATTGTACCTCTTCATCTTATGCATGGCAGCGTATACAACTTTTTCCCTTGCTTTGCCGTTAGGCCTTTTCCTCTTTCTTTTACACGGCCACTTGTATGGCCCCTTTTAGTGATTATTGTTCACACACTAAGCTATAAATCCTTCATAAATCATGAATTCATATTGTAATATGTTTGGAGATAATTGAGCGGACCATATGTAAGGTACATGATTATGTTAATTAAAGTGGTGGTCAATAAGTCATATGATTTCTAAATGAAATAATTGAACTGTGAAGTCTTTCTAGGACATTATGAATCACCTAGGTAGACGTTAATCTCTGATGTAAGTACTTTCACTATTTGTGAGACACCGAATGTCTATATATAATATATGTATTGGATGAACTAAATGTATGAAGATTAAATTAAGTATACTGAAGCAAATGAAATGGTTTTGATGAACCATTCAGGGACGTTCTTCTTTAATGAATATGTTTTTATGTGTGGAGTCATGTGGTCATGGTTTATATGATTATATGTATGGTTTCATTCTAGTGAACTATCATTAGGTATTACCCGAGTCAACCTTGAAATTCAAAACATGTTGTTACTTAATGATCTTATATTCAAAGACGTGTAATGCATTGGGCTCTTGAAACATTGCTTTGAGCTAGTATTGCATGATACTCAATAACCATTATGCTAAAGCATTATATTGCAAGATATAAGTTAACCGATAATTATGCAAGTATAAGCAGGTTGTATGTATTCTTGAACATCAGGGCTTTAAGCTAGTATTACTATGTAAGTGAATAATATGTGTTCATTTGTGGAAAATGGCTTTAAGTAAATGTTATATTAAATAAAAAGAACATGATGAATGAAAGATGTTCTTAAAGAGATAAGCCTGCGGGTGTTAGTTCATTTATGGGTCAGATAGGCATGCTTAGAGGGATTCTGCAGTTGCCATTGTTGACCCCGTTTGGGTCTTGTTCCTTTATGGAACCATCGCTCGGCCTTGTTGGGTCTATTGTATCTTACTGGAACAATTGTTGACCCCGTTTGGGTCTATTGTTTTGTTCCTTTATAGAAGCATAGTTCGGCCCTCTGGGTCCATTGTTTGATACCTTCGGTATACATTGCTCCCGTTATCCACCCTTTGAACTAGTACTTAGGTAGGCGATTAAAAGTTTAAAGATTTAGCAATATATTTGAAATAAGAATATATATATATATATATATCATTTGCTTCACCTATATAATGTGTAAATGATAAATGGATTACTATATTGCTTGGTTTAAAACCCTTTTGGCTATAATGGTTTCAATGAAATGCAGTTCTCTGTTCTGTATTATATAATTAAGAATGCATGACATATGTGAAGTAATGTCACCAAAATTATCTCATATAGATTTTATATGATATATGCACTCCTTTTATGGTTAAATTGAACAATTGAGACATATCATACATAATCATTATTATAAAAAGTATACGATGGATGCTGTGCTATCATTTCTATGAGGTCTAGATTATAGTAAGAATAATATTTATGTTTAAGATTGCTAATTCATTTAATATTGTAAACATGTGTGTTCACTTAATTTAATGGTTGTAATGATTTCATGATATATTTTTAGAGTTTATTCTGGGAGTTAGTTTCCCTACTAAGCTTTATAGCTTAGCATGGGTTTGTTATTCGTGTAGGTTCTGGTTAAGATCTAGTGGATCGATAGCTGGTGGCTAGTCAACCTTTGAGGAGAAGATCTGGTAGAGTATTGTTTCCTTTGTGGATTCCATTATGTATTTTTTGCATTATGTTAGGCCTTTCTAATTATAAGTTGGTTTTAAGTTTTGTGGCATGTAATAATTATGGCCTTTGCTATTTATTATTATCTATGCCTTATCTTTGCTAAGTTATGATGATGATTGATGTTTATGCTTGGTTTGTGGATTAGGGTGTTACAATCCCTACTAAGCTTTATAGCTTAGCACGAGTGTTTTATCCATTTAGGTTGCAAAAGAGGATTTTCTTTTCAGGGATAATATCTGCAGCAGAGTGGCCAGCACAAGTTAGAGAGATAAAGACTGAAAGTATAGACTTTGATTTGGATTCTTTGGGTAAAAAGTTTTTTTATGGCATTAGAAATTGTATATGTATATATGCCTAATAGTTGTATTTTCTAATGTATAAAGAGACTCTGAAGTATATAGTAAATTTTTTAATAGTATAGTATTTATGTTAGATTAAGTTTTATATATATAAATCTTTGTATAATATTGTTAAGATATAATAGTGTAGAAAAGCATGTTTAATGGTACAATATAAAGTGATATAGCTATGATTAGGATAAAGGTGCTATAATTAGTGATATAAAAGCATAGGTTTAGTCATTTTTGGACTATAAAAGTTAATAAATTGTTATCATAGGAAGTTTTAGAGTGTTTGCCAATGCAAATATCCCTATTTTGCTATGATTAGGCTATAAGTAGGATGATTTGTTAAAATATGGAAAAAGATCGAAAAAAAGTTATTTCTTTGGGCTTTTGAATTTATTTGTCCCCGATGCCATTGTTGTATTTTGAGATGAGATAATAGTTTCAAAAGTTGAAAGTTTTCTGGATATGAATGACAACTTAACTCGAATTATATAATAGTTATTTGATTATAAGATATCGAGAGATATCGAAAGGAAATGTGAGACTAAAGGAAATAGAAATAAGTGTGCAAGATGAAAACAAGTAAAGGAAAAGTTACATATTAATATAAAGTGCAAAGAAGTTTAAAGGTTTCATATGTATCTCAAAAGAAGAGGTGCATTATAGTGAGAAGAGACTGATTTTTGGAATTAATCATATCGGTACAGACTGGTAAGATTGAGTTTCTAATGAAGCAATATGTCATTAAAGGAGCTTTCAGTATTTATCCTCTCCTCTTTGATAATTATATATATGTATAGATAGAATCCTGGTAATAGAAATGCTTATATGTATTTTTGGAATATTAGATAAGATGGAATATTTGAATGTAACCTAAATGTATAATTGTATAGTACTGGGATCTTAAGTTTGGATTGAACAGTAAATGATATGAAATGCATATATGACTAGTTTTTGGATTACAGTACAAGTGTGTTAATAGAGTATAAGAAGATTATATCCAATATGGTTTATGAGAAAGAGTTCATGTATAGTGGATAAGACTCCCTATATATGAAGTTATTGTGATGAGAAACTGAGGTTGATTGTGATGCTCTGTATTCTTGTTAGTGATTCCTTAACAAGTGTGGGCAATTGATGAAACATATCATAGTGGGATGGGGCAAAACATATGCATTACATGAGAATATGCATATACATTCTCTTGCATATATGAAAGCATTATTCACTCATAGCATAGCATCATTTTACATGCACAGGCCCCAACTAAAAAAAGGAAATTGACAGGATATACAATGAGCATGGTAATGATATAACAAGTATGATAAGGTTACCCTTATTCGAAGTTAGAGTTTTATGAGAAGTGAATCAAGTTAAAGAAAGAATCTAAGGAAGTTAGTAGAGATAGTAATGAATGAAGGTTGATTGTAATAGATACAGAAGTACAAATAGAAATATAGAAATAGTAGTGATGTATACGAATAATGGTTACAGATAAGAATTTCAAAGAGGAAATTCTTTAAGGGGGAGAGAATTATAAGGATCCAAAATAGGCCCTAGCAGAATTCAAGGGCATTATCATGTTAATTAATATCTAATCAAGCTTAATTAGAGGAATTACTATAAGCTAAGGCCTTTGTGGATTAATGGTCTCATGTGGTGGAAGGTTAGAAAGTCAATTAAATTTTTTGTATGCAAGTGTGCAATTGAAAAGGGAATTATAGTAAAGTAGACAGTTATAATAAAATTAAGTATTGTGGGTCAAATAAATAAAATAAACGAAGATGGGGTGCAATTAAAGAAAAGAAAGTAATCATGGGGTCAAATTGGAAAGAAATAAAGAAATAAGGATACATTGCTAACATGAAAATAGATAGGGGAGCATTAGGGTACTTTGCCTTTCTATTTAAGTGCTAAAACCCTTGCATGTTAGAGAGAGAAAACATTTTATGGGTTCTTGAGATGGGGAGGATGAGTTTGCAAGGAAAAAGAGAAAGAAATGTAGATTTTATTTCTCTCATTCATCTCTCACTAAAAAGAAATGATAATCCCTCTTCTCTCTCTTGAAAATCCATAAATCCCTCTCTTCTATCTTGTGATAAATTCAGCCTCTTAACTTCTTAGAATACTCTTGAGTTGTTGGAAGTTGCATTTAAGGGTTGGTGATGAGGAATATTCAAGAAATACCATAGCAAGCAAAGAGGAAGAAGAAGAAGAAGAAGAATAAGAAGAAGAAGAAGAAGAAGAAGAAGAAGAAGTAAAGATAAAGAAGCCTTGATGGTAGATTTGGTGTTTCATTACAGGTTTGGGATCCTTACTCATATTACATGTAGATTTAATTTAAGGAAATGTGGATAAAATGTGTGAAAGAATGTATTTATCGTTGATAACACAGTGTTATGGTTGAGATGTAAAGGATTATATCTTACATGTGTTATTTAGTTGAAGATTAAAGAAGCAGAAAATATGTTTTGATTCACTAGGAACCAATTTCAATATTTTGAGCATATCTCAAGATTTATAATTCCAATTTTGGTAATTATAGTTGGTAAATTCACCTAAGATATAGGCCTATAACTTTGTAGAAGAAACCTTTGTTTGATTCTGCTTTTAAGTCCACTTATTTTTAAGTTGAAATTGGATGTGAGCTACTGTTTGGATTCAATGAGTAGATTTTATTTTTTTGTACATAATTTTTTGTAAAGAAGTCTAAATTCTATAATACAAAATTCTAGATAAACTAGACATATAGCAGCATAATTATTATGAAGGAATGTTAGTCTAATTTTGTACCTATTTTTATTCCATGAATTTTCAAATTGATATTAAAATCTGTCTTTAGGTTAGTTTGACCTAATTAGAATTTTTACTTATAATTTGAGTTGTAGAATGGAAAATTGAATAATTCTAGTTTGGTTATAATCTAGAGTTCTATATCTAAATTTCATATGCAGAAATTGAATTTTAAATCTATCTCTAGGTTGGTCTCGTGTTGCATTAAAATTGGTTATGCCTACTACCCTTGTAGTGAGAACAGCTTATAGTGTTTCTTGATTATCTTAAGATTTAGAAGTGATAATGAGTTTTTTTCTAATGTTACAAATGTTGGTAATTATCGGTTACATGCATCACATACATAAGTGAAATTTAAATTTTTTAACCAATAGATCTAATCTTGCCATGATTTTACAATATAAATATTAATGAGAATAAGAAAAATCACCTTTGATTTTTGTTGAACAGTTGATTTTCCTTCTCACCGGGTTATCGCAAACCACAATGTCCAAAATTGAACACCTCCAATTAGTAATCCATACTAGAGAAGAAATAAATTAACCAAGAATGGAGGAACCACAAGGCTGGCCGAATTCTCCTTGATGCTAGCAAGGGGGTGACGGATAGGGTTTTTGAGAGAGAGAATTTCTTTGTCTCTTAATTGTTCACTTCACCCTAAAATCCCTATCACTTGGATTTTTATAGTTAGGTTAAAAATCCAAATTCATAATAGGATTGAGCTCTTTAAAATTTCTAGATAAATATTAAATGGGTTTCTATAATTATTAATAATTTATTTAGGCTCAATTAAATCCAATTTAAGTCCATTCATAAAGGATTATGCACAAAAACCATAAACTAGGTCCTTTGTGCATACACTTGGATTTAATCACATAAATTAATTCCAAATCCATACAAATTAAATATGTAGGCTCCATAACACTTATTAAATATATTTAATTTATTTTGGTCCAAGAATTAGGCCTCTAAAGCCTTCTATCTAAAGTTGGCATGAAACCCTTCCTCTAGAGGGTTTCTACGCCAAAATCAATTCTTTGGGCCTCTTTAATTTCTTCAATGGATTTATTAATTATTATATCAATCCTATAACACTTATAGTCAAATAATAATTAATTATGAAATACATTATTTCAGTTAGGTCCATTATACATAACATTTCTAAAAAGTTCTGCGAACAATTCCACTTAATCATAATTAATTAAACTCTTTAATTAATTATTCTCTTGTTCATTTCTCTTCTCCCGTAATAATATCAAATATTATTATCCTTGTCATTTTACCATTTTATTCTTTACTCTATATGTATGTAACCTATTAGGTTCTTGTCCATATTGGCAATATAATATTTAATTATGAGTTCTATTCAAAACTCACATGATTTAAACTTATTTAAATCATTTTATCAATCCCTATTGATATTTATGATACACTATTATATAAATCATGAGCAGCCTCTAGCTAGGCATTATGGCTACCCAAATGTCAGCAAAGTCAAGTGGTTTGACTATACCCTTCCATAGAAACACTTACCATGTAATTACTCTTTTCACCACTCTTATCTCAATTAGATTCTGAGTATGGATTTTTGTCAACTCATATAAATCTAATTATGTATGTTCTATTAATTTAACCATTGTTCCCAAAATTCCGTTCATGGATCCCTATCCATCTTGGCATATTACTCTGGCCAGAGATTCTCTGAACAAGAAAATTATAGAATCATGCGAGATAACTTTCCTTAATAAATCTGGGATGGTGAATCCTTTATCAATCACTCAACTAACTTCAAGTAGGTCATGATATACCCAACCTCCTAACTATGTTAACCCTCAGTTAGAAGTAATTAGTTATGGAGTCAAAGTATACCACTTGCTACTTAAGATAACTTTGGTGATCTCAAGTCTAAGGATACTTACACAACCGCTATGAAGAGATTCCTCACTGACTTAGATTTAGTATCCATGTGAGGATTCTCTTTGCAGGACTCCAATTAACTTGTTCTTCTAACAAGCATCCACATGTTAGCTTTGATTATCTTCCATAGTCACAGTTATGAGAACTACTGCTTGAACCATTAAAGAAGCATACCATGTGCTAGTCTATTCGAATTAACAATATCCTATATTGTTAATTGTATGACTAGGAATATTAGATATTAACACATTTGCATGCAATAGACATCTCAATCATGAACACTTTCATGATTGCCTTTGCACTGTGTTTAAAAATATCTAGGACTTTATTTATTAATTTAAGATTTACAAACTCATGTATTTAAACATAGCATTAATAAATGAATGATGCCTTTTCTGAAGAATATGAATTCATACATGTGAAATACATCCCTTTTACATGGGTTCTAGGGCATACTCTCTAACAATCTCCCACCTGCAGTAGAGCTAATAAACTCATATGTCTTAAACCCATGTTATTTTTATGGTTATCATGCTTTATCTAGGAAAGTGCTTTAGTGAGGGGATCCACCGCATTATCATCCTTGGGGACCCTTTCTATTTTCACATCATTTCTAGCATTTACTTTTCTTATGAGATGGTAGCATCTAAGAACATGCTTGGATTGCTGATGAGACCGTGGTTCCTTTGCTAGCGCAATGGCTCCATTATTGTCACAATATAAAGGAATCAGATCAATAATGCTAGGCACCACTCCTAGTTCCGATATGAACTTTTTGATCTAGACTGCTTCATTGCCTGCTTTCAAAGCAACAATGTACTCAGCTTCTGTCATGGAATCAGCAGTTGTTTCTTGTTTGAAACTCTTCCAACTAAATGCCCCTCCTCCCATTATGAATACAAAACCAGACTATGATTTACAATCATCTTTGTTAGATTGGAAGCTGGCATCCGTATACCCATTTACTTCCAAACTGCCCTCCCCATATACCTAGAATATATCCTTAGTCCTTCTTAAGTACTTAAGGATATTCTTGACAGCTGCCTAGTGTTCCTCTCCAAAATTGGATTGGAATCTACTTGTGACACATAAAGAAAATTTTACATCTAGATGTATACATAACATAGCATACATGATAGAACCAATTGTATATGCATATGGCATTCTATTCTTGCTCTCTCTATCTTCTAGTGTCTGCGGACACATAGACTTATAAAGGTGTTTCCCATGCACCATGGGTATAAACCCTTTCTTAGAGAGATCTATATTGAACCTCTTTAATATTTTATCTATATATGTACTTTGAGAAAGACCTAGCAACCTATTGGATCTATCTCAATATATCCTTATTCCCAGAATATAGGATGCTTCTCTAAGGTCTTTCATGGAGAATTACTTGGATAGCCATATTTCAACAGATTGGAGAAGAGAAATGTCATTTCCTATGATTAATATGTCATCCACATATAGAACTAGGAAGACAATTGCACTCCCACTGACCCTTTTATACACACAAGGTTCATCTTCATTCTGTGAGAAACCAAACTCTTTGATTGTCTCATAGACTCGTATGTTCCAACTCCTAGAGGCTTGCCTCAATCCATAAATGGATCTTTGAAGCTTTCATACCTTTTTGCCATCTCCTGATGTGAACCCTTCTGGTTGTGTCATATACACATCCTTAGTCAGATTTCCATTTAGGAAAGCTTTCTTCATATCCATTTGCCAAATCTCATAATCATAATGAGCTGTAATTGCTAAAAGTATTCTTATAGACTTAAGCATCACTACAGCAAAAAAGGTTTCATTATAGTCAATACCTTCTTTTTGATAATAGCCTTTTGCTATTAAGTGAGCTTTATAGGTAACTATATTACCTTCCATATCGGTCTTCTTTTTGAAGACCCATTTGCACCCTATGGGTTTTATCCCTTCAGGTGGTTGAGTTAAAGTCCATACTTTGTTCTCATACATGGAGTCCATTTCAGACTACATAGCCTTAAGCCATAAATCACGTTCTAAATTATTCAAAACTTCTTGATAGCTTGTAGGCTCGTTGTCCTCTACTACAGTTATGCCTCTATCTGAATCAATGTGAAATCTATATCTTAGAGGGATAGAATGCATCCTAGTAGATCTTCAAGGATTTTGTGTATAATAAGGTTCAACTATAATCTCATCGTTATAAAATTCAGTCTCAAGTTCAATCGGTTGATCTATTTCTATTTGTGGGTCTTGAACTTCACCAAGTTCAATTTTACTCCCATTGTCCTCTGATAGGAGAAATTCTCTTTCCAAGAAGACAGTATTCCTTGAAACAAACTCCTTTTGTTCTAAGGCATGATAGAAATAATATCCAAATGTTTCTTTTGGATATCCCACAAACAAACATTTGTCAGACTTAACATCTAGTTTGTCTGACATTGTCCTCTTCACATAAGCAGGACAACCCCATACTTTCATATAAGAAAGTGTGAGTTTCTTGTTATTCCATATCTCATATGGAGTAACATCAACTGATTTACTAGGAACTCTGTTTAACATATAAATAGCAGTTTCTAGTGCATATGCCTAAAAGGACTTAGGCAAGTTTGCTCGGCTCATCATGGATCGAACCATATTTAATAGTGTTCTATTTCTCCTTTCAGATAAAACATCATGTTGTGGTGTATATGGTGGAGTCCATTGAGATAAAATCCCATTATCTCTAAGATAATCTTAAAATTCTTGACTTAAGTACTCTCTACCTCGATCTGATCTAAATGTCTTAATACTCTTGCCAAGTTGCTTCTCTACTTCATTTCTGAATTCTTTGAACTTTTCAAATGCTTCTGATTTATATTTCATTAGATAGATATATCCAAACTTGGAATAATCATCTATGAAAGTAATGAAGTAGGAGTAACCTCCTCTGGTATGTGTAGTCATTAGACCACATATATCTGAATGTATTAAGTCCAAAACCATTTTAGCTCATTCTCCTTTACCAATAAAGGGATCTTTTGTCATTTTTCCCAATAAACAAGATTCACATGTATCAAATGATTCATAATCAAATGATCATAAATCACCTGACTTGTGTAATTTGGTCATGCATTTCACATTTATATGGCCTAAACGACAATGCCATAAATATGAGGTATTTAGATTATCTTGTTTCATTCTCTTGGGATCCACATTATGCACTTCTTTAATTAAATCAAGAACAAATATACCATTCTCAATGATAGCTTTAGCATAAAACATATTATTCTTAAAAATGTAACAACATTTGTCTTCTAAAGAAATTTCATAATCGTTCAATAAACAATTAAAATAAATTATAATTTTTGATAAAGCTGGAACATAATAACAATTATTTAATTCCATTATTAATCCACTTGGAAGAGGCAAATGGTAAGTGCCGACAACTGTTGTAGAGATGTTTTGTCCAGTAGCTGACTGTAGACATATTTCTACCTTTCTAACTCTTTTAATGCTTTAAGCCCCTGTAGATCATTACACAAATGAGATCCATATCCGGTATCCGATACCCAAGGTTGTTTTAAAGCAATAGAATAAGTATTAATTTCAATCATATGAATACTTGAAGTGGAAGCATCAACTTTCTTCTTCTCCTTGAGAGAATCTAGATAGGCCTTGCAGTTATGCTTTCAATGACAACCTTTTCCACAATGGATGCGAGCTATTTTAGGATTCTTGTAAGGCCCCTAACATTGATGGAATATGACACGGTATGAATGTGATGATAACGCAGCAGAAAAACAAAAATTTGTCATCATACATACCATACAAATCCAAAGCAAGAATCGAAACATGCAATTTTAGGGTTGCATAACTTACAATTTATGATGCCTTTTGAAAATTGAATTTGATGATGCCCAGCAACTAAGGTCACTTTATCCGCCTTAGGTCTCAATCACCAATGCCAAGGAACAGCCTTTAACGCCACTCCCTCTATTCTCACACACACACTTGCACCGACGGCTTAAAATCGAGATTGCTAGCTCTCTTTTTCGGTATTGTGTAATGGCTATAGTTTGAAGCTACAAAATTTGATTTTGTACTTCTCTTAGGTTGCTTTTACTACCCAAGATCACAAGAGAATGAGGAACTATCCTTTCTTCTTGTGAAAATTGGCTACAAGAAATTAATGAGAGAGAGAGAGAGTTCATGCCAAAAGCAAGGAAGATTAGGGTTTTTTTCACGCCAACTTCTTTCTCTTTGTCATTAGGGTTTTATTTCTTTTTAATATATATGCTTATCCTTTGGCAAGTCTTTGATCTGAATTCAACTATCCTAAGATAATTAATTCAAACTCTATCACTTCCTAAAGATAAGTAATATATTTTGAATAAAACTTCTTTGAATTTAAAATTCGAATTTGAAATAAAACATAAGATATTTAAATAAATGAAATCACTTAACATAATTAAATGGCATGTGCCGAAATTCCTTGATTTCCATCTTGGAATTTCGGCCACTACATCCAATATTTAAATGATTTAATTTAATTTAAATTCTTTTAGGCCTTAATACTCAATTAACATAATTAACACAAGATAATTAATTAATTGAAATTAAACCTTATGGGCTGAATTTCTCTCTCTCATGGACCAAGGCCCAATAGCAATTTTATAACCCATTACATACATTAATTTGACTTTAATTAAAAGCCCAAATTAATGCCCAATACTTAATTTAAATATTTTAAGCCCAATGCTTTGTGTGCGATCCTATAGGTCCATTTAATGTTGGCAATGAATTAATAAATTAATTCAAAGGCTTTATATATTCTCTAGCAAGATATTATAGCATTCCAAATTAAATGAAAATGCATATGGCATTTAGTGACCTAATGCAATTTTGCATAGTCCCTTACCCATAAATATCAGAATTAATATAAGGCATGGAACTAGTTATCCTTATATATATTAATTCTTTTCTTGATATTCCAGTGACACTGAACTCTCAGATAAATAATGATTACTCATTATTTCATCTCGATATGGCCATACACTTCTCAGTTCACTGATCAAGTGGCCGATGATATTTTCTCTCTTATTGAGAGGGGTAATCCCTTCACTTCTCTCATGCTCTCTAACATGAATTAATGCATACCCAATCATGCCCGTACTTGTCACTCTGTTACGAGCACATTAGGTGTATGTCAAAGTACACAGTAATTCATAAAGATTTTCATAGAGATTTCAGGTCTAAGAACTCCGATACAAAACTTGCATATGAGAAACACTTATGACTTGTACCATGTAGTGTTCTCATGAGCGGATCGTATCCAGATACCATGTTCTGTAACATGTATCTATGATCTCTGATTGACACTTTTGTCCTAATGATCCGTAAGATAGAACTCATAATATCAAAGAGAGCATACTAGTCTTAATTCATTGTTATTCCCATAACAATGACTGACTAGGGATATTTAGAATGATGTCTCATTTGTTTTAAGGTCTTACAACCATGTGCCTCACACATGATAACTTAAACCAAAACAACACTCTTGGATAGTTTTATCAATTGATATGTAGAGGAAAACAAAGGATAAAGCAAATGCCTCATTTTATTAATTCAAAGTGCTTTATTACAATGCATTGGGGCTAGGGCTTACACTAACAATCTCCCACTAGCACTAGTCCCAATTGGGCATAGCCCTAAGACCGAACGCTCTCAAATGAGCTTCGTGCAGATTTGGACGCAATTGTTTCGTCAAAGGATCTGCTACATTGTCTTCACTTGCTATCTTGCTAACCTTGACGTCTCCACGATCAATGATTTCTCTGATCAGGTGGTACCTCCTGAGTATGTGTTTGGATTTCTGGTGTGACCGGGGCTCCTTGGCTTGTGCTATGGCCCCGTTGTTGTCACAAAAAATTTCTAATGGATCTAGGATGCTTGGGACCACTCCTAATCCAGAAATGAAATTTTTAATCCAAACAGCCTCTTTTGCAGCCTCACTTGCTGCAATATACTCAGATTCTGTAGTTGAGTCGGCAACGGTTTCTTGCTTTGAGCTTCTCCAGCTGATAGCACCACCGTTCAAAACAAAAACAAACCCAGATTGCGATCTAGAATCCTGAGTGCTGGTCTGAAAAGCAGCATCGGCATAACCTTGTATGACGAGCTCTTCTTGACCACCATACACCAAGAAGTGATCCTTAGTCCTTCGCAGGTACTTCAGAATCCCTTTTATAGCAGACCAGTGCTTCTCACTAGGGTCTTGCTGAAACCTACTAGTTATACTCAGTGCATGAGCAACATCCAATCTAGTACATAACATACCGTAAATGATAGATCCAATAGCAGATGCATATGGGATTCTACTCATGTTGTCCCTTTCCTCTTTGGTTTTAGGGCACTGTTCTTTAGTCAAAGGAACTCCCAAAGCCAAAGGTATGTACCCTTTCTTTGAGTCTCCCATACTAAAACGCTTTAGTACTTTGTCTATGTACTTTTCTTGACTTAGTCCCAAGAGCCGATTCGATCTATCTCTATAGATTCGAATGCCAAGTATTGTCTCGGCTTCACCTAAGTCTTTCATTGAGAAACATTTTCCCAACCATTGCTTAACCTTTTGCAATGTTGGAATGTCATTCCCAATGAGAAGGATGTCGTCCACATATAGGACCAGAAATACTACTATGCTCCCACTAACCTTCTTGTACACACAAGGCTCATCTTCATTCTTGATGAAGTCAAATTCTTTGACTGCCTCATCAAAACGAAGATTCCAACTTCGGGATGCTTGCTTTAATCCATAAATGGATTTTTGAAGCTTCCAAACCTTCTTAGGATGCTTGGGATTGGCAAAACCTTCAGGTTGTGTCATATACACATCCTCAAGTAAATTTCCGTTGAGGAAAGCAGTTTTGACATCCATTTGCCATATCTCATAATCATGATATGCAGCTATGGCAAGCAAGATCCTAATGGATTTGAGCATGACTACAGGCGAAAAGGTCTCGTCATAGTCTACACCATGAGTTTGTCAAAAACCTTTTGCTACTAGTCTACCTTTGTAGGTCTTATCAGCTTTGAGTTTGAATAGTCACTTGCATTTAATTACCTTAGCACCTTCCGGTGGATCAACCAAGGTCCAAACCTGGTTATCGTACATTGATTGCATCTCGGATTTCATGGCTTCAAGCCAATTTTCTGAGTCTGGGCTCTCAATAGCTTCTCGGTAGGTAGTAGGATCCTCACGATCTACTAACTCAATAGTGTCACTATCAATGATTAGAAATCCATATCTTTCAATCTCCTGACGTACCCTACCGAACCTTCTAGGTTCTTGTGTAATGGGTTCTTGTTCCACAACTGGTTGTGAACTTGATCCCATTTCCAACTCATCCTCTATAGGAGTTTATGGCGCTTGAATTTCTCCAAGTTCTACTTTACTCCCACTGTATTTCTTGAGAGGGAACTCCTTTTCCAATAAAACAACCTTGCGAGCAACAAATACTTTGTTCTCGGCTTGTGAGTAAAAGTAGTATCCCTTTGTTTCTTTAGGATAACCCACAAACAAGCAGACACTGGATTTGGACTCTAGTTTGTCAGATGTTAATTTCTTAACATGTGCTTCACAACCCCAAATCCTGAGAAAAGACATATTGGGTTCTTTCCCAGTCCATACCTCGTATGGTGTCTTCTCAGCTGCTTTAGTTGGAGTACGGTTCAATAGAAACGCAGCAGTTTCTAATGCATAACCCCAAAAAGAGATAGGAAGATTAGCTTGACTCATCATAGATCGAACCATGTCCAACAGAGTTCAATTTCTCCTTTTGGACACACCATTCCATTAAGGTGTTCCAAGAGGAGTGAGCTGTGAAATAATATCACACTCCTTTAGATGACTGTCAAACTCTTGGCTTAAGTATTTGCCACCTGGATCTGATCGAATGGCTTTTATACTTTTTCCAAGTTGGTTTTCTACTTCGTTCTTAAACTCTTTGAATTTCTCAAAAGTTTCAGACTTGTACTTCATTAGATAGACATAGCCATATCTACTGAAGTCATCTGTGAATGTCACGAAGTAGCTAAAACCACCTCTAGCATGTGTACTTAAAGGTCCACATACATCGGTATGTATTAGTTCTAATAAGCCGTTAGTCCTCTCACCTTTTTTTATTAAAAGGACTCTTTGTCATTTTTCAATGCAAACATGGCTTGCATGTGTCATAAGACTCTAAGTCGAATGACCCAAGCTCTTCAGTTTTGTGGAGTCTTGAAATGCGTTTTTCGTTTGCATGTCCTAAACGACAATGCCAAAAGTAAGTAGGGTTCAATTCGTTTGATTTAACCCTCTTTGTATTAATGTTGTATATTGACTCTTTGTTTTGTAAATCAAGGATATAAAGGCCATTTTGCAACATGGCATTGCCATAAGAAATGCCTTGGCGACGAATATGAGCATTGCCATTTTTAATAACAAAATCAAATTCATCATTATCCAAACATGAAACTGAAATAATGTTTCTGCTCATAGCAGGCACACAATAACAATTATTCAAAACAATACAAAGTCCGGAAGGTAAAGTGAGGTGATAGTTGCCTATCTCCATGGCAGCAACTCGTGTTCCATTCCCCACACGGAGGTCCACTTCATTCTTCCCAAGTAACCGCCTATTTCTTAGCCCCTGCACATTTGAACAAATGTGAGAACCACAACCGGTATCCAATACCCAAGTGGTAGAAATAGAAAGGTTAATTTCAAGAACAAAAATACCAAAACTGGACGCCTTGGCTCCATTCTTCTTTTGTTCTTCCTTGAAGAGAGCGTAATTCTTCCTCCAATGCCCTATCTTGTTGCAATGGAAGCAAGTGCTCTCACTCTCTTTGAGTTTTGGCGTCTTGGGCTTGGATTGGGCCTGAGGTGCACTCCCAACTGACTTGGGTTTTCCTTTTCCCTTTCCCTTTCCCTTTCCCTTAGCAGTTCCCTTCTTAATTCCCTTTTGAACCATTAGTACGGGATTGGTCTTTCGAATGTTCTCTTCAGCATTCTTAAGCATCCCATAAAGCTCAGTGACTGACTTGTTCATTGCATGCATGTTATAATTCATCACAAATGGAACATAAGCAGCAGGCAATGATCCTAAGATCAAGTCAATGGCCAATTCCTTTTGCACTAGTACCTCAAGCTTCTCAAGAGTATCAAGATACCCTTTCATCTTGAGTACATGGGTACTAACAGGAGTACCCTCAGCCATCTTGCAAGAAATTAAGGCCTTTGTTGTCACCAACCTCTCGTGACGAGCTTGCTCTTGGAACATCTCCTTGAGGTGCACCATGATCGCATAAGCCTCTTGGTCCATAAATTGCTTTTGCAATTCAGGCACCATAGTGGCTAGCATCAAACAGGTCACATCATTAGAGTCACTTTTCTTGGTCTCAAAAGTTTCCTTTCGAACCACAGAAGCGTTCCTAGCAGGTTCCTCAGGTAAGGGTGCATCCAAAACATACGACTTTTTCTCTTGCTTAAGAACTATTCTTAAGTTTCGAGACCAGTCTATGAAATTGGTGCCATTCAATTTGTCCTTTTCAAGGACCGATCGCAATGAGAAATTGTTGTTTGAAGATGCCATTTTCAATCTACAATAAAATTTAGCAAGATTAAATGAGGTCTTATTTATGATCCCACAAACCGAATTAATATCCCTTTAAATAATTCGCGTTAGTGATTTAATGTGGGCCAAGATCCACTTTTCACAACAACTTATTAGTCAAGCTGAGCTTGTACACCTAACAAGTTAAGTTACTTAGGTAGGAAAACTCCAATCATGTCTCCTACATGACTCTTGGATCAAATGGGCTAACATCCTAAGATGTTATAGCACAACCCATTTATTAGTTGCCTAGGTCCGGGCACCCCTTTCTATGATAAGTCCAACCTACATTCACAACCCATGCCTCACAAAGATAATCGGGCGCATCTAGGACTCCTAGTCTACGTGACCGATGATCGATGCCTTGACATGTTTTGAATTAGGAAGGCAACTTTGTGACTTACTATTTTAGGGATTCATTTTATTACGGCTTACATGGCATACGCTTTGTCATCCATACATAGCATGCATATATAAATAATTGCATAAAGTAAAGCGTGACAAACATGGGCCCAAAAATCTACACAAACTAGTCATAGTTTTAAGTGATTTTAAAATTAATCAATTAAATTGTCATGGACCAGAATTAAAACCAAATTTAAAATAAGTCCAGACCTGATATTTAATCTTTAAAAATCACTTACAAAAATGCCAAAAACGTTTTTACATTTAATTTTGAAAACTAGTTGTTAAAATAGCAATTTACATGCCAACAAGCACCTAGTTTCATAATTAACATGTACCATCAGGTATAAATAATTAAATCCGACCATTACCAGCCCTAATAACATCTTAGGACAGTATATTAACATGTCATATTAATTATAATACCTATCAAATCAATTAAAATCGTTTTTACACCAAAATAATGCAAAAAACTCAAAACAGAAAATTTCAGATATGCATGTTTTCATAATGACGATTTTTAATTAATTTTTTCATGCATCTAAAGCACTAAAATAAGCATGTTTAGGCTCTGATACCACTGATGGAATATGACATGGTATGAATGTGATGATAACGCAGCGGAAAAACAAAAATTTTTCATCATACATACCATACAAATCCAAAGCAAGAATCGAAACATGCAATTTTAGGGTTGTATAACTTACAACTGATGATGCCTTTTGAAAATTGAATTTGATGATGCCCAGCAACTAAGGTGACTTTATCCGCCTTAGGTCTCGATCACCAATGCCAAGGAACAGCCTTTAACGTCACTCCCTCTATTCTCACACACACACTTGCACCGACGGCTTAAAATCGAGATTGCTAGCTCTCTTTTTCGGTATTGTGTAATGGCTATAGTTTGAAGCTACAAAATTTAATTTTATACTTATCTTAGGTTGCTTTTACAACCCAAGTTCACAAGAGAATGAGGAACTATCCTTTCTCCTTGTGAAAATTGGCTAAAAGAAATTAATGAGAGAGAGAGAGAGTTCACGCCAAAAGCAAGGAAGATTAGGGTTTTTTCACGCCAACTTCTTTCTCCTTGTCATTAGGGTTTTATTTCTTTTTAATATATATGCTTATCCTTTGGCAAGTCTTTGATCTGAATTCAACTATCCTAAGATAATTAATTCAAACTCTATCACTTCCTAAAGATAAGTAATATATTTTTAATAAAACTTCTTTGAATTTAAAATTCAAATTTGAAATAAAACATAAGATATTTAAATAAATGAAATCACTTAACATAATTAAATGGCATGTGCCGAAATTCCTTGATTTCCATCTTGGAATTTCGGCCACTACATCCAATATTTAAATGATTTAATTTAATTTAAATTCTTTTAGGCCTTAATACTCAATTAACTTAATTAACACAAGATAATTAATTAATTGAAATTAAACCTTGTGGGCTGAATTTCTCTCTCTCATGGACCAAGGCCCAATAGCAATTTTATAACCCATTACATACATTAATTTGACTTTAATTAAAAGCCCAAATTAATGCCCAATACTTAATTTAAATATTTTAAGCCCAATGCTTTGTGTACGATCCTATAGGTCCATTTAATATTGGCAATGAATTAATAAATTAATTCAAAGGCTATATATATTCTCTAGCAAGATATTATAGCATTCCAAATTAAATGAAAATGCATATGGCATTTAGTGACCTAATGCAATTTTGCATAGTCCCTTACCCATAAATATCAGAATTAATATAAGGCATGGAACTAGTCATCCTTATATATATTCATTCCTTTCTTGATATTCCAGTGACACTGAACTCTCAGATAAATAATGATTACTCATTATTTCATCTCGGTATGGCCATACACTTCTCAGTTCACTGATCAAGTGGCCGATGATATTTTCTCTCTTATTGAGAGGGGTAATCCCTTCACTTCTCTCATGCTCTCTAACATGAATTAATGCATACCCAATCATACCCGTACTTGTCACTCTGTTACGAGCACGTTAGGTTTATGTCAAAGTACACAGTAATTCATAAAGAGTTTCATAGAGATTTCAGGTCTAAGAACTCCGATACAAAACTTGCATATGAGAAACACTTATGACTTGTACCATGTAGTGTTCTCATGAGTGGATCGTATCCAGATACCTTGTTCTTTAACACGTATTTATGATCTCTGATTGACACTCTTGTCCTAATGATCCGTAAGACAGAACTCATAATATCAGAGAGAGCATACTAGTCTTAATTCATTGTTATTCCCATAACAATGACTGACTAGGGATATTTAGAATGATGTCTCATTTGTTTCAAGGTCTTACAACCATGTGCCTCACACATGATAACTTAAACCGAAACAACACTCTTGGATAGTTTTATCAATTGATATGCACAGGAATACAAAGGATAAAACAAATGCCTCATTTTATTAATTCAAAGTGCTTTATTACAATGCATTGGGGCTAGGGCTTACACTAACAAACATGACCCTAATCTAATTTTCATATTTGAATGGGATTTTTTATTTGATTAAGATTAAATTAAATGAGGAATTTGTATAAGTTTGGGTCAAGAGGAGGTAAATTATTATGTTATTATGTTATTTGCATTAAAATAAAATTTTAAAGCATGGTTTAATGTTAATTAAGGGTGTAATTAAAGTAAAAAAGTATTAATTGGGGTAAATTTATTGTTTTGGAAACTCAAGGGTCAAATGTGGATAGAAATGTATGTTTAAAGGTCAATTTGAGAGAAGGAATGAATTGCAAGGTAAATATAAGACATGCAAATTTTTAAGGGACTAAAGAGGGGATTTTCTTTGTTGGTATAAATGGCTTGAGTTAGTGGAGATGAAGGTGGCGTATAGTTGAGAGCTGATCGACATTTGAGGGAGAGAAAACCAGAAAATCTTCATCTCTTCTTTCTCTCATTCCCATTGATTCATCTCAAGCAATTAGATGATAATTTTAGTTGGTTAATCAAGAGTACAATGTATTAAACTTAAGGTAATTAAACTGTTAATTCAACCCTTCATCATCTTCTTCTTCTTCTTCTTTTCATTTTGACTGAGGAGAACGTTAACTATGTGCTGGAACTTGAATGTTGATGATTTCTGTGAAGGAGAAAAGGAAGGAAGGAAGAGCAAAGGAAAGGGTATTGCTAGAGGTTGAAGACATTGGGTTTTTCAACCAAGGTTTGGGAATTTAGGCTGTTCATATTGCATATGGAATTGATTGCTAGAACTGGGTATGATTTATAGAATTTAAAGTTACGTTTTGCTAGATTTTAATGATGTGAGGTTAAAGAACAGATTGTGTCCTTGCTGAGTCATGAATATCTTCACGAGCCGTGAACTATTGTCCGACTCGTGAAGCTCTTCACGAGTTGTGCATCTTCTTCCTCTAGGAATGTTGGGTTCACTCGTGAAGCTCTTCACGAGTTGTGAATATTAGTCTAACTTGTGAAACTCTTCACAAGTCGTGAAGTGTAGCTTTTCTTCTCCACTCATGAACCTCTTCACGAGACGTGAGTATTGGCCTTATTAGCTTCACTAGTGAATCTCTTCACGAGTCGAACATTTTGTCACGATTGAATGACCTGTATGGATTGTTTTGCTCATAAGTTGAGCTATAGAGCAGAAACTTGAATGATTCTTTTTGCATTGGAAAATATACTTCTATACCTATATTTCATGTGAAGGAACCTAGACTTAAATCTGCCTTTAATTACATGAAATTTAGGATTGAATCCGGACTAGTTCCCTAGACTGCACACAGAAACAGAATTTAAAGTAATGGGCATATCTTTTTGTAGAGATGTTGAAATGTTACAAAATAAAATTTTGGAAAAATTAGAGACATGAAAGTCTAACTTTGATGAAGAAATATTGGTTTAAATCCTTCTAAATTTTACATTATAAATTGTTCTAAATGACAGTCCACACAATTTGGTTTTAAAACAACCTATAGTATTTTTTAAATAACTCAAGCTATAGGTTAGATATGGAGATGAATTTTGATGCTATGGAAACTAGACACATAGGGGGATAAAATTGTGGAAGATCATCATGACTAAAAATGACTTTTTCCTTTCCAAATGTGGCTCACAAGTTGAGTTCGGAATGCTCCCCTATATAGATTGTTGCTGCACTTGACTTTATGATTACTAATTAAATTGAGACAAATAGTTTTTTTTATGATAGTAAAATAAATTGGATAGGGCATGTAATATGACTATCAATGAAAGATTTATATGCATACATGTACATTCGTTGTGTATATGAATAAAGATTAGTGATGAAATATCTAACCTATACATGTAATGAGACTTGTACATGATTGTCATATGCCTAATTGATGTGTACGTATGTAATCCTATGACATGAAAGTACACATGATTTGAATGATGATAAATGCATATATATATATTGGTAAACACACTTATAGGAATAAGCCTACTATATGCGAATGTACCTACAGGTATGTACACCTATGATTATGTACATGAGTGTATGAGCATGTAATTGCCCTATGAGATAGAAGATGTTGTAGCATGACTATGAACATGTGAGATGCTTAATAAGAACATGATCAAGTATACGATATGATGATTATATGTCATGCCTATATGTCATGATGCAAACTTATAGCCACATTAAATGGTTGAGCTAATTGTGTAACTTGGCTTATGAAATGTGCATATATCTATTTATGCACTAGAGAACTTATAGTTTTACAAGACTCTATATATGTACAAATAGTATACTATGAATACAGTCTTAATATGTGAATTAAACACGAATATATTTCTGCATGCAATAGAGTTTTAAATGTGGATAGATAGGCGCCTATAGGGAAATTGTTGCTGCCATAGTTTGGCCCAATTGGGTCCATAGTATGTATGATCCCACTTGGATCATGAACAACCCCGTTTGGGGACCTCGTTTGGGTCTGTTTGATCAGTCCACAGTATATTTTGGCTCCGTTTGGGTCTATAGATCTGATATCTTCGGATATCTTTCATTTTGATACCGATGTGTATCCATAGTTCCCGTTATCCACTGATAAAGCTAAGGCAGGCTAAACATTATTCATAGTAATGATCAAAATTAAAAAGTTAAAGTTATTTGACTAAAGATTGATATTGTGGATTATATTGTTGGTTTGTCCACAGGAATTATGTTTCATTTGAATATGTTCGCATGGGAAATTGTTGTCTACATGAATTATGAATATGAGAATATTTGTTACTCTTTTGGGTACAATGTTTAGTTACATGAGGATATGTTTTATGCTTTAAAGTATTTGTTATTAATGACATGATATGTTGTACATGTTATTTATAATACACATTGTATGTATATTTTGATGACCGTTGTGAGTGGTCATCCATCTATAGATATTCCCCACTAAGCTTTATAGCTTAGCATGAGTTATTTATCCATGTAGGTACTGTTAACAAGAATTTTGCTCAGGGACGATCTCTGCATCAGGAAGGGCCAACTACCGACTGTTAATCTTGATGTAGGAAGTTTTTGTATTAGTATTATCATATGTTTTGCTTTATGGCCAGTTATGTTATAAAATGTATATAACCTATGAGAAGTGCTGTAACACACAGGTAGTAAAGCTAAGAAGAGTATGTGTGCATGTGATATACATAAAGTAATATTCATATAGTATAGAATGCATGATACTAAGTATGAAATGCAATACAGGAATAGACTTGTAGCACATACATAAGTATATGAAACTGTATGACATAATTAAGGGTAAAATGATAGTTAAACAAATATATTGTATAAGCATGATTAATAGTAATTAAATTATCAGATAAATAGGGTTTTGCATAAAGGGTGCTACAATTCTCTTTCTCGAAAACCCCACCATGCTTTGGCTGTGCCTTGGTCATCTTATTCTTCTTCTGCTTCTTGCCTTTAGCAGAAGTGACAACCATGAAACTTTTTGAATCCTTCTTGAAGGATCCATCAGTTATTTTGAGCATGTTGATTAACTCAGGAATGGTTACTTGGATCTTGTTCATGTTGAAGTTAAGCACGAAAGGTGTATAACTTGGAGCCAACGAGTACAAGATTAAATCTATGTATAGATCATTATCCATTACATAGCCAAGTCTACTCAAATGCTCAATATACCCATACATCTTTAATGCATGAGTAGCAGCCGAAGTGTCTTCCACCATTTTGCAGCTAAATAGTGCTCGAGCTATCTCATATTGCTCAGTTCTAGCCTAAGAAGAATAAATATCCTCTAGATACAAAATGATGGTTCTAGCATCCATCATCTCATGTTTCTTTTTGAAGCTCTGAGGACATAGCACCCAACATCAGACATGCTGCTGCTTCACTATCCTCTATGTATTTTCGATAAGTGCCCTTGATCTCATCAATCGCATTATCTGATTGAAGTGGTGGTGGATCTTTATCCAAGACATAATGGGTCTTTTCAGCTCTGAGAACAATTCTCACTTGTCTGATCCATTCAGAATAGTTGCTGCCAACCAGCTTATTATCCAAGATTGATCATATGTTAATGTTCGATGTGCACATGATGATGACCTAGATGTGAAAAGAAAACATATGAGGGTATGTTCATATATATGTATGCATTAATTAGGTCTTTAATTAATCCATTTACTCCCACTATTTTATTACAAATTAATAGCCTTCACTATATAATCTGAGAAAACCTGATGGTTTTCTTAGTGGGCCAATATCCAATCATTGATATGTAATTTGACCTTGACTGTGGTCAACAAGCCAAACTCCATACCCTTGAAAGGTAGGTATCTCTATACATATTGTGTCTCTACACAACTATTGGATCATTAGGTTATCAACTCTTGATACATGCATATCATATATGCATTCCCTAATCTTTCCTCTAGAACCATTAGCCTTGACTATGGTTAACAAGCTAATAGGCTAGCTAAGATGACCCATATAATTAGATTCGAACATATTTGATATAATGTGAGCTTGACTATGGTTAACAACCCACACTATAAAGAAATATGTTTTTCCTCCAATTAATGGAAGGCTTATATACGTTAGTATTTGTTTGAGGGATTTTAGTTAATTAAGTCTCATCATAAATGGTTGGCATACAGTGTGCATCCTAAATCTATCACATAAATATAAGCATACAAATATGGTATAGTTATGGACTTTACTGCATTGATTTCCCCGAGCTAAAAGTGAAATCAAAAGGTCACACCTAGGTTATATGCATGATTCAAACAAGTAAAAATAATTACATTATCTTTAATCTTGTTGGATCTCCATCCGGCCCATCTTGCTCCTTAATAGTGGTCTCCATCTCTATCTCTAATTCTAATCTAAGTAATTTAATTACATATTACAATTTGAAAAAGAAATAAAAATC
Organism: Excoecaria agallocha; assembly: GCA_037975025.1. Taxonomy (NCBI): domain Eukaryota; kingdom Viridiplantae; phylum Streptophyta; class Magnoliopsida; order Malpighiales; family Euphorbiaceae; genus Excoecaria; species Excoecaria agallocha. Next base: position 29,753,363 of record CM075812.1, read on the forward strand.
AAAAACAAGTTGCCGGGACATGAAAATCCTTATTGGGCCGAAACATGCATTATGCTCAATCACATTGGGCCTTTCTCCATAACTATCCATCATGCCAATCATACACCTTTATATGCATTTCTAATGCATAAAGTAAAACATATAATAAATTAATAACTTTGTTTCAACTTTTGAAACATACTTTTGAGTTGTTTTAACAATGTGAACAAATTAGGAAACTTTTTCCATTTTGGAAACTTTCCTTTTAGGAAACCTTTTTGCATGCATATGTTCTTGCCTTAATTATCATTCTAATTAATTATTAATTGATTATCAATTGATTATTTAATTAATTAATCATATTAAATAATTAAAAAATCAATTTTGGGCTTAAAACAAAGGGTAGCCCGAAACCCAAACTATAAACCCTAAAGTGTGTACACACACAAACTAGTTTTGTGTATATTAGAGCATTTTTGCCTTTTGAAATGAGCCAAGCCCACTCCAGCCCTTAAGACCTATTAATAAACTTAATTATATTTTATAATATTTAATTTAAATTAGCTCTTTGGGCCCACCAAGTCATTCACTAATTTAAATCAAGTCCGTAAACATAATTAAGCCCATTAAGTGGTTTTAATGAATTAAATTAATCCAATTAATTTAAGGCTCATTTTAATTAATCCAATTAATTAAAAACACATTAATACATCGGATATATCAGATTTAGAAGATTAAAAATCATTCTAAACATTAACTCACCAAGAACATACCATGAACACACAAAGAACACCAATTTATTGAACTTCTCGACTAAACTAGTTTTCATGCAAAACTTGTTCGATTCTAATTTTGTTTGATCTTATGACTTAATATCACATATTAAACAAAAAAATTATGATCAAAATAATTTTAGAGTGGATCAATAAAAATTTAACTTAGAACAGCCCCTAAAATGGTTATTGAAAAATAAAAACCCTACACACCAAAACCATGATTCTTTTCTCAAAAGAATTTTTTTTATTTTTCATTTTCTATATTTGATCACATACATCCAGAAATCAATATTTATCATTCATGAATAATCAAATCTGATGTTTTAAAGTTTATGATATACATAACTCAAAAATAAAACTATTTCGCAAAATATAAAATTGTAGATTCATGGCAAAACCTGGCTCGTGATATACATAATCCAAAAATCAACATTTCTCTTAATTATTCACTTCACCCTAAAATCCCTATCACTTTGACTTTTATAATTAGGTTAAAAATCCAACTTTATAATAGGATTGGGATCTTTAAAATTGTTGGAGAAATATTAAATGGGCTTCAGAAATTATTAATAATTTATTCGGGCTCAATTAAATCCAATTTAAGTCTATCCATAATGGACTATGCACAAAACCCATAAACTAGGCCCTTTGTGTTGGAATTTATTGGTTACATGCATCTCATACATAAAGCGGAATTTAAAATTTTTTTAACCAATATTATTGATCTTGCCATGAATATACAATATAACTATATGAGAATAAGAAAAAACACCTTTGATTTTTGATGAACAGTTGATTTTACATCGCACGGGGTTGTCGCAAACCACAGTGTCCAAAATCGAACACCTCCAATGAGTAATCCACACTAGAGAAGGATAAATTGAACCAACTTATTGGTGTGTAACTAGGGCTGGCCGATAATCCCAAGAGCTAGCTTAGGAGTTGGCGCAAAAGGGAGAGAGAGTTAGAATAAAAGACTTTCTTGTGTGTTTAATCACTTAACCCTAATTCCTCATTAGTTCGACTTTTGTCGTCAAGTTAAAATTCCAACTTTTAATGAGATTGGGCTCTTTAAAATTGCTGGAGAATTATTAATTGGGCCTCTGGAATTAATTATAATCATTTGGACTTAATTAAATACAAATTAAACCTTTTCATAAAAGACTATGCATAAAACCCAAAAACTAGGCCCTTTGTGCAACTAATTGGATTTAAATACCCAAATGAATTCCAAATCCAAAAAAATTAAATATGTAGGTTCCATAACACTTATTTAACATATATAAATTAATTTAGTCCAATAAATAGGCCATTAAGGCCTTCTGTATGGAGTTGACGTGTGGCCCTCTACAAAAGGGCTTCCACACCAGCTCCATTCCTCTAGCCCCTTTATAACTTCTCCAATGGACTTATTAATTATTATATTAGTCCTATAACACTTATAGTAGTCCTATAGCACTTATAAGACAATAATAATTAATCATGAAATACATTATTTCAATTAGGTCCAATTTACAGAACATTTCTCAAAAGTTCCGCGGACAATTTTACTTGATCATAATTAATTAAACTGTTTAATTAATTATTACCTTATTCACTTCTCTACCCTCATAATAATATCAAATATTATTATCCTTGTTATTTTACCATTTTATCCTTTTCTCTATATGTGTGTGACCTATTGGGTTCCTACCCATGTTGGCAGTATAATATGTAATTGTGAGTTTTATCCAAAACTCACATGATTTAAACTCCTTCAAATCATTTTATCAATCTCTATTGATATTTTTGATACATCATTATAAAAGTCATGATTGGCCTCTAGCTAGGCATCATGACTACCCAAATGTTAGGAAGGTCATGTGGTTTGACTATACCCAAATGAACACCTTCATGATTGCCTTTGCACTGTGTTTATAATATCTAGGACTTCATTTAATAATTTAAGATTTACAAACTCATGTATTTAAACATAGCATTAATAAATGAATGATGCCTTTTATTAAGAATATAAATTTTATACATATGAAAAACATCCCTATTACATGGGCTCTAGGGCATACTCTCTAACAATCTCCCACTTGTACTAGAGCCAATCACTCATATGTCTCAGACCCATGCTATTTATATAGTGATCATGTTTAATCTGGGAAAGTGCTTTAGTGAGGGGATCCGCCACATTGTCATCTGTGGGAACCCTTTCTATTTTCACATCATTTCTAGCTACTATTTCCCTTATGAGATGGTAACATCTGAGAACATGCTTGGATCATTGATGAGACCGTGGTTCCTTTACTTGCGTAATGGCTCCATTGTTGTCACAATATAAAGGAATCGGATCAATAATGCTAGGCACCACTCCTAGTTCAGTTATGAACTTTTTGATCTAGACTGCTTCTTTGGCTGCTTCTAAAGCAGCAATGTACTCAGCTTCCGTCGTGGAATCAGCAATTGTTTCTTGTTTGGAACTTTTACAACTAAGTGCTCCTCCTCCCATTATGAACACATAACCAGACTGTAATTTACAATAATCTTTGTCAGATTGGAAGCTGGCATCTGTATACCCATTTACTTCCAAACTGCCCTCTCCATATACCAAGAATATATCCTTAGTCCTTCTCAAGTACTTAAGGATATTCTTGACAACTGCCTGGTGTTCCTCTCCAAAATTGGATTGGAATCTGCTTGTGACACTCAAAGCAAATGCTACATCTGGACGTGTACATGGCATAGCATACATGATATAACCAATTGCAAATGCATATGATATTCTATTTATTGTTTTTCTATCCTCTAGTGTCTGCGGACACATAGATTTAGAAAGGTGTTTCCCATGCACCATGGGTATAAACCCTTTCTTAGAGAGATCCATATTGAACCTCTTCAATACTTTATCTATATATGTACTCTGAGAAAGACCTTGCAACCTATTAGATCTATCTCTATAGATCCTTATTCCTAGAATATAGGATGCTTCTCCAAGGTCTTTCATGGAGAATTTCTTGGATAACTATATTTTAACAGATTGGAGAAGAGAAATGTCATTTCCCATGATCAATATGTCATCCACATATAGAACTAGGAAGACAATTGCACTCCCACTGACCTTTTTATACACACAAGGTGTTAGTGTAAGCCCTAGCCCCAATACATTGTAATAAAACACTTAGTTAATAAAATGAGGCATTTGTTTTATCTTTTGAATACCTGTGCATGTCAATTGATAAAACTATCCAAGAATGTCGTTTCGGTTTAAGTTATCATGTGTGAGGCACATGGATTGTAAGACCTTGAAACAAATGGGACTTCATTCTAAATATCCCTAGTCAGTCATTGTTATGGGAATAACAAATGAATCAAGACTAGTATGCTCTCTCTGATGCTATGAGTCCTGTCTTACGGATCATTAGGACAAGAGTGTCAATCAGAGATCATAGATACATGTTAAAGAACATGGTATCTGGATTCGATCCGCTCATGAGAACACTACATGGTACAAGTCATAAGTGTTTCTCATATGCAAGTTTTGTATCGGAGTTCTTAGACCTGAAATCTCTATGAAACTCTTTATGAATTACTGTGTACTTTGACATACACCTAACGTGCTCGTAACAGAGTGACAAGTACGGGTATGATTGGGTATGCACTGATTCATGTTAGAGAGCATGAGAGAAGTGAAGGGATTACCCCTCTTGATAAGAGAGAAAATATCATCGGCCACTTGATCAGTGAACTGAGAAGTGTATGGCCATACCGAGATAAAATAATGAGTAATCATTATTTATCTGAGAGTTCAGTGTCACTGGAATATCAAGAAAGGAATTAATATATATAAGGATGACTGGTTCCATGCCTTATATTAATTCTGATATTTATGGGTAAGGGACTATGCAAAATTGCATTAGGTCACTAAATGCCATATGCATTTTCATTTAATTTGGAATGCTATAATATCTTGCTAGAGAATATATATAGCCTTTGAATTAATTTATTAATTCATTGCCAACATTAAATGGACCTATAGGATCGCACACAAAGCATTGGGCTTAAAATATTTAAATTGTGTATTGGGAATTAATTTGGACTTTTATTTAAAGTCAAATTAATGCATAAAATGGGTAAACAGATTTTTGCCTAAAACAGTGTAAAAACAGTTTTTTTGCCTAAAACAGCTAGCTGTTTTAGGCAAAACTGTCAAGGTGCAATTTTGCCTAAAACAGCTAGCTGTTTTAGGCAAAACTGTTAAGCTACGATTTTGCCTAAAACAGCTAGCTGTTTTAGGCAAATATGTGAAACGAGTTTTTTGCCTAAAACAGCTAGCTGTTTTAGGCAAATATATTGGTCACGAGAGAAATTTGTTGGCATGTGCTAGGTTTAATTTCAATTGATTAATTATCTATGTATAATTAAGTTAATTGAGTATTAAATCCTAATTTGTATTTAATCAAAATATAATACTTGAGAGGAAATTAAAGTAGCCAAAATTCAAACTAAAATACTAGTTGAATTCGGCAACTTATTTTACCTTAAATAAGTAAGTTTGTTTTGATTAAATGACTAATGCCATTTGAATTTAAATTCTAATGGAATTTAAATTAGGATATATCTCTTAATTAGGAAGTGATGGAGGCTGAAATTAACACTTAATTTACGGCACTCACACTTGACCTAAATTAGTGATATATATTAATGAATTAAATGAATAACAGGTATGCCGTTTTTGCTATTTTTCTCTCTTGGCCGAAATACTCAAGGGGAAAGAAATCTTTCTTGTTCTCTTGTGTTCTCGGGCTGAAACAGTAACCTAAAGGAAGAACAAGATCAGATCTTGTGGCTTCAAATCATTCCCATTGCCGAATACACAATCATAGAGCTAGCACTCTTGATTTTAAGCCATCTTTGCAAGTGTGTGTGTGAGAATAGAGGGAGTGGCGCAAAAGGTTGTTCCTTGGCATTGGTGATCGAGAACTAAGGTGGATAAAGGCATCTTGGTTGCTGGACATCACAAAATCAAAGAATAAAAGGCATCATCTATTGTAAGTTTCAAAACCCTAAAATTGCATGTTTTCGTTCCTAGTTTTGGATATGTATGGTATGCATGATAAAATTTTTGTTTTTCCCTTGTGCTATCATGATTATCATACCATGTCATGTTCTATCACAAGGTTCATCTTCATTCTATGAGAAACAAAACTCTTTGATTGTCTCATTGAATCGTATGTTCCAGCTCCTAGAGGCTTGCTTCAATCCATAAATGCATCTTTGAAGCTTGCATACTTTTTTTCCATTTCCTGATGTGAACCCTTCTGGTTGTGTCATATACACATCCTCAGTAAGATTTCCATTAAGGAAAGCTATCTTCACATCCATTTGCCAAATCTCATAATCATAATGAGCTGCAATGGCTAAAAGTATTCTTATAGACTTAAGCACCGCTATAGGAGAAAAAGTTTTGTCATAGTCAATACCTTCTTTTTGACGATAACCTTTTGCTACTAAGCGAGCTTTATAGGTAACTATATTACCTTCCATGTCGGTCTTCTTTTTGTAGACCCATATGCACCCTATGGGTTTTATCCCTTCAGGTGGTTGAGTTAAAGTCCATACTTTATTCTCATACATGGAGTCCATTTCAGACCGCATAGCCTTAAGCCATAAATCACGTTCTGAACTGTTCAAAACTTCTTGATAGCTTGTAGGCTCATTGTCCTCTACTACAGTTATGCCTCTATCCGAATCAATGTGAAATCCATATCTCACAGGGATAGAACGCATCCTAGTAGATCTTCTAGGATTTTGTGTATAATCAGGTTCAACTGCAATCTCATTATTGTGAAATTCAGTTTCGAGTTCAATCGGTTGATCATCTTCTATTTATGGGTCTTGAACTTCACCAAGTTCAATTTTACTCCCACTGTCCTCTCGTAGGAGAAATTCTCTTTCCAAGAAGAAAGCATGCCTTGAAACAAACACCTTTTGTTCTAAGGGATGATAGAAATAATATCCAAACGTTTCTTTTGGATATCCCACAAATAAACATTTGTCAGACTTAACATCCAGTTTGTCTGACATTGTCCTCTTCACATAAGCAGGACAACCCCATACTTTCATATGAGAAAGTGTGGATTTCTTGTTATTCCACATCTCATATGGAGTAACATCAACCTATTTACTAGGAACTCTGTTTAACACATAAACAACAGTTTCTAGTGCATATCCCCAAAAGGACTTAGGCAAGTCTGCTCGGCTCATCATTGATCGAACCATATCTAATAGTGTTCGATTTCTCCTTTTAGATACACCATTGTGTTGTGGTGTATATGGTGGAGTCCATTGAGATAAAATCCCATTATCTCTAAGATAATCTTGAAATTTTTTGTTTAAGTATTCTCCACCTCGATCTGATCAAAGTGTTTTAATACTCTTGCCATGTTGTTTCTCTACTTCATTTCTGAATTCTTTGAAATTTTAAAATGCTTCTGATTTATATTTCATTAGATAGATGTATCCAAACCTGAAATAATCATCTATGAAAGTAATGAAGTAGGAGTAACCTCCTCTGGCATGTGTAGTCATTGGACCACATAAATCTGAATGTATTAAGTCCAAAACCATTGTAGCTCGTTCTCCTTTACCAATAAAGGGAGCTTTTGTCATTTTTCCCAATAAACAAGATTCACATGTATCAAATGATTCATAATCAAATGATCCCAAATCACCTGACTTGTGCAATTTGGTCATGCATTTTTCATTTATATGGCCTAAACGACAATGCCATAAGTATGAGGTATTTAGATTATCATGTTTCATTCTCTTGGTATCCACATTGTGTACTTCTTTAATTAAATCAAGAACAAATATACCATTCTCAATGATAGCTTTTGCATAAAACATATTGTTCTTAAAAATGTAACAACATTTGTCCTTTAAAGAAATATCATAATCGTTCATCAAAAAACTGAAAGAAATAATACTTTTGGACAAAACTGGAACATAATAACAATTATTTAATTCCAGTACTAATCCACTAGGAAGAGGCAAATAGTAAGTCCCCACAACTATTGTAGAGATGTTCTATCCAGTAGCCGACTGCAAACATATCTCTGCCTTTCCAACTCTTTTAAAGCTTCTAAGCCCCTGTAGATCATTACATCAGTGAGATCTACATCCGGTATCTAATACCCAAGATTGTTTTGAAGCAATAGAATAAGTATTAATTTCAATCATATGAATACCTAAAGTAGAAGCATCAGCTTGCTTCTTCTCCTTGAGAGAATCTAAATAGGCCTTGCAGTTACACTTCCAATGACCATCCTTTCCACAATGGAAGCAAGTTCCTTTGGGATTCTCTTTCTTGGCAACGTTCTTCTTGGATATCCCACCATTCTTTGGCTGCACCTTGGTTATCTTCTTCTTCTTCTTCTGCTTCTTGCCTTTAGCAGAAGTGACAACCATGACACCTTTTGGATCCTTCTTAAATTATCCATCAGCTGTCTTGAGCATATTGATTAACTCGGGAATGGATACTTGGATCTTGCTCATGTTGAAGTTAAGCACGAAAGGTGCATAACTTGGAGCCAACGAGTACAAAATTAAATCTATGTATAGATCATTATCCATAACATAGCCAAGTCTACTCAAATGCTCAATATATCCATACATCTTCAATGCATGAGTAGCAATTGATGTGCCTTCCACCATTTTGCAGCTAAATAGAGCTCGAGCAATCTCATATTGCTCAGTTCTATCCTGAGAAGAATATAGCTCCTCTAGATGCAAAATGATGGTTCTAGCATCCATCATCTCATGTTGCTTCTGAAGCTCCGAGGACATAGCACCCAGCATCAGACATGCTGCTGCTTCACTATCCTCCATGTATTTTTAATAATTGCCTTTGATCTCATCAACGACATCATCTGATGGAAGTGGTGGTGGATCTTTATCCAAGACATAGTGGATCTTTTCAGCTCTGAAAACAATTCGCACTTGCCTGATCCAGTCAGAATAGTTGCTGCCAACCAGCTTTTTATCCAAGATTGATCGTATATTAATGTTTGATGTGCTCATGATGATGACCTAGATGTGAAAAAGAAAAGATATGAGAGTATGTTCATATATATATGTATGAATTAATAAGGTCTTTAATTAATCCATTTTACTCCCACTATTTTATTGCGAATTAATAGCCGTCACTATATAATCCGAGAAAACCCGATGGTTTTCTCAGTGGGCCAATATCCAATCCTTGATATGTAATTTGACCTTGACTGTGGTCAACAAGCCAAACTCCATACCCTTGAAAGGTAGGTATCTCTATACCAATTTTGTCTCTACAAAACTATTGGATCACTAGGTTATCAACTCTTGATGCATGCATATTATATATGCATTCCCTAATCTTGCCTCTAGAACCATTAGCTAAGATGACCCATTTAATTAGATTTGAACATATTCGATATAATGTGAGCTTGACTGTGGTCAACAACCCACACTATAAAGAACCTTGGTTCTCCTCAAATTAATGAAAGGCTTATATACCTTAGTATTTGTTTTGAGGGTTTTAGTTAATTAAGTCTTTTCATACATGGTTAGCATACATTGGTATGCATACTATATCTATCACATAAATATAAGCATACAAATATGGTATAGTTATGGACCTTACTACATTGATTTCCCTGAGCCAAGAGGGAAATCAAAAGGTCACACCTAGGTAGTATGCATGATTCAAACAAGAAAAATAATTACATTATCTTCAAGCTTGTTGGATCTCCATCTGGCCCATCTTACTCCTTAAAAATGGTCTCCATATCTATTTCTAATTCTAATCTAAGTAATCTAATTACATATTACAATTTGAAATGAAATATAAACCAAAAACAAGTGGCCAGGACATGAAAGTCTTCATTGGGCCAAAACATGCATAATGCTCAATCACATTGGGCTTTATCCATAACTATCTATCATGCCAATCATACACCCTTATATGCCTTTCTAATGAATAAATAAATGGATTACTAACTTTGTTTCAACCTTTGAAATAATATTTTGAGTTATTCTAATGATGTGATCAAATTAGGAAACTTTTTCCATTTTGGAAACTTTCCTTTTAGGAAACCTTTTTGCATGCATATGTTCTTGCCTTAATAATCAATCCAATTGATTATTAATTAATTAAAAATTGATTATTTAATTAATTAATCATATTAAATAATTAAAATAATCAATTTTGGGCTTATAATCAAGTGTAGTCCGAAACTCACAAAAGAAAACCCTAAATGTGTTCGCACACAAACTAATTTTGTGTCTTTTGGACCATTTGGGGCTTTTGGAATGAGCCAAGCCCACTCCAGCCCTTAAAACCCATTAAAAAACTCAATTAATGTTTATAATATTTAATTTAAATCAGCTCCTTGGTCCCACCAAGTCATTTACTAATTTAAACCAAGTCCGTAAACATAATTAAGCCCATTAAGTAGTTTTAATGAATTAAAATTAATCAAATTAATTTAAGGCCCATTTTAATTAATCCAATTAATTAAAAACACTTTAATATATCATATATATTAGATTTAGAAGATTAAAATTCGTTCTAAACAAGAACACACGAAGCACACCAATTTATCGAACTTTTTGACTAAACTAGTTTTCATGCAAAACGTGTTCGATTTTAATTTCGTTCGATTCTATGACTTAATATCACATATTAAACACAAATAATATCATCTAAATGAAGTTTTAATGGATCCATAAGAAATTAAATTAGAATAGCCCCTTACAATTTCATGGGTTTCACGCAAAACCTTTGTTACTTTTCTTCAAAAGTTCCGTTTTTGTTTCCATCAAATTTATTTGATCACACATACAACCACAAATCAATATTTCTCATTCATGAACAATTAAATCTGATATTTTAAAGTTCATGAAATAAATAACTCAAAATAAAAGAAAACTTATTTCGCAGAAAAATATAGAATTGTATATCCATGGCAAAACTTGGCTCTGATACCATGTTGGAATTTATCAGTTACATGCATCTCATACATAAGCAGAATTTAAAATTTTTTAACCAATATTACTGATCTTGCCATGAATATACAATATAACTATATGAGAATAAGAAAAATCACCTTTGATTTTTGTTGAACAGTTGATTTTACTTCGTACCGGGTTGTCGCAAACCACAGTGTCCAAAATCGAACACCTCCAATGAGTAATTCACACTAGAGAAGGATAAATTGAACCAAATTATTGGTGTGTAACTAGGGCTGGCTGAAATTCCCAAGAGCTAGCTTAGGAGTTGGCGCAAAAGGGAGAGAGAGTTAGAATAAAAGACTTTATTGTGTGTTTAATCACTTAACCCTAATTTCTCATTAATTGGACTTTTATAGTCGGGTTAAAATTCCAACTTCTAATGAGATTGGGCTCTTTAAAATTGCTGGAGAATTATTAATTGTGCCTCTGAAATTAATTATAATCATTTGGGCTTAATTAAATCCAAATTAAAGCTTTTCATAAAAGACTATGCACAAAACCCAAAAACTAGGCCCTTTATGCAACTAATTGGATTTAAATACTCAAATGGATTCCAAATCCAACCAAATTAAATATGTAGGTTCCATAATACTTATGTAACACATATAAATTAATTTGGTCCAAGAAATAGGCCACTAAGGCCTTCTGTATGGAGTTGGTGTGTGGCCCTCTACAGATGGGCTTTCACACCAGCTCCATTCCTCTGGCCCCTTTATAACTTCTCCAATGGACTTATAAATTATTATATTAGTCCTATAACACTTATAGTAGTCCTATAACACTTATAAGACAATAATAATTATTCATGAAATACATTATTTCAATTAGGTCCAATTTACATAACATATCTCAAAAGTTCCATGGACAATTTTACTTGATCATAATTAATTAAACTCTTTAATTAATTATTATCTTATTCACTTCTCTACCCTCATAATAATATCAAATATTATTATCCTTGTCATTTTACTATTTTATCTTTTTCTCTATATGTGTGTGACCTATTGGGTTCCTGTCCATATTGGTAGTATAATATGTAATTGTGAGTTCTATCCAAAACTCACATGATTTAAACTCCTTCAAATCATTTTATCAATCCCTATTGATATTTTTGATACATCATTATACAATTCATGATTGGCCTCTAACTAGGCATCATGACTACCAAAATGTCAGGAATGTCATGTGGTTTGACTATACCCTTCCATAGAAACAGTTACCGTGCAATCACTCCTTTGACCACTCTTATCTCAATTAGATTCTGAGTATGGATTTCTGTCAACTCATATAAATCTAATTATGTATGTTCTATTAATTTAACCATTGTTCCTAAAATGCCCCCCATGGATCCCTATCCATCTTGGCATTTTACTCTGGCCAGAGATTCTCTGAACAAGGTAATTATAGAATCATGCGAGATAACTTCCCTTATTAAATCTGGGATGGTGAATCCTTTGTCAATCACTCAACTATCTTCAAGTAGGTCATGATATACCCAATCTCCTAACTATGTTCACTCCCAGTTAGAAGTAATCCGTTATGGAGTCAAAGTATAACACTTGCTACTTAAGAGAACTTTGGTGATCTCAAGTGTAAGGATACTTTCACAACCGCTATGAAGAGATTCCTCATTGACATAGATTTAATATCCATGTGAGGATTCTCTTTGCAGGTCTCCAATGAACTTGTTCTTCTAACAAGCATCCACATGTTAGCTTTGATTATCTTCCACAATCACAATTATGAGAACCACTACTTGAACCATTCAAGAAGCATAACATGTGCTAGTCTGTCCGAATTAACAATGTCCTATCTTGTTAATTCTATGACTAGGGATATTTAGATATTAACATATTTGCATGCAATAGACATCTCACATCATGAACACCTTCATGATTGCCTTTGCACTGTGTTTAAGATTTACAAACTCATGTATTTAAACATAGCATTAATAAATGAATGATGCCTTTTATTAAGAATATAAATTTTATACATATGAAAAACATCCCTATTACATGGGCTCTAGGGCATACTCTCTAACACTTTGTGCATATACTTGGATTTAATCACCCAACTTAATTCAAAATCCATCCAAATTAAATATGTAGGCTCCATAACACTTATGAAATATATTTAATTTTTTTTTGTCCAAGAATTAGGCCTCTAAGGTCTTCTATCTGAAGTTGGCGTGAAACCCTTCATCTAGAGGGTTTTTGCACCAAAATCAATTCTTTAGGCCTCTTTAATTTCTCCAATGGATCTATTAATTATTATTTCAACCCTATAACACTTATAGCCCAATAATAATTAATCATGAAATATAATATTTCAATTAGGTCCATCATACAGAACATTTCTAAAAAGTTCTGCAAATAATTCCACTTGATCATAATTAATTAAACTCTTTAATTAATTATTCTCTTGATCATTTCTCTTCTCCCATAATAATATCAAATATTATTATCCTTGTCATTTTACCATTTTATCCTTTACTCTATATGTGTGTGTCCTATTGGTTTCCTGTCCATATTGGCAGTATAATATGTAATTATGAGTTCTATTCAAAATTCACATGATTTAAACTTCTTTAAATCATTTTATCAATCCCTATTGATATTTTTGATACACTATTATACAAATCACGAGCGGCCTCTATCTAGGCATCATGACTACCCAAATATCAGCAAAGTCAAGTGGTTTGACTATACCCTTCCATAGAAATAGTTACCATGCAATTACTCCTTTTACCACTCTTATCTCATTTAGATTCTGAGTATGGATTTCTATCAACTCATATAAATCTAGTTATATATGTTCTATTAATTTAACCATTGTTCCTAAAATTCCCTTTATGGATCCCTATCCATCTTGGCATATTACTCTGGCTAGAGATTCTCTAAACAAGGCAATTATAGAATCATGTGAGATAACTTCTCTTAATAAATCTGGGATGGTGAATCCTTTATTGATCACTAAACTAACTTCAAGTAGGTTATGATATACCCAACCTCCTTACTATATTCACCACCAGTTGGAAGTAATTAGTTATGGAGTCAAAGTATACCACTTGCTACTTAAGATAACTTTGGTGATCTCAAGTCTAAGGATACTTGTACAGCCGCTATGAAGAGATTCATCACTGACATAGATTTAATATTCATGTGAGGATTCTCTTTGCAGGTCTCCAATGAACTTGTTCTTCTAACAAACATCCACATGTTAGCTTTGATTATCTTCCATAATCACAATTATGAGAACCACTGCTTGAACCATTCAAAAAGCATAACATGTGCTAGTCTGTCCGAATTAACAATGTCCTATCTTGTTAATTCTATGACTAGTGATATTTAGATATTAAGACATTTGCGTGTAATAGACATCACATCATGAACACCTTCATGATTGCCTTTTGCACTATGTTTATAATATCTAGGACTTTATTTATTAATTTGAGATTGACAAACTCATGTATTTAAACATAGCATTAATAAATGAATGATGCCTTTTATTAAGAATATGAATTCATACATCTGAAATACATCCCTTTTACATGGGCTCTAGGGCCTACTCTCTAACAACAAAAACTAACAATATTGAGGAATAAGTTTATAGAAGATCATTTCCTATAAAATATTCATTTAATACATCTAATTTAGTGTGCAAATTAGTCACTAAAATCTATGCATGGAATTTTGAAATGCCATCTCATATAATTACTTGAAATAGTATTTAAATCACTTTGGTAAATTATTTAAGAACTCAATTAACTTGTTTGTTTAAAAAGGGCATAAAATAATATATAGTTATGATTCTAATAGCCTTTAAAATAGAAGCCAAAGATATGTAGACTAATTTAACAATGAAGAATTGGTTTACAATATGGTACAAGTATATAAAGAAATGGAAACACTTTAATGTAAAACTAATTATGAATTTAAAGGAAATTGTTGATATATATTTTGTACCTGAATAATCAAAATGAATATTACTTATTGGAAATAGTATAGTTATGATTGTATGTTTATACTCTTTCGTTATCATGCGAGAACCTATAGTTAGAGTGCCATGTACTTTCACGTATTTGCACATTCAAGTGTGTATTTAAGATTGTATAGCTACATATATATATATATATATATGTCTCTGTGTGTGTGTGTGTGTGTGCGCACGCGCGCATAGATATGAACAAAATTATGAGTACATAAGGATTAAGTGATAACCTTGGAAAAAAGGTATGACGTGTATAATTGAATAATCATTATTAAATATAATAATTTGATCATATATGTCCCAATCTAAGCTTGATAAATGAAGATGTGTTGTAAATATAAGATTTATAGTATTGTTACATAGTGGATGGTATAGATGTGCATTTATGAAATAATAATAATGCATATACATGTTGTTTCCTTATAATTGTAGTGATGATAAATATATCGTTTAAGGATGTTAGTAATGTATGTGTGTATAAACATAAAGACATAAACATGCTATTACATGAATCTAATTGTAAAATACAGTTCAAAGGCAAATATGTTACATACATGTACACACATTACATATGATTAAAGGAGTTCAATACATCATGGTGATAAGCATCATTATCATACATATGTGAAAGAATTACATGTTTTCGAACAAATTTCACGTATAGTAAAATATTACTCACAAGGTGTACATGATATGATAGTTATAAAAAGTTTATACATGAACATGAATATATGTAAATATGATTATCCTGTACATAGATATACATGAGTATACATAGACATATATGTATATGATTGAACACAATAAAGTAAAGTAAAGAAAGTTAGAGCAAAGAAAATTATTTGCCTGCGTCTATGTCTAGATTGTGGATAGATAGGCATGCCTATAAGGGTAATTCCATAGGTGCTACCATTGTCCTATATTTTGTCCTACCATTAACCCCGTTTGGGTCTTTATATAGTACAGTTTGACTCCATTTGGGTCTTTAGCCGACTGCATTTGCGTTCGCTTGACTGGTCCACCGTACAGTTTTGTTCCCGTAAGGGGGCTACCGTTTAATACCTTTGGGTATCTGATTCGGACCTTCGGGTGCCACCGTTATAATCAAAGAGTTTTGTACCTTCGGGTAGTACCGTATAACCCATTATCTGCTTCTTTAAAAAAGTGTAGGCCTAATTTGTAGTAAAAGAAAAGCATCATAGTAAATTAAAAGATTAAAGAAGTATGACAATTCTTATATTGATCTTCATATGATTCTTATATAAAATCTCAATGTTACATACAAAATTTTTAATACTAAAAGAGGTTACATTTTATATATACATATTTACTTCTTATAGTATCACATGTACATATTAGAATAACAAGCTAGATGCATAAAGAACTTGTGCATCAATAATGTCTAATCAATAATTATGTTGGTTAAAGTATATTCTCTATAGTTATATGTTATTTGCTTAAGGTTATTAAATGACTCATGTGACTCTTATATATGTAATTGATGAATCCTAGATGTAATTTCATGGTGTTTCTTATACTTAGAAATACAACATATAGGTATTGGTAAATGTATAGTAATGCTTTTCAACTATGATATTGGCTAATATGTATTCCTTGTAACCACATGCTTCTTGCATAACACTGTGCAATAATAAAAGAAATATGTGTGACTCCTTACTTGTAATTATTTAATAAGGTTATGATCTCATAAGCATGGGTAAGTATTACATACACAAATTAGGAGTAAATTAGCATGTCAATGTAATAGTAAAATGGAATGGCATCTAATTGTTAAAGAGAATGGTATGATAATGATAATACATGAATTGAGTACATAAGATATATTTTTATTTGATTATGTTAAGTAAATGATAACTAAGAGGAAAATTTACAAGTGTTTGGTATTAGATACAAGAATATGTTGTGAGTTTAAATAGTTTCAAAAGGTTATAACCTGGATAATGTTATATCAAATGATTGGATTTCTATGCTTAAAGATATGCTTGTATGTGTTTGCATTTTGATGACCTAGAAAGAGGTCGTCATCATGTTTTATGATCCCCACTAAGCTTTATAGCTTAGCACAATTGTTTTATCCGCGTAGGTTGCAAGAGAGGATTTTCTTTTTAGGGATAATATCTGTAGCAGAATGACCAACACAAGTAAGAAAGATAAAGACTGAAAGTATAGACTTTGATTTGGATTCTTTGGGCTAAAAATTTTTTTATGGCATTAGAAATTTTGTATGTATAGATACCTAATAGTTGTATTTTGTAATGTGTAAAGAGACTCTAAAGTATATAGTAAAGTTTTTAATAGTATAGTATTATGTTGGATTAAGTTTTATATATATGAATCTTTGTCTAATATTGTTAATACATAATAATGTAGAAAAGCATGTTTAATTGTACAGGATAAAGTGATACAACTATGATTAGGATAAGGGTGCTACATTTCCATTATGGAATTGAAATGGGATTCAACAACTTGGAGGGAAGTTGGTGCTCTGCTTTCACCTATTGCCAAGGTAAACACATAGAAACATAATCTACTACATCTTTCTTCATATTGCGCAAACAATAAAATTATTTCAAATCTTGATACATCTTATTACTGTTGGGATACATAGCAAATAGTGTTGTGAGTTTCATACAACAAAGTTCTTTTCAATTCTTTGTCATCTGGGACACATAGCTTGTTCTGATAATACACACTCCTATCTTCCTTAACTGTATACTTGATTCCCTTCATGTAACGATTATACACTTTGTTGCAACTTCCCATCATTTTTTTGACCATCAATCACTATCTTTCTCACATTCGGTCTAGCCATCAATTGAGCTATGAGTGCACCATCCTATGCAAATTTCCCTCTGTACTATTGTAACATCATAGCTACCATTATCGTACGACTTAAGGCATCAACCACAACATTCGCTTTACCTAGGTGGTAATCAACTATACAATTATAATATTTAAATAGTTCTAACCATCTTTGTTATCTCAAGCTGAGTTCCTTATGAGTAAGCAAATACTTGAGACTCTTATGATCTGTATAAATTTTTCATCTTTCTCCATGTAAGTAATGTCGCAAAATCTTCAAAGCAAATACTACTGCAGCTAACTCTAAAACATGTGTCCGGTAGTTATGCTTATGCGGTTTCAAATATCTGGATGCATAAGCTACTATCTTGACATTATATATCAATACACAAGCCAAACCAATTTTGGAAGCTTCACTGTGCATAACATACTTTTTACCTAAAATCGGTTGTGATAAAACTAGAGCATCTATTAACATTTTCTTTAAGTAATCAAAACTTACTTGACATCGATAAATCCACTCAAACTTGATACCTTTTCTCAACAATTTTGTAAGTGGAGAAGCAATGATAGAAAACCCTTTCACAAAGCGACAATAGTAACCTGCCAAACCAAAAAACCTTCTCACTTTATATAGATTTTGAGGCAATATCCAATTCATAATAGCCTCGATTTTATTTGGATCCACTCTAATGCCTTCAGAAGACACAATATGTCAAAGAAAGGAAACTTCCTTAACCTAAAAGTCACAATTGCTTAATTTGGCATACAACTGATTCCCCTTCAAGATCTGTAACACAATTCTCAAATGTTCAACTTCATTTCTAGAATAGACCAATATGTCATCAAAGAATACTACAACAAATTGGTCTAAGTAAGGTCTAAACACCCTATTCATAAGATCCATAAAAGCAGTCGGTGCATTTGTTAACCCAATTGGCATATCTAGAAATTCATAATGTCTATATCGAGTTTTAAATGTAATTTTCAAAACATCCATATCCTTTACTTGAAGTTGATAGTACCCTGATGACAAATCAATCTTTAAAAACACTCTAGCACCTTTCAACTGATCAAACAAGTCTTTAATTCTAGGAAATGGGTGCTTGTTCCTCACTATCACTTTATTCAGTTGTCTATAGTCTATATACATTTTCATAGGCCCATCTTTCTTCTTAACAAATAAAACTGGTGCACCCCAAGGCGATGCACTAGGTCAAATGGATCCTTTATCAAGTAACTCTTGTAACTAAACTTTTAACTACTTTAATTCCATTGGACCCATTCTATGCAATGCTTTAGAAATGGGAGCTATACTCGGTAAAATTTCTATAAACAATGCCATATCCCTATTAGGTGGAAGACTAGGTAAGTCTTCTAGAAATACATCAGGAAACTCATTCACTATTGGTATATCTTGAAGCTTTACTTTATCCCATTTTGAATCAAGTTCTAAGGCTAAAAATGCTTCACACCTCTTTTTAAGAAATCTCCTGGCTTACATAGCAAATATCACATTGGCTAAAGGTTTAGTTCTAATACCCTTTACTATTACTTTTTTACCATCAACCTCTCTGAGTATAACTATTATAACCCCACAGTTAATGATTGCCTGGTGTTTTGTCAACCAATCCATAACCTAAAATGGCAACTCATTGAGATCAACCAAAAATTCCTTCCCTTGAACCATAATAGGGCACTCTATATATACTTCATTAACACAGGCACTGTGCCACAATGGATTAGTTACACAAATTTCATAATCCAATTGATGTACAATTGACATGTTCCTACCAATATCCCCGATGCAAACATAAGAATAGGTGGAACTAGGATCAATAAGTTTATGAATGTCAGAATCAAAGAGAGAGAAAATATCGGCTATAACCTCTAGAGCATCTCTATCTTCACGAGTTTTTATGGCCTAACTTGACCAGAAACAATTGAAATTTTAGGCCAATCATCTATTTTTGACACATTTCTAGGCTAAGATCCAACTGGTTTGATCCACCCTGTCATCTGCCTTAACCTCTATCAGTTGAGGGTACATTAGAAGCTCCCCTACTATTTTGTTGAATAAATCCTTATTCCCCATTTGAATGATAGTTTTCCATATAATGGTCGATGCTACAACATCTAAAACATGCACCTGACAAATGTTCCTACTAACTTCTCTAACAAGAATTTAGCTTCATTAGACTACTCCAAATTCGTGCCTAAAAATTCTTTTGCACTATGTTTTCTAATCTTAGTTAGTAGCAATATAGGAACAGTAATCCTTTGTAAAATTTAGGCCATGTCTTGAGAAATTTTCAACAATGTTTCAGCTAGAATGGCTACAGGAATCTCATTTTGATTAGAAGACAAATATCCTAGATTAGATGGACTCATCCTAATAGGCAAGTTACTTTTAGTTTATTCTTTAATTGCATCCCTAGATCCCTCTATCTACTATCTATAAGAAAATAGGGGCATTCTGCACTAGCCCAACACTATACCATATAATAGAATCCTAAACTCTTATTGACCAAAATTGAGTAAGCCTTAGGCTCTGATAACAAATTGTAACACTCTCATACTATAATCAGATTCTAATGTCATTTAAGTTACATTAATCATGCATTACTCAACTATCTTATCTTTATATTGATTATCATATAATTATCTTGTTATTATTACTCAATACATGTTTTTTTTCTCATATTCTTATAGGTGTTACTATCACTATTCCCATATCATCACATTATATAGCAACATGTATACCATATTCTATATAGGTTACTTAAGATCATACTGTTAGTGTAAGCCCTAGCCCCAATGCATTGTAATAAAACATTTGAAATTAATAAAATGAGGCATTTGTTTTATCTTTTGTATTCCTATGCATGTCAATTGATAAAACTATCCAAGAATGTCATTTCGGTTTAAGTTATCATGTGTGAGGCACATGGTTGTAAGACCTTGAAACAAATGAGACTTCATTCTAAACATCCCTAGTCAGTCATTGTTATGGGAATAACAAT
Organism: Excoecaria agallocha; assembly: GCA_037975025.1. Classification (NCBI taxonomy): domain Eukaryota; kingdom Viridiplantae; phylum Streptophyta; class Magnoliopsida; order Malpighiales; family Euphorbiaceae; genus Excoecaria; species Excoecaria agallocha. The sequence goes on from CM075812.1 coordinate 29,773,989, forward strand.
GAATTAAGACTTGTATGCTCTCTCTGATATTATGAGTTCTGTCTTACGGATCATTAGGACAAGAGTGTTAATCAGAGATCATAGATACATGTTAAAGAACATGGTATCTGGATACGATCCGCTCATGAGAACACTACATGGTACAAGTCATAAGTGTTTCTCATATGTAAGTTTTGTATCGGAGTTCTTAGACCTGAAATCTCTATGAAACTCTTTATAAATTAATGTGTACTTTGACATACACCTAACGTGCTCGTAACAGAGTGACAAGTACGGGTATGATTGGGTATGCATTGATTCATGTTAGAGAGCATGAGAGAAGTGAAGGGATTACCCCTCTCGATAAGAGAGAAAATATCACCGGCCACTTGATTAGTGAACTGAGAAGTGTATGGCCATACCGAGATGAAATAATGAGTAATCATTATTAATCTGAGAGTTTAGTGTCACTGGAATATCAAGAAAGGAATTAAAATATATAAGGATGACTAGTTCCATGCCTTATATTAATTCTGATATTTATGGGTAAGGGACTATGCAAAATTGCATTAGGTCACTAAATGCCATATGCATTTTCATTTAATTTGGAATGCTATAATATCTTGCTAGAGAATATATATAGCCTTTGAATTAATTTATTAATTCATTGCCAACATTAAATGGACCTATAGGATCGAACACAAAGCATTGGGCTTAAAATATTTAAATTAAGTATTGGGCATTAATTTAGGCTTTTAATTAAAGTAAAATTAATGTGTGTAATGGGTTATTAGATTGCTATTGGACCTTGTCCCATGAGAGAGAAAAATTCAGCCCACAAGGTTTAATTTTAATTAATTAAATGTCTTGTGTTAATTTAATTAATTGAGTATTAAAGCCTAAAGGATTTTAATTAAATTAATTCACTTGATAATTGGATGGTGTGGCCGAAATTCCAAGATAATATCAATGGAATTTCGGTAAATGATTAATTCTTTTATGAAGTGATTTAGTTAATTATTATGTCTTACATTTATCTTAGATTAAATCAAAAGGGTTATCTTGGATTAAATGTATTATTTTAAGGAGTTTAAATCAATATATATTACTTATTTTAGGAAGTGATTGAGATTGAATTAATTATCTTGAGATAGTAAAGTTCAAATCAAACACTTGCCAAAAGATAAGGATATATATAAAAGAAATAAAACCCTAAGAAGACCTATAAAAAAAACGTGAAACCCTTTTTTTTCTAGGTCTTGGCGTGAACTTCATCTCTCTCTCTCTTAATTCTTTTGGTCCAATTTTCACAAGGAGAAAGGATTGTTCCTCATTCTCTTGTGTTCTTGGGTAGTGATAGCAACCTAAGAGAATTGCAAAATGAAATTTTATAGCTTCAAACCATAGCCATTACACAATACCTTAAAAGAGAGCTAGCAATCTCGATTTTAAGCCGTCGGTGCAATTGTGTGTGTGAGAATAGAGGGAGTGGCGTAAAAGGCTGTTCCTTGGCATTGGTGATCAATATCTAAGGTGGATAAATTCATCTCAGTTGCTGGTCATCACCAAACTCAAGTTTTAAAAGGCATCCAAAGTTGTAAGTTTTAAAAACCCTAAAATTGCATGTTTTGATTTTTGCTTTGGATTTGTATGGTATGTATGATGAAAAAAATTTTTTTTCGCTGCATTATCATCACATTCATACCATGTCATATTCCATCAGTGGTATCAGAGCCTAAACATGCTTATTTTAGTTCTTTAGATGCATGAAAAGATTAATTAAAATCGTCATTATGAAAACATGCAAATCTGAAATTTTCTGTTTTGAGTTTTTTACATTGTTTTGGTGTAAAAACGATTTTAATTGATTAGATAGGTATTATAATTAATATGAAATGTTAATATACTGTCCTAAGATGTTCTAGGAGCTGTTAATGGTCGGATTTAACTAATAATACCTGATGGTACATGTTAATATTAAAACTAGGTGCATTTGGCATGTTAATTGTAAGTTTAACAACTAGTTTTTAAATATTAAAGGTAAAAAAGTTTTTGGAATGTTTGTAAGTGATATTTAAAGATTAATTATCAGGTCTAGACATGTTTTAAATTTGGTTTTAATTCTGGTCCATGACAATTTAATTGATTAATTTTAAAATCACTTAAAACTATGTCTAGTTTTTGTTTGTTACATGTTTAATCAACATTGTTTGTTTTGTTTTGATTAAAATGGTAAAAACACATTTAGATTAAAATGGTACAGAATATTAAATCAATATTTATGACCTTATTTAATTTATTAAATGACTCATAAAATTGTTTTAAGTATTTGTGCATTTTTGTGGCATCACATAAGCATTAAACAACTAGTTTTGTTGTTTGTTTGTTTTATATGCATGCCGTGTACCATGTATATATGTTCTTCATGATTTTGTGTTTTAATTCATATTGGTACATATTATATGTATTTTTAATGTTTATGGGCTTGATGACATAAAATTAAAAATGGCAAAATTGGAAATTATACTAGAGTTGATTTATGGCACAAATCTAACTAGTTTGTGTTTTTGGCTTTTAAGAGAACTTATTCAATAAGAGGATTTAGTCCATTGGGCTTCGGCCCAGGCCCATCATGGGGTCATCTCTTAAAGGTTCAAGTACACAATTTCCATTAATGGGCTTGGCTAAATTAAATAAAATTGGACTTTGTTTTATCCATGAATGTTATGTATATTTGTTTGCTAGTTTGGTGTGATGAATGGATATGCATGGTGCATTCATGGGCCCTGGGTTTTTGTAATTAAATATGGTCTGCGAGCCATTATATTTTATTGTAAAAGTTTCATTTATTTCTTAGAATAGAATATACTTGAAGACTTTGTAAATCAAGACGAAGCCCACCGAAGTGGAGAAGCCCAACTCGAAGATTCTTATGTAATAGTATAGAATCTTAGTTGTAGGTTTTTGGGCCCATGTTTGTCACGCTTTACTTTATGCAATTATTTATATATGCATGCTATGTATGGATGACAAAGTGTATGCCATGTAAGCCATAATAAAATGAATCCCTAAAATAGTAAGTCACAAAGTTGTCTCCCTAATTCGAAACATGTTAAGACATCGATCATCGATCACGTAGACTAGGAGTCCTAGATGCGCCCAATTATCTTTGTGAGGTATGGGTTGTGAATGTAGGTTGGACTTAACATGGAAAGGGATGCCCGGACCTAGGCAACTGTTAGAGAGTATGCCCTAGAGCCCATGTAATAGGGATGTTTTTCATATGTATGAAATTTATATTCTTAATAAAAGGCATCATTCATTTATTAATGCTGTGTTTGAATACATGAGTTTGTAAATCTTAAATTAATAAATGAAGTCCTAGATATTATAAACACAGTGCAAAGGCAATCATGAAGGTGTTCATGATGTGAGATATCTATTGCATGCAAATATGTTAATATCTAAATATCCCTAGTCATAGAATTAACAAGATAGGACATTGTTAATTCAGACAGACTAGCACATGTTATGCTTCTTGAATGGTTCAAGCAATGGTTCTCATAATTGTGATTATGGATGATAGTCAAAGCTAACATGTGGATGCTTGTTAGAGGAACAAGTTCATTGGAGACCTGCAAAGAGAATCCTCATATGGATATTAAATCTATGTCAGTGAGGAATCTCTTCATAGCAGTTGTGCAAGTATCCTTGGACTTGAGATCACCAAAGTTATCTTAAGTAGCAAGTGGTATACTTTGACTCCATAACTGATTACTTCCAACTGGGAGTGAACATAGTTAGGAGATTTGGTATATCATGACCTACTTGAAGATAGTTGAGTGATTGACAAAGGATTCACCATCCCAGATTTAACAAGGGAAGTTATCTCACATGATTCTATAATTACCTTGTTCAGTGAATCTCTGGCAAGAGTAATATGCCGAGATGGATGGAGATCCATGAAGGGCATTTTAGGAACAATGGTTAAATTAATAGAACATACATAATTAGATTTATATGAGTTGACAGAAATCCATACTAAGAATCTAATTGAGATAAGAGTGGTGAAAGGAGTAATTGCATGGTAACTGTTTCTATGGAAGGGTACAGTCAAACCACATGACTTTCCTGACATTTGGGTAGTCATGATGCCTAGCTAGAGGCCAATCATGACTTGTATAATGATGTATCAAAATATCAATAGAGATTGATAAAATGATTTAAAGGAGTTTAAATCATGTGAGTTTTGAATAGAACTCACAATTACATATTATACTGCCAACATGGACAAGAACCCAATAGGTCACACACATATAGAGAAAAGGGTAAAATGGTAAAATGACAAGGATAATAATATTTGATATTATTATAAAGGTAGAGAGGAGAATATGATAATAATTAATTAAAGAGTTTAATTAATTATGATCAAATAAAATTGTCCGCGGAACTTTTGAGAAATGTTCTGTAAATTGGACCTAAATGAAATAATGTATTTCATGATTAATTATTATTGTCTTATAAGTGTTATAAGACTACTATAAGTGTTATAGGACTGATATAATAATTAATAGGACCATTGGAGAAATTATAAAGGGCCAAAGGAATGAAGAAGTTGGAGGAAGCCCTCCAGAAGAGGGCTACACGCCAACTCCATACAGAAGGGCTTAGAGGGATTTTTCTTGGACCAAATTAATTTATATATGTTACATAAGTGTTATGGAACTCACATATTTAATTTGGTTGGATTTGGAATCCATTTGGGTATTTAAATCCAATTAGATGCACAAAGGGCCTAGTTTGTGGATTTTGTGCATGGTCTTTTATGAAAAGATTTAATTTGGATTTAATTAAGCCCAAATGATTATAATTAATTCCAGAAACCCAATTAATAATTCTCCAGCAATTTTAAAGAGCCCAATCTCATTAATGAGTTGAAATTTTAACCTAACTATAAAAGGCCAACTAATGAGAATTAGGGTTAAGTGATTAAAACAAAAGGAAAGTCTTTTTCTCTTATTTCTCTCTCCCTTTTTGCGCCACTTCCATTGCTAGCCTCTTGGATTTCGGCCAGCCCTAGTTGAACACCAATTTATTGGTTCAATTTACCCCTCTCTAGTGTGGATTACTCATTGGAGGTGTTCGATTTTAGACACTGTGGTTTGCGACAACCCGGTGCGAAGTAAAATCAACTGTTCAACAAAAATCAAAGGTGATTTTTCTTATTCTCATATAGTTATATTGTGTATTCATGGCAAGATCAGATCTTATGGTTAAAAAAAATTTTAAAATTCCGCTCATGTATGTGATGCATGTAACCATTAAATTCCAACAGCAACTAATAAATGGGCTTGTGCTATAACATCTTAAGATGTTAGCCCATTTGATCCAAGAGTCATGTACGAAACATGATTGGAGTTTTCCTACCTAAGTAACTTAACTTGTTAGGTGTACAAGCTCAGCTTGACTAATAAGTTGTTGTGAAAAGTGGATCTTGGCCAACATCAAATCACTAACGCGAATTATTTAAAGGGATATTAATTCGGTTTGTGGGATTATAATAAGACCTTATTAAATCTTGCTAAATTTTATTATAGATTGAAAATGGCATCTTCAAACAATAATTTCTCATTGCGATCAGTCCTTGAAAAGGACAAATTGAATGGCACCAATTTCATAGACTGGTCTCGAAACTTAAGAATAGTTTTTAAGCAAGAGAAGAAGTCGTATGTTTTGGATGCACCCTTACCTGAGGAACCTACTAGGAACGCTTCTGTGGTTCAAAAGGAAACTTTTGAGACCAAGAAAAGTGACTCTAATGATGTGACCTGTTTGATGCTAGCCACTATGGTGCCTGAATTGCAAAAGCAATTTATGGACCAAGAGGCCTATGCGATCATGGTGCACCTCAAGGAGATGTTCCAAGAGCAAGCTCGTCACGAGAGGTTCGTGACAACAAAGGCCTTAATTTCTTGCAAGATGGCTGAGGGTACTCCTGTTAGTATCCATGTACTCAAGATGCAAGGATATCTTGATACTCTTGAGAAGCTTGAGGTACAAGTGCCAAAGGAATTGGCCACTCACTTGATCTTAGGATCATTGCCTGCTACTTATGATCCATTTGTGATGAATTATAACATGCATACAACGAACAAGTTCATCACTGAGCTTCATGGGATGCTTAAGAATGCTGAAGAGAAAATTTGAAAGACCAATCTCGTACTAATGGTTCAAAAGGGAATTAAGAAGGGACCTGCTAAGGGAAAGGGAAAACCCAAGTCAGTTAGGAGTGCACCTCAGGCCCAATCCAAGCCCAAGGCGCCAAAACTCAAAGAGAGTGAGAGCACTTGCTTCCATTGCAACAAGATAGGGCATTGGAGGAAGAATTGCGCTCTCTTCAAGGAAGAATAAAAGAAGAATGGAGCCAAGGCATCTAGTTATGGTATTTTTGTTGTTGAAATTAACCTTTCTATTTCTACCACTTGAGTATTGGATACCGGTTGTGGTTCTCACATTTGTTAAAATGTGTAGGGGCTAAGAAATAGGCGGTTACTTGGGAAGAATGAAGTGGACCTCCGTGTGGGGAATGGAGCACGAGTTACTGCAATGGAGATAGGCGACTATCACCTCACTTTACCTTCTGGACTTTGTATTGTTTTGAATAATTGTTATTATGTGCCTGCTATAAGCAGAAACATTATTTCAGTTTCTTGTTTGGATAATGATGAATTTGATTTTGTTATTAAAAATGGCAATGCTCATATTCGTCGCCAAGGCATTTCTTATGGCAATGCCATGTTGCAAAATGGCCTTTATATCCTTGATCTACAAAACAAAGAGTCCATATACAACATTAATACGAAGAGGGTTAAGTCAAACGAATTGAACCCTACTTACTTCTGGCATTTTCGTTTAGGACATGCAAACGAAAAATGCATTTCAAGACACCACAAAACTGGAGTGCTTGGGTCATTCGACTTAGAGTCTTATGACACATGCGAGCCATATTTGCATTGAAAAATGACAAAGAGTCCTTTTAATAAAAAAGGTGAGAGGACTAATGGCTTATTGGAACTAATACATACCGATGTATGTGGACCTTTAAGTACACATGCTAGAGGTGGTTTTAGCTACTTCGTGACATTCACATATGACTTCAATAGATATGGCTATGTCTATCTAATGAAGTATAAGTCTGAAACTTTTGAGAAATTCAAAGAGTTTAAGAACGAAGTAGAAAACCAACTTGGCAAAAGTATAAAAGCCATTCGATCAGATCGAGGTGGTGAATACTTAAGCCAAGAGTTTGACAGTCATCTAAAGAAGTGTGGTATTATTTCACAGCTCACTCCTCCTGGAACACCTCAATGGAATGATGTGTCCGAAAGGAGAAATCGAACTCTGTTGGACATGGTTCGATCTATAATGAGTCAAGCTAATCTTCCTATCTCTTTTTGGGGTTATGTATTAGAAACTGCTCCGTTTCTATTGAACCGTACTCCAACTAAAGCAGTTGAGAAGACACCATATGAGGTATGGACTGGGAAAGAACATAATATGTCTTTTCTAAAGATTTGGGGCTGTGAAGCACATGTTAAGAAATTAACCTCTGACAAACTAGAGTCCAAATCCAGTGTCTGCTTGTTTGTGGGTTATCCTAAAGAAACAAAGGGATACTATTTTTACTCACAAGCCGAGAACAAAGTATTTGTTGCTCGCAAGGTTGTTTTCTTGGAAAAGGAGTTCCTTCTCAAGAAAGACAGTGGGAGTAAAGTAGAACTTGGAGAAATTCAAGGGCCACAAACTCTTATAGAGGATGAGTTAGAAATGGGATCAAGTTCACAACCAGTTGTGGAACAAGAACCCATTACACAAGAACCTAGAAGGTCCGGTAGGGTACGTCAGGAGATTGAGAGATATGGATTTCTAATCACTGACAGTGACACTATTGAGTTAGTAGATCGTGAGGATCCTACTACCTACCGAGAAGCTATTGAGAGCCCAGACTCGGATAATATGCTTGAAGCCATGAAATCCGAGATGCAATCAATGTACGATAACCAGGTTTAGACCTTGGTTGATCCACCGAAAGGTGCTAAGGTAATTGAATGCAAGTGGCTATTCAAACTCAAAGCTGATAAGACCTACAAAGGTAGACTAGTAGCAAAAGGTTTTCGACAAACTCATGGTGTAGACTATGACGAGACCTTTTTGCCTGTAGTCATGCTCAAATCCATTAGGATCTTGCTTGCCATAGCTGGACATCATGATTATGAGATATGGCAAATGGATGTCAAAACCGCTTTCCTCAACGGAAATTTACTTGAGGATGTGTATATGACACAGCCTGAAAGTTTTATCAATCCCAAGCATCCTAAGAAGGTTTGCAAGCTTCAAAAATCCATTTATGGATTAAAGTAAGCATCCCGAAGTTGGAATCTTCATTTTGATGAGGCAGTCAAGGAATTTGACTTCATCAAGAACGAAGATGAGCCTTGTGTGTACAAGAAGGTTAGTGGGAGCATAATAGTATTTCTGGTTCTATATGTGGACGACATCCTTCTCATTGGGAATGACATTCGAACATTGGAAAAGGTTAAGCAATGGTTGGGAAAATGTTTCTCAATGAAAGACTTAGGTGAAGCCGAGACAATACTTGGTATTCGAATCTATAGAGATAGACCGAATCGGCTCTTGGGACTAAGTCAAGAAAAGTACATAGACAAAGTACTAAAGCATTTTAGTATGGGAGACTCAAATAAAGGGTACATACCTTTGGCTTTGGGAGTTCCTTTGACTAAAGAACAGTGTCCTAAAACCAAAGAGGAAAGGGACAACATGAGTAGAATCCCATATGCATCTGCTATTGGATCTATCATGTACGCTATGTTATGTACTAGGTTGGATGTTTCTCATGCACTAAGTGTAACCAGTAGGTTTCAGCAAGACCTTGGTGAGAAGCACTGGTCTGCTATAAAAGGGATTCTGAAGTACCTGCGAAGGACTAAGGATCACTTCTTGGTGTATGGTGGTCAAGAAGAGCTCGTCATACAAGGTTATGCTGATGCTGCTTTTCAGACCAGTACTCAGGATTCTAGATCGCAATCTGGATTCGTTTTTGTTTTGAACGGTGGTGCTGTCAGCTGGAAAAGCTCAAAGCAAGAGACCATTGCCAACTCAACTACAGAATCTGAGTATATTGCAGCAAGTGAGGCTGCAAAAGAGGCTGTTTGGATTAAAAATTTCATTTCTGGATTAGGAGTGGTCCCAAGCATCCTAGATCCATTAGAATTTTTCTGTGACAACAACAGGGCCATCGCACAGGCAAAGGAGCCCCGGTCACACCAGAAATCCAAACACATACTCAGGAGGTACCACCTGATCAGAGAAATCATTGATCGTGGGGACGCCAAGGTTAGCAAGATAGTAAGTGAAGACAATGTAGCAGATCCTTTGATGAAACAGTTGCGTCCAAATCTGCACGAAGCTCATTTGAGAGCGTTCGGTCTTAGGGCTATGCCCAATTGGGACTAGTGCTAGTGGGAGATTGTTAGTGTAAGCCCTAGCCCCAATGCATTGTAATAAAACATTTAAAATTAATAAAATCAGGCATTTGCTTTATCTTTTGTATTCCTGTGCATGTCAATTGATAAAACTATCGAAGAATGTCTTTTCGGTTTAAGTTATCATGTGTGAGGCACATGGTTGTAAGACCTTGAAACAAATGAGACTTCATTCTAAACATCCCTAGTCAGTCGTTGTTATGGGAATAACAATGAATTAAGACTAGTATGCTCTCTCTGATATTATGAGTTCTGTCTTACGGATCATTAGGAGAAGAGTGTCAATCAGAGATCATAGATAAATGTTAAAGAACATGGTATCTGGATACGATCCGCTCATGAGAGCACTACATGGTACTAGTCATAAGTGTTTCTCATATGCAAGTTTTGTATCGGAGTTCTTAGACCTGAAATCTCTATGAAACTCTTTAGGAATTACTGTGTACTTTGACATAAACCTAATGTGCTTGTAACAGAGTGACAAGTACGGGTATGATTGGGTATGCATTGATTCATGTTAGAGAGCATGAGAGAAGTGAAGGGATTACCCCTCTCGATAAGAGAGAAAATATCACCGACCACTTGATCAGTGAACTGAGAAGTGTATGGCCATACCGAGATGAAATAATGAGTAATCATTATTAATCTGAGAGTTCAGTGTCACTGGAATATCAAGAAAGGAATTAAAATATATAAGGATGACTAGTTCCATACCTTATATTAATTCTGATATTTATGGGTAAGGGACTATGCAAAATTGCATTAGGTCACTAAATGCCATATGCATTTTCATTTAATTTGAAATGCTATAATATCTTGCTAGAGAATATATATAGCCTTTGAATTAATTTATTAATTCATTGCCAACATTAAATGGACCTATAGGATCGCACACAAAACATTGGGCTTAAAATATTTAAATTAAGTATTGGGCATTAATTTGGGCTTTTCATTAAAGTCAAATTAATGTGTGTAATGGGTTATTAGATTGCTATTAGACCTTGGCCCATGAGAGAGAAAAATTCAGCCCATAAGGTTTAATTTCAATTAATTAAATGTCTTGTGTTAATTTAATTAATTGAGTATTAAAGCCTAATGGATTTTAATTAAATTAATTCACTTGATAATTGGATGGTGTGGCCGAAATTCCAAGATAATATCAATGGAATTTCGGCACATGATTAATTCTTTTATTAAGTGATTTAGTTAATTATTATGTCTTACATTTGTCTTAGATTAAATCAAAAGGATTATCTTGGATTAAATGTATTATTTTAAGGAGTTTAAATCAATATATATTACTTATTTTAGGAAGTGATTGAGATTGAATTAATTATCTTGAGATAGTAAAGTTCAAATCAAACACTTGCCAAAAGATAAGGATATATATAAAAGAAATAAAACCCTAAAAATACCTATGAGAAAAAAACGTGAAACCCTTTTTTTTCTAGGTCTTGGCGTGAACTTCATCTCTCTCTCTCTTAATTCTTTTGGTCCAATTTTCACAAGGAGAAATGATTGTTCCTCATTCTCTTGTGTTCTTGGGTAGTGATAGCAACCTAAGAGAAGTGCAAAATCAAATTTTGTAGCTTCAAACCATAGCCATTACACAATACCTTAAAAGAGAGCTAGCAATCTCGATTTTAAGCCGTCGGTGCAATTGTGTGTGTGAGAATAGAGGGAGTGGCGTAAAAGGCTGTTCCTTGGCATTGGTGATCAATATCTAAGGTGGATAAAGTCATCTCGGTTGCTGGTCATCACCAAACTCAAGTTTTAAAAGGCATCCAAAGTTGTAAGTTTTAAAAATCCTAAAATTGCATGTTTCGATTCTTGCTTTGGATTTGTATGGTATGTATGATGAAAAATTTTTGTTTTTCCGCTGCGTTATCATCACATTCATACCATGTCATATTCTATCACATACGTGCATGCATATACTATTTATTTAAAAAAGTGAGCCTATTACAATTCAAACCATCCATATTAAATACATCAGTACATGCCTATTACTCATAATTCAAAAGTTATACAAAATTTTTATTAAGACTTCCTACATCAACTCCTTATAAGATTTGCGTGGCCTTCCTGATGCAGAATTACATCCTTGAGCCAAAGCCTAACTATCAAACCTACACGAATAAGTAACCTTTGCTAAGTTTTAAAGTCTAATGGGGAACAAATACTAATAGATGACCACTCACAGCAGTCATCAACAAATACACTACAAGCATCACTTATAAAATAAGATCTCAATGATAATAAAATATTAATATTAGCAACATAGCAAGGCCTACAATCAATAAGATATCAAGGCTCCACAAATATCTCAGCATGAATAACTCATATAATTTATTGATATAATATCTGCATTTATACTTTAATACATTTACTGTAATTAGAGTAATCATATGGTTCATCGATAACATCTGAGCATTTATGTTTTTTATTTAAGTACTGTAATTAATAGTTAGTCTGCATATATTTTGAGAGTGGATAAATAGAACTTTAGATACCCAAAGGTATCAAATACTATAGATATCTGGAGATATCAAATTTTTAGACCCAAACAGGGCCGAACAATACTATAGACCAGTCAAGCAGACCCAAACGGGGTTGACTAACAACCCAAATGGGGTTATTTATGATCCAAATGGGACCATTCTATACTTTATGACCCAAATGGAATCAAACTATAGCAACTACAACTAAATCCCTATGGATTTTTCTACCTATACACAATTAAACTCTAATTACAGGCTTTACTATAATCATATACATTTCATTTATCATGCTTATGCTTTTATAGAACAACTTGCACATATATGATCATATAAGAAGTTACACAATCACTGGTGTGTATATATATATATGTGTGTGTAACACCTCCAATTTTGCAACTATCATGCATAGTAAGTTGTAGAGCATGAAAAATTACCCTAGGTTAAATTTTGACAAAATAGAAGTTAAATAGGATGTTAAATTTTGGGAAAATCGGAGTTAAATAGGATAAAAAAAATTAGATAATAAGTGTAAAGGGTAATTATATTGGGATCGAAAAACCCGAGATAGGGGACCCAGGATGCAATGTAACCTAAGACTAAGACATGATAGTACAGGTTAAGTTGAGTCTAATGGTATAATTTGAGGAGAAATTAAGGTCAAGCAGGCCTCCGAATGAGCAAATAAAAGAAAATTTCACAGGTCTACCTAAGGTTGACCAATACTTTGACTGAGGGACCTAAAGATCTCTAATTGCTCCCATATTTCATATAAACTATGTAAATAATGTAAAAACACTCTAGGAACTTAAAAATAGTAATTCTGACAATATTGGAATTTCGAATTTAAGACCGACTATGCAGACCATTAGGGCAAGAAGTATACCAAACCGATGTCTAAATGAACTAAAATTTTTAACACGTGTTCTTGAATACATACAAACACTCAGGGAATTATTTCAGGGCAATTTGATATTGGAAATGAAAATTCATATTTCAGGATACAAAACCGAGATTGGGTAATTTGGAGAGTCAAACATACATGGGTTACTAATATGGAGCCATGATCAAGTGTGAGTGAGATCCAGCCAATAGGATAAGCCTAACTAGGTGTATGGCTGACAAGTGGCAAACATTAAAGCCTTTAGATTCAATAGTGAATTAATGAATCTTGGCTTTCCTCTTACATATAAATAAGCCATGAGAGAGATGTTATAGACATCTAGAAGCCTTTCAAAAATCTACACATTTTCCCCCCTCTTTTCTTCAAAATCCAAACCTACCCTTATTGCCTTCTTATCCATTTTTTCTTCATTTCAAGCTTTCTCTCTCTAAATCACAGGCCCTAATTACAATTTAAAACTCATAAATTCATCCTCTTTAACTTGGAAAAGGATTTTTATCAAAAGGAGGCCAAGAAATTAGGGATTTAAGGTAAGAAACCTAAGATGAAATTTTGTGATTCCATAAATTTTAGGTTGAATTTGAAGGGTAAATTTAATAGACATATAAAATTGACCTAGAGAATTATAGTAATGGCTTTAAATTACTCAAAACATGCATTTATCTTGTGTTTCTCTTTCTTTCAAATTCAGCAAAAAAAAGAAAACAAAGAGGAAGGAAGAAAGCAAAGAGGAAAGGGAAAGAAAAAGGAAGAGTAGGTGGAAATCAGGCCAAATTAAGTTTAGTGGATGCAAATTAAATTTAATTTCATTAATTTAGTTGAATTTTCCATGATTGTTAGATTATATAACTATGCTAAATTGCATGAAATGATGGAATAATTTAAATTAATGTGATATAATGTCAATTTAAGCCATTAAAAAATTAAATGAGTGAAGAAATTAAATTAAAAGTAAGTGGGATTAGGTTGGCCGAATATGGTCCCTTAGGGTACCTTAATGTAGTTTGATCTTTAATTGACTATTTGATGACAATTAAATAAATTAAGGCATGAGAAATGTAATGGAGGAAATTACAGTGAAAAGTAATGAATGTACATTAAAGTATGTAAGTGTACATAATGGTGGAAGTTTGTGAATCTTAAGAATTTTAGGGTAAACAAATTGTATTACATCATAATGATGATTAAAAGGGGTATAGAAATGTGTATGGCGTAAAAAGGAAGGAGAAAGCCTTGTGTATGTGTGAGGCCTTTAAGTGGTCGAATGGTGTTTGTGTGTGGAATGACATATTTTGATCGTATTTTTGTAATAATGTGTGTAGAATCGCGAAATGTATAAGTAATGACCTTGAATGAATGGAAATGAAATTATGACAATGTTAACATAATGTGTTTATTATATATAACAGTGTAAAAATAATGTAAAATATGAAAATGTAATGATTTATCATGCCCTTAGTGTTCAGTGGGAAACCTAGGACCTAAAGAAAGTATGGCTAGCCATAGGGGTACTTACCCCGCAGTGTTTTGTATATTATACTGTTGCATTACAATTAATGCGCTGGAAAAGTGAGAATATACTATTAGCTAGCTCATTACACTGACATACTAGGGAGTAGCATCATACCTTAGTGGTATGATTGCTCCCACCTACTGAATTTGCCCATCTGCTTATTTGATTCATAGTTTTCCTACTATCTACACTAGGGGCAAAATAGTAATTTTACATAAAATTGTGAAAAAGTGGCATTTATGGCTTTTAAAATATTAAAGATGTAAATAAGAATGAAATAAGGTCAAAATGAGGTATATATGTTCAATAAGGGTAAAAACATAATTATGTGATTAATTGAGGGCAAAATGGTCAATTCATGGTAAAAATGTGGTCAAAATGGTCAAAACAAGTAATTTGATTAAAAAGGGCAAAATAGTAATTAAGAAAAATCATAGGGACTAAACTATAATTTTCCATTTAAAGATAAATTTTTAAGGACTAAAATGTAATTTGTGTAATTAAAAGGAAACAAAAGTCAATGGAAGTCAACTAAGTCAAATTTGGAGTTAAATTAGTTAATCAGAAGAAAAGTCAATGAAAAAAGTCAAAATTGAAAAAGTCAAACTTCAGGGATATAATTGAAAATTTTCACTTAAAATGGTGAAATTACGAAATTAGATGTAAAAGAAAATTTCTGAGCCAATTAGGAAAAAATTTCAATATAAGGAGAATAAATTTGGAATTTATGAAATTTGGTAATTTACTTAAAATATTAGTGAATTAATTTATTTAAAGGCATATCATATATATATTAAGTGAAATTCAATGTAAATGTATCCACGACTAAGCGACTATGTTGCTTAGTGTGTAGTTTATTGTGACTGTGTGCAGGGACAGGTGTAGCCAGCTGGCACCGGAGATCAATAGTGGCATGTACAGAGTAGAAGAACTTTTTGTTATCTTTTTGGGTTGTAAAATTTTGCATAATTCTCAAAGTATATTATGAAGTTTATCTATAATAACTTATGACTGTAGTAAATTTAACGGTTGGTGTGCTTGAAGCGATACCTTTATTTGATTGCGTGATAAAGTATATTGAAGTACTGTGTTGATTGATTGAAGTTTGGGAGTTGGAGGAATGATTTTTGGAAGTGTAATTTGAATATTTCAGTTTGGGCAGTATGAATATTAAGCCATTATGCTACCAGATTTTCTTAAATTAAATAATAAATTAACTGTAGTAAAAATATCAATGAAATAATATGGACTCAGTAATTGTACAGAGGGTGTTATATTAAATGGGATCAGAGCATGGTTTAGGTTTTCCTAAGATCATAGTTAATGTGTAGGATGTGATGTTAACTGGGAGAACGGGTGAACATATGATAATGATATAAGTAAATGCTACTATATTGTGATATAAATGCTGGAATTTAAATCTTACCTATCCCTTGTGCATTTCAGTACTAGCTATGGCTTTTGGCTCAAGAAAAATTGCTGAGATAGTGAGTGAGGCTCCTGCGAGCCAAAAAATATAAGAATCAATACCGAGTATTAGATCGCAGCGACCCTCCCAACACACTCATACACCAATGCCACGGACTCCTCCGTCTCCTACACCAATTGATGTTATGTGGATGATGGCAGAGTTCTTTTAGAGATTTCAGCCTCAACAACAGGTACCACCCCAGCCATCTAACAAATCTATACTGGAGCAATTAAAAAGATTAGGTGCAGAGGATTTTTATGGTCAAGAGCCGATTACAGCTACCCAGGTAGAAGAATGGCTTATTAAGATTGAGAGGCTATTTCAAATTACACATAGGCCACCAAAAGAAAAGATTGAGGGAGCAGTAGCATTATTCCAAGGACCGACATACATATGGTAGGACACAGTTAGATGCCATACACTGCCAGAGCAAGTTACCTGGGATTATTTCTACAAGTAGTTTCGAGATAAATATATGGGCAGAGAGTATCTGAGAGCCATGCATGAGGCTTTTTGGCGATTACGCCAGGGTACACAGACGGTCCAGGAGTACGATCAGAAATTTGAGAGGCTGAGTTTCTATATGAAAGAATACAAATTTCCTCTAGAGAAGATGTATCAACTTTTCTAGAGAGGCCTCCATATTGATTTGAGAAAGATCTTAGTAGTACGAGAGTACACAAATAGGAAGGAGCTAGTAGATGCAACTATCAAAATTGAGACTATTCAGCAAGAGGAAGTGAGTAGACGCACCAGATTCCAGCAAAAAAAAGGCCAGCCTCAAGAACATAGGGCAGTGAGTCCAGCAAGAAAACCAGGGGTTCCATAGCAGCTCCCCCATAGGAGTCCTCAGCCATGCCAGCAGCGAGTCAGCATATCACAGCACAGGTGCCCTCTTTTGTTGTATTAGTGGGTAATACCCCAAGAGCCCAGGGTTCTAGTAGACCAGAGGTGCTAGTTTTCAAGCATTGTGGGAGACGACATGCAGGGGAGTGTTGGATATTGACAAAAGCATGTCTAAGTTATGGATCCTGAGATCATCTTGTGAAGAATTGTCCTAGAGCACCTACATAGACTACCACATCAGCTGTACAGACTATCGCTGATAGATAGGGTGCTCCTTTAGTCCGAGATCGAGGTAGAGGTGCACCTAGTAGGGCTACATTCACCCAAGGCAGTGCCCCAACTCCCCTAGCTTCAGACAGACCATCTTTGGCTAAGACTTATACAGTTAGAGCCCGAGAGGAACAAGATGCTCCGGATGTGATTATAGGTAAGTTTTACCTATTTGATGATACTGTTTGTGCACTAATAGATCCCAGGTCTACACATTCATATTTGAGCACTAAAGCTGCACAGGGAAAGGGATTAGAAAAATCATAGTTAGATCAGGATATTTTGTTAAGTAACCCTTTGGGTCATAGTGTTGTTATGAACAAGGTATATAGGGATTGTCCTATCCAGATACAATAGACTATTTTCCTTGCAAATCTTATCAAACTTCCATTCCACGAGTTTGATATTATCTTGGAAATGGATTGGCTCCATAAACACCAAGTAGTTGTCGATTGTCGTTTAAAAAGTATCACTTTGAAAACCCTAGAGGATCAAGAAATTATGGTAATAGGGCAACAATCTGCCTTCTTATCCAATGTCATCTTAGCCAGTACAGCACATAGTATATTAAAAAAGGGTGTGCAGCTTATTTGGCTTTTGTTACTGAATTCAAGGTTTAGAAGCTGCAAGTTACTGATGTGCCTGCGGTTAGAGACTTTCCTGATGTTTTTCCTGATGAATTACCAGGATTACCCCTAACAACGAAAGTTGAATTTAGCATTGATGTGTTACTCGATACAACACCTATTGCCATGGCTCCTTACCGTATGGCACAAGCAGAATTGAAAGAACTGAAGATTCAGCTGTAGGAATTATTAGAAAAGGGATTCATCCATCCGAGTGTATCCCCCTAGGGAGCCCCAGTACTATTTGTGAAGAAGAAAAATGGGTCTCTCAGACTATGCATTAACTATAGGCAGCTGAATAAAGTCACCATTAAAAATAAATATCCATTACCCAGAATTGACGATTTGTTCGATCAACTAAAGGGTGCCAGTACATTTTGAAAAATTGATTTGAGATCAAGCTATTACCAGCTTAGAGTAAAGGAAGCAGATATCACGAAGACTGCATTCCGTACGAGGTATGGGCATTATGAATTTGTAGTTATGCCTTTTGTCTCACTAATGCACCGGCTGCTTTCATGGATTTCATGAACCGTATCTTTCACCTTTATCTGGATCAATTTGTGGTGGTATTTATTGATGACATCCTGGTCTATTTTAAGACACCAGAGGAACATAATCGACATCTGGGAATTATACTGCAGACACTAAGGGACAAACAGCTATATGCTAAATTTAGCAAATGTGAGTTTTGGCTGAATGAAGTTGCTTTCCTTAGTCACATAGTTTTAGCCGAAGGCATCAAGGTAGATCCCAAGAAAATTGAAGCCACACTTAATTGGAAACCACTTAAAAATGTTCCCGAAGTTCGAAGCTTTCTTGGATTAGCTAGGTATTACAGGCAATTTGTGAAGGAATTTTCTATGATAGCCTCCCCGCTTACAAAGTTACTACAAAAGAATGTCAGATTTGAATGGATTGAAAAATGTTAGAAAAGCTTTGAGAAGCTAAAAAGTATGTTGACTAAGGATCCTGTTCTTATTCAATCCATTTTAGTTAAACCTTATGTCATTTACAGTGATGCCTCCAGGAATGGATTAGGGTGCATACTTCTGCAGGATGGACAGGTGGTGGCGTAGGCTACCAAATAGTTGAAAACACACGAAAGAAATTATCCTACCCATGATTTGGAGCTAGTAGCCATTGTGTTTGCTTTGAAGATATAGAGACACTATCTATATGGGGAGAAAGGCTACATTTATACTGACCATAAAAGTCTGAAATATCTGCCTACACAGAAAGAACTCAATCTACGACAAAGATGATGGTTGGAACTCATCAAAGACTATAATTGCTTGATTGATTACCATCCTGACAAAGCAAATATGGTAGCTGATGCACTCAGCAGGAAGTATTTTATGGCCCTACAAGTTATGAAAGTGAAATTAAATATAGCATAAGATAGAGCACTTGTGGCCAAAATGCAAAAGAAACCAGATTGGCTTCAATGAGTAAAGGTTGCTCAGAGACAAGATGAAAGGCTAGCCTCCATTATCTCCCATCCTCAGACACAGGCAGGTAAGAGTATTTAATTTTCCCTAGGTCGTGATGATTGCTTGTACTATCAAAGTAGAATATGTGCACCCAGCGATGCAGAATTGAGGAAAAACATTCTGATAGAAGCTCATAATAGCCCCTATGTTATGCATCCTAGCTGTAACAAAATGTATCAAGAACTGAAGAAATCATACCGGTGGTTGGGGATAAAGAAGGAGATAGTGGATTTTGTAACAAAATGTATAATATGTCGATAGTTCAAGGCTGAACATTGAGTGCCTTTAGGGCTATTACATCCTATCACTATACCAGAATGGAAATTGGAGCGGATCACTATGGATTTTGTATCTAGTTTACCACTTACAAGAAGATAGCATGACTCCACCTGGGTAATTATGGACAGGATGACTAAGTCAGCTCAGTTTCTCCTAGTGAGATTGGATTTCTCTCTATCTTGACTTGCAAAAATTTATATGAATGAGATTGTGAGGCTTCACAGTGTTCCTATATCCATAATTTCTGATAGGGACCCACGGTTTATTTCTAGATTCTAGCAGAAACTTCAAGAAGTATTAGGAACCTGGTTAGATTATAGTACAACCTTCCACCCACAAACAGATGGCCAATCCGAGCGGGTGATACAAATATTTAAAGATATGCTACGGTGTTATGTGCTAGAGTTTGGAGGCAGTTGGGAGAAATATCTTCCATTAGCTGAATTCACCTATAAAAATAGCTACTAGTCTAGCACTAAAATGGTGCCATACAAAGTATTGTACATGAGAAAATGTAGGACATCTTTATGCTGGACAAAATTGAGTGAAAACGAGTTAGTGGGACCTGACTTGATAAAAAAAATAGTGGTAAAGGTGAAGTTGATCAGAGATAACTTGAAGGTAGCGACAGACCGATAGAAGTCATATGTGGATTTGAAGAGAAAGGATATAGAATTCAATGTAGGGGATAAAGTATTTCTAAAAGTTTCGCCATGGCAAAAGATTCTCCGATTTGGTAAAAAGGGTAAGCTTAGTCCAACATTCATTAGACCTTATGAGATAACACAGTGCATGGGACCAATGGCATACACGTTAAAGTTACCTTCTGAATTGGAGAGGATCTATGATGTATTCCATATTTCTATGCTAAGGAAGTATTGCTCGGATCCTTCTCATGTTATTACATAAAAAGAAATACAGTTGAGACCTGACTTGTCCAATGACTAAGAACTAATAAGAATCTTAGCACAAGAAACCAGGCAACTAAGAAATAAGTAGATCCCATTAGTCAAAGTGATTTGGACATGCCATAATGTGGAAGAAGCTACTTGGGAACCTAAGGAGATAATGAGACAACAGTATCCCCACCTATTCGAGGAGAAATTGAGATCAAGTAAGCCTCCAAATGAGCAAATAAAAGAAAATTTCACGGGTTTACCTAGAGTTGACCAATATTTTTAATCGAGCGATTGAGGAACCTAGAGATCTCTAATTGCTCCCATATTTCATATACACCATTTAAATAATGTAAAGACACTCTAGGAATTGAAAAATAGTAATTCTGACAATTCTAGAATTTTGGGTTTCGGACCGACTACGCAGACCATCGGGGCCAGACGTATACCAAAATGATGTCAAGAGGAGCTAAAATTTTTACCATATGTTCTTAAATATATAGAGACACTTGGGATAAAATTTCAAGGCAATATGATATTGGAAACAAAAATTCATATTTCAGGGTTCAAAATCGAGACCAGGTCATTTGGAGGGTCAAACCTGAGAATTTGACTATAAGAAGAACATGGGTTACTAATATGGAGCCATGATCAAGTGTGAGTGAGATCAAGTCAATAGGATAAGCCTAACTAGGTGTATAGGTGGCAAAAATTAAAGCCTTTAGATTCAATAGTGAATGAATGAATCTTAGCCATTCCTTTTGCATATAAATAAGCCATGAGATAGAGGTTATAGATATCTAGAAGCCTTTCAAAAATCTGCTCATTTTCCCCCACTTTTCTTCAAAATCTAAACCCTCACTTATTGCCCTTTCCTCTATTTTTTCTTCATTTTTATCTTTCTCTCTCTAAACCATGGGCCCTAATTACAATTTAAAACTCATAAATTCATCCTCTTTAACCTGGAAAAATATTTTTATCAATAGGAGGCCAAGAAATTAGGTATTTAAGGTAAGAACCCTAAGATAAAATTTTGTGATTCCATAAGTTTTAGGTAGAATTTGAAGGGAAAATTTCATAGACAGATAAAATTAAGCTAGAGAATTATAGGAGTGGCTTTAAATTACTTGAAAACATGCATTAATCTTGTGTTTCTCTTTCTTTCAAATTCAGCCAAAAGAAAAAACTAAAGAGGAAGGAAGAAGCCAAAGAGGAAAGGGAAAGGAAAAGGAAGAGTAGGTGGAAATTAGGCCAAATTGAGGTTAGTGGATGCAAATTACATTTAATTTCACTAATTTAGTTGAATTTTCCATTATTTTTACATTATATAACTATGCTAAATTACATGAAATGATGAAATCATTTAAATTAATGAGATATAATGTTAATTTGAGCCATTAGAAAATTAAATGAGTGAAGAAATTAAATTAAAAGTTAGTGGGGTTGGGTTGGCCAAATATAGTACCTTAGGGTACCTTAATGTAGTTTGATCTTTAATTGACTATGTGATGACAATTAAATAAATTAAGGTATGAGAAATGTAATGGAGGAAATTAGAGTGAAAAATAGTGAATGTACATTAATGTATGTAAGTGTACATAATGATGAAAGTTTGTGAATCTTAAGAATTTTAGGGTAAACTAAGTGTATTATACCATAATGCTGCTTAAAAGGGGTATAAAAATGTGTATGGAATAAAAAGGAAGAAGAAAGCCTTGTGTAAGTGTGAGGCCTAAGTGGCCGAATGGTGTATGTGTCTGGAATGACATGTTTTGATAATATTTTTGTAATAATGTCTGTATAATCATGAAATGTATAAGTAATTAGCTTGAATGAATGGAAATAGAGTTATGACAATGTTAACATAATGTGTTTATTATGTATAGCTGTGTAAAAATACTGTAAAGTATGAAAATGTAATGATTTATCATTCCCTTAGTGTTCAGTCGGTAACCCAGGATTCTAGGATAGTATGGCCAACCATAGGGTCACTTATCCTGCGGCGTTCTATGTATTATACTGTTGTTATACTATTACTTACAGTTGTTGTACTAAAAAAGTGAGAATATACTATTAGCCGGCTTATTACACTGACATACAAGGGAGTAGCATCATACCTTAGTGGTAAGATCACTCCCAGCTACTGGATTTGCCCATCCGCTTATCTGGTTCATGGTTTTCCTACTGTTTACAACTAGGGGTAAAATAGTAATTTTACATAAAACTATAAAAAGAAGGAATTTATGGCTTTTAAAATATTAAATATGTAAATAAGAATTAAATAAGGTAAAAAATGAGGTATATATGTTCAATAAGGGCAAAAACGTAATTACGCGATTAATTGAGTGCAAAATGGTCAATCCGTGGTAAAAATGTGGTCAAAATGATCAAGACAAGTAATTTGATTAAAAAGGGTAAAACAGTAATTAAGAAAAATCATAGGAACTAAATGGTAATTTTCCATCTAAAGAAAAATTCTTAAGGACTAAAATGTAATTTGTGTAATTAAAAGGAAATGAAAGTCAAACAAAGTCAATTGAGTCAAATTTGGAGTTAAATTAGTTAATAGGAAAAAAAATCAACAAAAAAGTCAAATTTAAAAAAGTCAAACGTTAGGGATATAATTGAAAATTTTCACTTAAAATGGTGAAATTGCGAAATTAGATGTAAAAGAAAATTTCTGAGCCAATTAGGAAAAAATTTTAATATAAGGAGAATAAATTTGGAATTTATGAAATTTTGTAATTTACTTAAAATATTAGTGAATTAATTGATTTAAATGCATAACATATATATATTAAGTGAAATTCTATGTAAATGTATCCACGACTAAGCAACTATGTTGCTTAGCGTGTAGTTTACTGTGACTACACGCAAGGATAGGTGTAGCCAGCTGGCATCGAAGATCAATAGTGGCATGTACAAAGTAGAACTTTTTGTTATCTTTTTGGGTTGTAAAATTTTGCGTAATTCTCAAAGTATCTTATGAAGTTTATCAATAATAACTTATGAATATAGTAAATTTAACGGTTGGTGTGCTTGAAGCGATACCTTTATTTGATTGCATGATAAATTATATTAAAGTGTTGTGTTGATTGATTTAAGTTTGGAAATTGGAAGAATGATTTTTGGAAGTGTAATTTGAATATTGCATGTTTGGACAGTATGAATATTAAGCCGTCATTCTACCGGATTTTCTTAAATTAAATAATAAATTAACTGTAGTAAAATTATTAATAAAATAATATGAACTTGGTAATTGTATAGAGGGTGTTACAGTGTGTGTGTGTAATCAATCTCATATAACAATATAAGTGATATATCACTATAAATCATATACCTTAACCTTGATACCATATAAACATAAGCATATAGGCATATTCATGTTATCTCCAAACGGTAATAAATATAATATTTGTTCATATGTTTGCCATATATCATTCTTCTTTAACTTTACATACCTATAGCTTTACATTACGGAATAATCATATATCCATGCATTTATATCTCATTGAACGTTATTTCCTCATTGTGAAATAATCTAAACTTCTTTATCTTTTCTTTTAACATCTCAAACCTATAGTCATATATATCAAACTTCATTGGATTACATCAACTCATATTCTATTGGGTTGGTATTTGAGGTATAACAAGATATTGTTTTAAAAAGAAGGGAGAAAAGAAGAATAAACTTTACTAGATTGAGTCGTGAGTGCGACAGCTATCACGAATGCGATAAAGAAGGCTTGCAGAATATAGTTGAAATAGAAGAAGAATTTAAGGGAGAAATCGCGGGCTCTATCAGGGGCACGATAGACATGTACCTTTCTTTAGGCTCACATTTTCAACAAAAAAAATCTAGAAAACTCATCTTGCATGTCTGTAATATCTTTCCCAACCTTAACTTTATTACAATGAATTTTAAACATTATAATATTACACAAATTTCATCAAATAAATCTATTAACAAAATCTCTAATTCATGCTTTATATTTTGAATCCTATATATTATAGAGCATTATACTCTACTATTATTTGACCAAATTACTAAAATATTAGTGATCTTTCAAACTTTTGGAACACTTAAATTAAATTGAAGTTCATCAAATTAGAGATTAACTTTTAACACATTTTCCTTACAAATTTATCTTTAAATGTAATATTCTTTTATGTTCAAATTTAAGGATTTAGCTTTAAGTTACCAATTAAACCCATTTGTATAAACACACACAAAAATCATCATCATAATCTCCTAATTAAGCCTTGATTTCATCAATATCAACTATAATAACACATGCATGGCAATACACACACCAAGTTCCCATACCTTAGCCAAAATCCACAATCAACCATTAATCCTTTAATACTTTTTTGCCCTTATTTTTCTTACTTCCTTTTTCTTTTAAAGAAAATCCATTCATGAATTAACACCCAGCATTTCCTTTCCATTGAAATGCATCACATGAAGGAGATGAATAATACCATAAATCCCGCTACCTTTGCAATCCCACTTAAAAAGCTTTTACTCATCCCTAAAACAGCAGAATTTCTCTTATGTCAACGGAAGAATGCAAATGTTAGACAGAGAAAAGGAGAGATGAAAAATTTGAGTTTCCTCTCTTCTTCTAGCCGACAAAGCCACTTATTCCAACTAAAAATCTAAACACCCTCTCTCCTACATGCAGCCTCTAGAAAGTTTAAATGGGGAAGAAAAATTCCATTTGAACCCTTTACAATTATCCTCTTTTAAAATCTGTCTCATATTTCCTTTCTTTAAGATTTAACCCCAAACTTATTAGTATTCTTTTAATTGTACCCTTGTAGTTTTCATGCTTTAATTACTCATGTAAATAACATAAAGTAAAACTACCACTTACCCCCTTTTAACCCTAATCTACATTTTACTATCTGATTAAACATTAATCAAATTTAATATCACATAATCATGCATATTTATACTAGGGTTAAAGTTAGGGCCTTACATAAATTGTCAACCAAAGGTTGAAGAAAGCAAGCGATCAATAGAAATCATAGACGGATTTAAAAAGAAAAGATATTGAATACCAAGTTGAAAATAAGGTATTTTTAAAAGTTTTGCCATGGATGAAGGTATTGTGGTTTGATTAGAAAGGGAAGCTTGGCCCAAGGTTTATTGGTCCTTATGAAATTATAGAATGAGTTAGACTAGTAGCCTACAAACTAGCTCTTCTATTGGAGTTATTAGGGTTGCACGATGTCTTCCATGTTTCTATGCTTCGATGATATCAATTAGATGAATCTCATATATTACTATTACAGGATATAAGGGTCCAATCTGACAACACATTTGATGAAGAACCAAAGGAAATCTTGGCTTGGGAAGTTAGAAAACTATGAAATAAATAGATGCCTTTAGTTAAAGTATTGTGTTGGCATCAAGGTATGCAAGAGGCCATATGGAAGCCTAAATCGATAATGCAACCATAATATCCGCAACTATTCAAAATAGGTATAAATTTCAAGGACAAAATTATTTTAAATGGGAGAGGAATTGAGGCCCCTACTTATACCCAACAAGGATGTAAAAGAGATTAATCAATAATCCCATTAATGCAAGCTTGTTAGTGATGTAAAGTAGATGGGGACCTAGAGGCAAATGTTCTTAATGAGAAGGGGCAATTTGGTCATCGTACATTAAGTCACACATGAACCTAATTAAGAAAAGATGTGATTTAGTGTTTCAATTGAAAAAGAAGAGAGAAAGATGTGGGGTTAGAATAAGAAATTAAGGGAGTTAAGGGAGCTAAGTGTAATTTTCCTAAGATTGAGAAATGGACCAATAGGGAGAGAACACCTAGCTTCCCTAGAGAATTCTTTAAAATTGTAGAAATTTTAGGATTTAGGATAAAGAGTGGCCGACCATCCCAAAGAACAAAAGAGGCAGCTAATTCTCTCCCTAAAAAACCCATAAATAACCCCTAAATTACAACTATAACTTATTGAGGAGAGAGAGTTTAGTGTTTAACATTTTAAGGTGATAGCCCTTGCCTCTTTTCTCTTCTACTCTTATTGCTTGTAATTACACAATGAATTAAGGAGGTAAATGAATCATCAATCATGATAATTTATCATTTTACTATTTAGAAGGAGATAAAACTAAAGGCAAGGGGAAAGTAGTGGGAAAAGCTTAAAGAGGGTGTTAGTTAAAGAGGAAAGGGAATTTTTTACATAATGTGTGTGTGTGTGTTTGCCATTGAATATAGCTTTTTAAAGATTTTTTAGATGTGATGTAAGATGAAACATAGAGGTGGTGTTATTTTGCTACATAAAAGTTAGATTTTGCCAGCTTTCTTCGAGAAAGAAAAAAAATTCATCCTTGGATTCATTGGACCTAGTCACACAGTTTTGACAATAAATTGAATTATAGGGCTGAAAATTGCAAGATTCTAGTTGGGTTAGAAACTAGACTCATAGACCTAGATTTCATATGTGGAGCTCAAAGTTTGGTTTCCCATATATGATGTACAAAACTTAGCTTGAACTCTAACTGTGGCTGCTGCCCTATCATTGGGAGCAGTCTACATTGTTTTATGAATACTTAAAGATTTATTAGATGAAATGGAACGATTTTTGATGTCGTAGAAACTAGAAATACATATGAACAACTTTGTATAAGACCACTTTGCCCATAAAATTCATCTTGTATGTGTAAAACTCAGTGCAATATTAGGCAGAATGGCTTCAAAAAATAGCCTCAGTAAAGGGACTTTTCTCCTCCACCGAGGCACCCACCTCTTATATGGCCGAATTAACCTCCTCAGCTGAGGAACCCACCTCTTTAGTTGAGGTTTCCTTCCCTTCCACCAAGGAATGTGTCCTGATAGTGTACACAATGCATCTCCTCAGTAGAGGCAAAGGTTACCTCCACCGAGGCACTCTCAACAATAAGCAAACATGAACTTTAACTCTTCAAAACACTATCAAAACCCATTTAAAGACTATTGAACCTGATTATAACATATTAAGCATAGAATTAAGGGATTAAATGACATTAATTATATGTGAAATACAAAAATGCAAAAGAGAGATAAATGAACACATAAGTGTTTATAGATGTTTATATGAACATATACAAATGCACATATGAATATACATGTTTAATAATACTTCAATTAGATAATACACATGTATATGTATGTTTATATTATTGAAATTATACACTAATAGTTATGTTACACTATTATAATTGCATATGAACATTTGCATACATAACTATGCAATATGATGAATTGTACATAATGAAAGAAGTGATTTAAGAAATGATCCATGCCTACACATGAAGCTTGGTGATGGATAGATAGATATACCTATAAGGTATATATACGGCTGCCATAGTCTTGACCCCATTTTTGTTTAGGGTATGTCTTTATTCAAGACCATAGTTTTGACCTCATTTGGCTACATAGGTTCAATACCTTCGAGTATTCACATGATTGATACCTATGGGTATCCACAACACCCATTATTGACACCCATATAACTTAGGCAGGCCTTTATAGGAAATAATAAATGGTTTAATGAATGTTGAATATTTAATACTCAATAATGATATGCTATATGTGATTAATTTGGCACTATATATCATATGTGTAGTAATGTTTACCCAATTAATTGTGATATGGTTTCTAATTACTATAAATGTATCGTATTATTGTTGCATATTGTGCATGCATGAGAATGACCACTGTGAGTGGTTGTTCACATATTTATTGTTCTTTACTAAGCTGTATAGCTTAGCACGGGTGTTCATCCGTGTAGGACTCAGGATAGGACTCTTTAGCAAGGAAAAGGCCAACAGTAATAAAGCCAACGCCGTAATAGGAAAAGTCAAAGTATGGAGAAGTTGTCTTTTTGTTTTTGTAAATCTCATATCGTACTAAGTATAGTGTAATGTAATGAACATAACTATTATGATTATGATGTATTAAAGGGTTTCCTCTTATATAGTTTATTTCAATGTAATGAAATGATTATAAGTTAATTAGATTGACAAGTTGGTTCTGTAAATGAGATACAATATAATTATTTGTATGAAAAATAGGATGCATGGTAACAAGAAATAGGAAACATTAGAGTAGTCTTTATAGGACTCATAAGGAAAACTAGCACGCAATAATTGTGCTTTGTCCTTGACAGAAAAAGGGAATAATCTAAGCCAAATTGCATAAGGCATCACTCCATTTACTTTGAATGTTGCACACATATTAAGAAAGGCCAATATGTGGGCATAAGGATCCTCTCCTTGGAGACTTCCAAACTAATTATCTTGCACCATTTGGATAACACTTGGCTTTGTTTTGAAGTTATTTTTGGCAATTATAGGTGCCAGAATTCCTCCAAAACTCTCGATATGTCAGGCATAGCAAAATCACCCAAAGTATGCATGTCTTGATCAACAATGATATTTGAACTTTGGTCTTCCTCTTCTTGTTGCTATCTTTAATCTCTGCACAAAGCACAAAAAGTTCTATCAATTTTAAGATCAAATAGAAAAAGATTATCTCTACTATTACTTCGATGCATAAAATAAAGAAAACTATCAAAACAAAATAACAGCTAATCAATCTTTTTCTACCCTAAGTTAATAAAAATAATCACTTATTTGAATCCCCGACAGCGATGCCAAAAAATTTTTGCGGTGTAAATTTTATTACCTTAGTCTCTAAGACATAGATAGAGTGAGTAGGGTGTCAAACTCTGGGACTCAATATATATATAAGAGTTATTTTCTATTAACCAAATACATAATAAGATGGATAGGCAATAATAACATTGAATGAATTTGTTTATACTAAAGTTTTTACTAAATTAAACTTATAATCTAATATAAATTTATAACGACCAAACAATCAAATAAGATATTAGAATTGCAATTCATAAATTGATTAAATAAGGATTCAATAAAATACATATGCATGGAATGATTAGAAAATAAGACCTACTATCCCTAAGTGCAACTCTCATTATCAATTAAGGGCATTCCCATCTAGAGTCCACAAGCACTCTCATATCAGTGTGGAGATAGATGAAAACCATGAAGTTCTATGCCTATTCTTTAACCCCTCAAAGTGAAATTCTTGTCTCCTAAGTGATTTCTAGACCTTAAGTAAACTCAATTGCTTTTCCACCAAAATGCCCTAATTCTCATTGTGAACAAATTGGCTAATGCATTATGTATGGTGATCAAGCATATATAACAAGTTAAGCACCCAATTAAATTTAAATAATTCATACATGAAATAACATAATTGTATTAATATAGATTAATTCATACTTGAAATTCTAACAAACAAAATTAGCCTAAATACATATTGTCAAAATAATAACACAGGAAGAGATGATTTCAAGCAAAGATCTAAAGAGAAAGAGAAGAAAGGATAGTGGTTACTCCTGAATGCTTTTTTAGAAAAATACTTGAATATTGAATGACTTCTTTTAATCTCTCTTCTTCCTTGGTGTATTCTTTTTTATCATAAACTTTTTTAATTATTTTTGAAGTTACTTGGTAGTTTTTCTATATCCAAAATATTGTTATGTATTTATAGGCCCAAAAGTGTCCCAAATAATGCCTTCTTGAAGAGGGATGTATTCTTGAATAGGTGTGTGAAAGGTTGTATTGGTTGGCTTTGATGACAACCCAACACACTGGTGCTGAGTTAGTTGAGTCAGCATGGATAGGCTTTTTAATGAGTTGGCAGTGTGATCATGAGTTCGCATACTTTCAACTCCTTTATGACTTAGTTAAATATGGGAGGAGTTGGCATCTTGAGTCACTATAATGAGTTAGTACACATTGGTATGAGTCAGCACAGGCTTAAACCCTCTATAAATTCTTTCCCTTTTTTCTTCAATAAAAATCACTCATTTATGTTTCAATACATCAAATTAGACACACTTAGCCTAAAAAAAGAAAGAAAACATAAAAATTAAAACAAAACATAGTAAAATAAACATAAACACATGCATTAAACTCATAAAATGATGTATAACTAAAAAAATTGGCTACGTTAAATTGCATGACATCACTTAGGGAAGCTATTTTCACTTTTCAAAGATAAATGTTTTTGTTAGCTCTTTCACTTAGGCTTCTGCATTCTTACTTGAGGGCAGGCAATGTTCTAGTGTGGAGGAATTTAATGTTATGCAATATGCATAGCCATTTTATCTAATTATGCATTATTTTTGTTAGTTTTATGCAAGTTTTTTGTTTATTTATTGTGTTATGTGTTACCTTTATGTGCTTTTTTATTTTATAGGCTTTTTCTTTTAGGGCTTTTGATTGAAGAATTGAAGGAAAAAAGACATTAAGGATGGTTTAGAGCCTGTGTCAACCCATCCCATGGGTGTTGACTCATTACAATTACTCTATATGCTGACTCATGCCTTGTTGTATCGAGTCATGACCAAGTATAAAGTGTGCTAACTTGTTACAGAGCCAACCTGTGTTGACTCTCTTAACTCGACACCAGTGTGCCGAGTCATCCCTAATAGCATTACAACCTTTCAAGTGTCTCTTCATGTTTACACCCTCTCCGAAAAAACATCATTTGGGACACCTTTAAGCCTATAAATACATGATGTTGACCACATTTTGGCTATGGAAAAACTACCAAAGAACTACCAAAACCATTCAAAAAGATTATAAGGAAAAAGTATACACCAAGAAAGAGAAAATAACAAAAGAGGTCATTCAATATTCAAGTACTTTTTTATAGAAGCAATGAGGACTCATCAACCATTCTTTCTTCTCATTCTCTTTAGATTATTGCTTGATGTCATTATGCTTCATTGTGTTTTTTTCTTTGACAATATGTATCTAGGCTAAATTTGTTAATTAGAATAACAAGTATGAATTGATCTTTTTTTATAATATTTTGTTTAATGTATAAATGATTTAAGTTCAGTTGGATGTTTAATATGTTATGCATGGTTAATCACCATATATAATGTATTAATCAATTTTGTCATAATGAGAATTGGGACATTTTAGTGGAAAAGCAATTTAATTTACTTAAGGGTTAGAAATCACATAGAGACAAGGGTTACACTTTGAGGGGTAAAAGAATAGGCGTAGAACTTCATGGTTTTCATCTATCTCTATAATGACATGAGAGCACTTGTGGACTCTGGATGGGTTTTCCCTTACTTAGAAATGAGAATTGCACTTAGGGATGGTAGGCCATATGCTCTAATCATTTGCATGCATATGTGTATCACCCTCATACTATAATCTATTTCTACGGAAATTTTAGTTACATTAATCATGCATTTCACCACAATCTTGTCTTTAAAAATGATTTTCATATAAGCATCATGTTTCTAGAACTCATCACATGTTATATCTCATATTCTTAAGGTGTTACTATCATTTTTCACATGGTCATCACTACATATAGCATCATGCATATCATATTATGTATGAATTGCTTTAGATTCTACGTGCATGCATGTACTATTTAATTACATAGTGAGCCTATTACAACTCAAAACCTCCCCTGATACATACATATTGATATACATAATACTTATAATACAAATTCTTACAAAATATTAATCAAAAGCTCCCTACATCAACTTCTTATCAAACGTGTGCTTGCCTTTCCTGATGTAGAAAATGACCCTAAGCAAAAGTCTTGTTTACTAAACCTACACGAATACAACAACCCATGCTAAGCTATAAAAATTAGAAGGGAAAAAATCATTATGGATGACCACTCACAGTGGTCATCAACAAACACTCAACATGCATCACTTGTAAAATAGGATCTCAATAATAATACAATATGAATATCGACAACATATCAAGGTATACAATCAATAAGAGAACAAATCTTAACAATTATCTTATCATACATAAATCATTTAGCTGATTGATATAATATGTGCATTTATACTTTTGAAACAATTACTGTAATTAAAGTAAATCATATATTTCATCAGTAACATCTAAACATTTATGCTTTGATTCAAGTACTGTAATTATAATTAGCCTGCCTAAGTTTTGAGAGTGGATAACAGGAATTATAAATACCCTTAGGTATCAAACATTTGCATACCTATAGGTATTAAGTACTTTAGATATCCGACGATATCAAATCTATGGACCCATATGGGGTCAAACTATAGTCCCAAACAGGGATGACTATAGACCCATATGAGGTCAAACTATCATAGTTGCAAATATATACCTATAGGAACCTATCTATTCATAATTGAACTCTATTAGCAAGAACTAACAAAAATCATATATGTTTCAATCAACATGTTGGTGCCTTTTACTGTATAATTTTTTTTCATGTATTGTTATATACATAGATAAACAATCTCAAATATTAATACAATTACTATAATTGTCTATAACATGATAACCATATACTTTAATGTGATAACATATATGTATTAACTTATGAGCATAAACATATGAACATAAGCATGTAAGCACAAACCCATAAGCATAAGCATATGATTTAAAATAAGAAGAAATAAACCACGTGCTTGATCAAGTGTTGGATATATATATATATATATATATATATATATATAGTTTCTTCAAAATCATATATGCATAGCTTCACATTATAGTGTCATCATGCATCTATATACTTATATTTCACTATATCTTATCTCTTCTTAGTTAAATAGTCTAACACTCTTTAACTTTCATTCTTCACACTTCAACCCTATAGTCATGTATAATTTACAATACGATTATTCCTCTATAAAATTATAAAACATGTAAAATCCCCATTTTCATTATCAAGTTGTCCTAAGAACATACAAATACTTATAGTAACATTTACAAATCAAAGAAGTAGGCTTATAGGAAAATAAGGTAGGAAGATTTCCATCTCTATTTTGCATCTCTATTTTTTCATATTAAATAGCTAAACTAGCACAATTGGTTTTCTAAATAAATAATGGTTTATACCTCTAGTTTTTCATTCTTCAAATACCATTTAATTTGAACATATATATTAAGCATTATAACCCAATCATTACAGACTGTCCAAGAGTATATATTTTTTAAAATAATTTATATGACCATTTTGAAAATTTGTGGAGTAAAATAGGTAGAGAATTAAATTAACATTTATTCATGAAAGTTGTGATCCTATAAGTATAGTTTATCCAAAACTTTTTCCCATCGAATTTTGGCCTCTATACTATGGGTTATGTCAAACAGACCAAAACTTATTCACTAAAACTAGGCAGCAGTTGCCGCTACTAAAACTAGTTTTTTGCTACAAGTTTTTAAAATTAGTAGAAGAAAATGGGTGTAGAATTAAACCAACATTTCTCACAAAAATTTTACTCCGATATGTTTTGTTTATTTAGAATTTTTTCTTATAGAAATTAGGCATCTCTACAAAGAATTATATTCAAATTACTGCAACCTGCTCACTACCACTAGACAATAGGTCACTTCAAATTTCAAGTTAAAATTAAGCATACTTAGAGGCCAAATAAAACTCAAGTTTCTTCTACAAAATTATAGGTCTACGTCTTAGGTGTAATTACCAACTAAAATTAACCAAATTAGAGTTATATAACTCAATACATTTTCAAAATACCAAAACTAGTTCAAAGTGAATTAATGCAATTTCAGCAATTAACTATTCTTTCTTTCATTCACCTGTAATTCCATGAACACAATTACTCTCATAAATAACCAAGCTAATAATACAACTTATTTAGCATGAATTCATCCATACAAATGCACATATAAAGCAAAATTTGTTCAAAAATCCCTCACCTTAGTCAAATTTCACAACAAGCTACCTTCACTCCTTTAACACCTTTTTGCCTTAGTCCTTCTTATTTTTTTCTTCAAATTAAAACCTCTAACTCCAAATCCCTTAATAAAACACATAAAAGCAGAATTCTCTTTGAGTTTAATGATAGAGAGGAAGTTTAAATCTTTAGTAAGAGAGATGAAGAATGAAATCTAAATTTGCCCTCTTAGTTTGTCGTCCTCCTCATTTTAAGAACCACTAAAACATTTTCTCTCTCCTACATGTATTTCCTTGGATTAAAGTGAGAGGTAAAAGATTCCACTAACTACCTCACTTTCTTGCATGTCAAAAAGCTATCCATGATAGTTTCTTTCTTTCAATAACCACCCCTAAAGTCATATGCCTTCTTTTAATTAAACCCTTATCTTAAACATGAATTATAATTCACTTAACAATATAACATAAAATTTACCAATTTGCCCGTCTACGACCTTAATCTTTAATTCACAGATTTATTAAACATTAAATTAACTATAATTCTAATTAATTCATGCAAATATCTACTAGGGTTAAAATTGGGGCCTTATAATTTTCTCCCCCTAAAATAATTTCATCCTTAAAATTCATACTTATTTTAAATAGTTGAGGATACTGCTTTTTCATGACTACTTTCAGTTCTCAAGTTACTTTTTGCATACCATGATGTTGCCAATGCACTTTGACAAGAGGAATTTGCTTGTTCTTTAATTGCCTGATTCTTTAGCCAAAATCTCTTTAGGTTCTTCATCATAAGAAAAATCTTAGTGCACTTGAATATCTTGAATCGGTAGTATGTGGGATTAATCAGAACGATATCTACACAACAATGATACATGAAACACATAATATAATTTGGCTAGTTCCATAGGATGAGCCAATTTGTATGCTATAAGTTTGACTCTTTAAAGAACTTTACATGGACCAATATATCTCGAACTTAATTTACCTTTCTTCCCAAACTTTAGTACTTTTCTCTAGAGAGACACTTTTAAAAATACTTTATCACAAACTTGATACGTAATGTCTTTCCTTTTCAAATTTGAGTAGGACTTTTGTCTATCACTAGCTGCCTTTAGTCTCTATTTGATAACCCGTACTTTATCTTCTATGTCCTTAACATTGTCAAGATGAATCACATTACGTGTAGCTAACTCTATCCAACAAACTGGAGTACTACATTTTTTACCAAACAAAGCCTCATATGGTGCTATACTAATGCTACTCTGATAACTATTATTGTAAGCAAATTCCATTAAGGCAAGATATTTATCCCAAGTTCCTAAAAAATCCAAGACCCATCCTCTCAACATATCTTCTAACACTTAGATAATCCTCTCAAACTATCCATCTATTTGAGGATGGAAAACTATACTATAAGGAAGTTGTGTTCCCAAATCTTGCAATAAACTTTGCTAGAATCTAGATGTAAACCTTAGATCTGAATTTGAAATTATCGACACCGAAATACCACGTAACCAAACAATCTCATTTAAATAAAATTTCACCAATTTATCCATAGAATAATATGTTCAAACCGGTAATAAATGAGCTATCTTAGTCAATTTATCAACATTACCCATACTGCATCATGCTTCTTCTGCGTGAGAGACAAACCTGTAACAAAATTCAGGGTGATGTCTTCCTATTTCCATTGTGGAATCGGAATGGGATTCAACAATCTCGAGGGTAATTAGTGTTTTGCTTTCACTTGTTGGCAAGTTAAACACTTCAAAACATAATCTACCATATATTTCTTCATACCAGGCCAACAATAAAGTTGTTTTAGATCTTGATACATCTTATTCCCACCAGGATGCATAGTGAACACAATGTTGTGAGCTTCATGCAGCAAATTTCTTTTTAAATCTTTGACATCTGGAACACATAACTTGTTCTGGTAATACACACTTCCATCTTCCTTTACTGAGTACTTAGATTGGCTCCCATTATGTAAAGATTGTACAATCTATTGTAACTTTCCATTATTTTTTGAAGTATCTATTACCGCCTGTCTCACATAAGGTCAAGCCTTTAACTAAGCTATCAAAGCACCATCCGATGTGAATTTCCATCTATACTGTTGTAAAATCATAGCTGCCATCATCTTACTACTTAAGTTATCAGCTATAGCATTAGCTTTACTTGGGTGGTAATCTACTATACAGTCATAATCTTTAAATAACTCTGACAATCGACATTGTCTCAAGTTAAGTTCCTTCTGAGTAAGAAAATAGTTGAGACTCTTTGCATAAATTCTACATCTTTCTCCATACAAGTAATACCACCAAATCTTCAAAGCAAACACTACTACTGCCAACTCTAAATCATGTGTTAGGTAATTTTGTGTGCAATTTCAACTGTTTGGATGCATAAGCTACCACTTTGTCATCTTACATCAGTACATAATCCAAACCAACTTCAGAAGCATCACCATATATAGCATACTCTTTACCCGAAATTGACTGTGTTAGAGCTAGAGTATTAACATCTTCTTTAACTAATCAAAACTTGCTTAACATCAATTAATCCACTGAAACTTGATACCTTTTCTCAAAAACTTAGTAAGTGGTGAAGCAATAACCAAAATCTCTTTCAAAAATCGATGACAATACCCTACTAATCCCAGAAAACTTCTCACTTCCAATAAATTTTGGGGCGGTCTCAAATTCACAATGTCCTCAACTTTGATTTGATCCACTCTAATTCCTTCAAAAGACATAATATGCCCAAGAAAAGAAACTTCTCTAAGCCCAAAGTTTCACTTGCTTAAGTTGGCATACAACTAATTCTCCCTCAAAGTCTATAACACAACCCTCAAATGTTTAGCATGCTCGGCTTCATTTCTTGAATAGACTAATATGCCATCAATGAATACCACAACAAATTGATCTAAGTAGGGTCTAAACACCCTATTCATTAAATCCATAAAAGCAACTAGTGTATTTGTTAACCCAAATGGCATGACTTGGAATTTGTAATGCCTATATTGAGTTTTAAATGCAATTTTAGGAACATCTACATCCTTTACCCAAAGTTAGTAGTACCCCAATCATAAATTGATCTTTGAAAACACTCTAGCACCTTTCAAGTGATCAAATAAGTCTTTAATTCTAGGCAATAGGTATTTCTTCTTCACTATCACCTTATTTAAATGTATGTACTCTATACACATCCTTATAGACCTATTTCTCTTCTTGATAAATAGAACTAATGCACCAAAATGATATTCACTAGGCCTTATAAAGCCTTTATTAAGCAACTCTTGTAACTAAAATTTTAACTCCTTTAACTCTGTTAGGGCCATCTTGTACGGTGCTTTAGAAATGGAAGCTATACTAGGTAAAATTTCTATAGACAACTCCATATCCCTTTTAGGTGAAAGACCAGGAAAGTTTTCTGGAAATACATCGAGAAATTAATTTACTATTGGTATATCTTAAAGCTTTCCTTTCTCCCTATTTAAATCAAGCTCCATGGCCAAAAGAGCCTTACATCCCTTTCTAAGAAATCGCCTATCTTGCATAGCAGATATCATATTAGCTAAGTGTAAGGACCCAAAATAGGCCCTAGTAGAATTCAACGGCATTATCATGTTATTAATGTCAAATCAAACTTAATTAGAGGAATTATTATAAGTTAATACTTTGTGGATTAATGGTCTTATATGGCAAAGGGTTAGAGAATTAATTAAAATTTTGGTATACAAGTGTGTAATTGAAAAAAAAAATAGTTAAGTACTCTATTGTAATATAATTAAGTATTAGTGGCCAAATCAATAAAATAATGGAAGATATGGTGCAATTAAAGAAAAAAATTAAGCATGGGGTCAATTTTGAAAGAAATAAACAAATAGAGACACATTTCTAACATACAAATAGATGGGGGAGTATAAGGGTACTTTACCCTTATGTTTAATCGTTAAAAACCTTACTTGTTGGAGAGAGAAAATATTTTCTTAGTTCTTAAGAGGGGGAGGACAAATTTTACAAGGAAAAAAGAAACAAATGCAAATTTTTAAAACTCTCTTGTATGTGGATGATTTAGAAGTTTTTCGTGGAATCATCAAGGTATGGATTTAAGACTTTAATTTATCTCTTTTTCTTCTCCTTCTATCTTTTTATATGGCTTTCTTAAGGAGAATAAATTTTGTAATTTTTATACATGATGGTATGAAAACATGATTTATAGAGGAGGAAGCTAAGAAGAAGAAGAAAGGCAAAAAGGTAGATAAAGATTGTAGCTAGGTAGTGATTCGGCCAAGGTATAGGAATGTGTGTCTTATGGTTGTTTTTAATATATTTCAAGATATAAATTTATGTAAAGATTTAAATTATGGCATGAGTTAATAAACCAAAAAGAATGAAGTCAAATATTCAAGATAGGACTTGAAAAAAGAAGCAATACATGTAAAGAATTGCTAAAACTAGCTTATCTAATTTAAGAATATCTCAAGCTATAGACCTTCAATTGACTAAAATTTAGTTGGTACTTCTTCCTAAGATTTATAACTTAAATTTTGTTAAAGGAACCCATCTTTGATTCTGCCTCTAAGTGTCTCTAAATTTAAATTGAAGTTCATTATGAGTTGCTGCCCAATTATTATGATGATATTGTTGTATTTTTTTTATAACTTTTTATGGACAAGTCAAAATCCTTTGAAACAAATTTCTAGTTAAAATAGATTCATATGAATGCAACTTTCATACAGGAATGTTTCCAAAATTATGTACTCATTTTATTATATGAATTTTCTAAGTGATGATAAAAACTGAATAGTGTATAGTGAGCTGCTATTTAGAGAATAAGAATATATTTTAGTAATTTGATTGTATCTCTTTTTATAGAGGCTAGAATTCTATGAATCTAATTTTTTGTTAAACTAGACTCATATTTCTACAATTTATATGCAGAAATTTTGATTTGGTTCTATTTCTAAATACGTCAAAAAATGACTTGAATCTAGAACTGTTTGTGGAATAGTTTCCAAGAATAGTCCTTAATGTTTTTGTAATATCTTGAAATGTAAAAAAGGTAATTAGGTAATTCTAGTTGGATTATAAAATAGACTCTCATATCTACTTTTTTTTATGAGGAAAACAAAGTCTATTTATTGCTTTAAACCGGTCTAAAGTTAGGTTAAAATTCTGAATCATATGCTACTTGTCATATGAATAGTCATCAGTAATTTCTAATTATCTTGAGTTATATAAATGATATTGCAATGATTTTTAATGTTCCTCAAACTAGAACCATATAGTATCATATTTTTAGGAGATCATTTTGGCTAGAAAATTGCTTTTGATAGGTCAAAAATAGCTTTAAATATAAGCTTAAAAATCTATCTCAATGAAGGATTATTGCAATAATTTATCACCATTTTTTGTATGCATTTTTGGAATATTCTTATGCATTTAAATAAATTTAAACACCTCTAAAAAATCATTTTGACTATGTACAGAAATGATCTTAAGTATTTTAAGCACATCTATAATGGAAAAGTAATACATTGAGAGAGATAAGTCATGAGTATATAAAGCAATATCATATTGTAAGCATGTAAGCTTGACTACTTATTGAAGCATATTTATGATAAAGGTATGTTATTATTTGCTTCATTGACATAACATAAGCATGTTTATATATTATAGTAATATGACATGTTTATAAGTTAAAAATTTCAATGTATATTTGTATGACTACCGGGATATATATGTATTATGTACAAGTTGATCGTATTATTATATGAAGATGAAAATACATGTCTATGTATTAGGGACTATGTGTCTTTTTGATATCACTTGAATATATGATAAAGCATGATTATATGAAAGTATGTTAATTATAAATAATCTAGTAAAGTACATGATCGCTTTGTTAAATGAGATTGTGTATAAAAATATATACACTATAGATGGTATAACTTTTCATTGATTACTTACATGAGCAAATTGATCAAATTATGATATAAGCTATGCATACATTCTTATGCACTAGAGATGGTATGTCATTTACATGATTATATACATGTCTATATATATTTGTTTACATACTAGAGATTGTGATACATGTATAGTAAAAGCACGTATATGTATCTTTTGATACCACGTGATATTATATACATGTTTGTACATTAGTATACCAAATGTATAGTCAAAAGGATATTAATTGATTGAAATAGTATGGCTATGCATATGTGATGCCAAATGTTAGCATGTTAAAGTACATGAATACATGGAAGTATATTTGATTATAGATAATATGACAAAGTATATGATGGCATTTTTACGAGATAGTATATACAAGTATATACACTAAAGATTGTATAGATTTCCATTGATTACTTACTTGAGTGTAATTGTAATTAATTATGTGCATATGTAAAGTTTTCACAATATTATAGTGTGATGAAAATAACACACAAAAAGGGACAATAAAGCATGTACGTACACATATGATCATAAAAGCATGCAGATAAGCAGATATGATTATAAATGTAAAGACCCAAAATAGGCCCTAGTAGAATTCAAGGGCATAATCCTAATTATTAATGTATAATCAAGCGTAATTAGATGAATTATTATAAGTTTATATATTGAAGGATAAACTAGTTATTTATTTCTGTGTGTAATTGAAATAATATTTTATTTGACGGATCAATTGGGATATAAGTGTAATTAATTATGTGATGAATGTGT
Source organism: Excoecaria agallocha (assembly GCA_037975025.1). NCBI lineage: Eukaryota > Viridiplantae > Streptophyta > Magnoliopsida > Malpighiales > Euphorbiaceae > Excoecaria > Excoecaria agallocha. The sequence continues at coordinate 29,814,833 of CM075812.1, forward strand.
GAATTATATGTTATGAATTTTATAATGGTATAATTAAAAAGGAAAAAATAGTTTGAGGGCTAAATTAAAATAGGATAAAAACTTAGAGGTCAATGTTAAAAATAATAAATGAGTGTGGTCAATTATATAAGAGATAGCATATGATCGGGTAAAACTGACAGTAAGAAGATAATTTGTGGGTCAATGTTGAAAGAAGATTTAAGTGGGGTTGATTGTAAAAAAAAAGAGATAGAAATTATGGGGTAATTTTTAAAAGAGAAAGAATCTTTGGGGTGAAACTCTTACATGCAAATAAATGAGAGAAATTTATGTAACATGCAATTAGTTGGAGGATTAAAAGAGATATTTGTGTGGGACATGATGATTTCATTTTTTCCACTTAAGTCACCATGCAAGCATTGTTTTTAGGAGTATATATAGTAGGGACACACCAATGAAAATCTGATTTCTCCTTATTTCTTTCTCAATTTTACTCATCTTTCATCTTTCTCTAAAAGCTCTACATTTTATCTCTATAATTTTCAAAAGGAAATCTTGCTGCATGTTATTTGAATTATAAGTTTTGGAAGGGGATTTTTAAGTGTTTAATGCAAGAGTACATGGATGTATGAAGAATTGGAAGGGATTGAGAGCAAAAGGGAATGAAATGGTGAAAAGATTGAAGGATTGATTTGAAGTTACAAAATCAGGTTTGGTATTTATATTACCTAATTCTTCTTATGCATGTGTGTGTATATCATTGTTGATCCTCGGATTGCTTAATTTTAATGGTAATTGATTAGTTTGTTTAGGGTTAATGAGAGATTTAAATAGGTAAAATTGTGTTTTGAATGTTGAGGAAAAAAATTGGGTGTGGTTCTTGTGAACCAAGCTGCTTGTTTTATCTATTTCTGGAGTTTTAGACCTCGGATTGAGGTGATTCAAAATTTTGGGTAAAATAGATACAAATATCTACAATTCATTAAAAGGAGTCATGGCTTGATTCTGTTGTTAAGGAACTCAAAAAATTCATACAAGTGAACAATTTGAGTGCATAGGCAGTTTTGAATAGTACCCAATGTTTTGACCATAACTCTTTGTATTTAAGTCATAATTGAGTGAATTTTAATTTTGTGTAAACTAGAGAGATAAGGAAACACTTTTGTAGAAGGAAGAAACTTCTGAATCGGCCTCTAATTATCTTTAAAATTAGCTTTAATCTCGTTCGAACTATTATTTACTGTCAAAGAATATATCTTAGTTGTTTTTGGCATAAGTATCGGTAGAAAAGTCAAAACGTTATGATATTAAATTCTAGGTAAACCATGGACATAGGTGCACAATTTTGATGAAGGGAAGTTGGTCTAGTTCTGTGCCCATTTTATTTTATGAATTTTCTAATTGGTGATAAAAACTATTTTGGTGTTATGAGCAGCTTGTAGTTTTTCTTCAATATCTCGAGTTATAGACATGATATTAAGATGAATCTTGATGTTTTGGAAACTGGATCCATAGAGAAAAAAGTTTGTAGAAGGTCAATAGGCCTAACAATGACGTTTTCTAAATAAAAAATGGCACACAATTTAGATCCAAAATTCTGCCTTTGTGCAGAATTTTAGGGGCAGAATTTTTTTTTATGTATTTCATATAAATATTTAAATGTTGTTATATTAAATGTGTGCCTACATGGAAGTAAATAGAATTATATACACCAATAAAGTTTTTAAAGAACCTTAATACTATAAGTTATAACTATAACTATATGTAAATTGTCTAATATATGTGAACATTCTTATATGCAGATGGGATATATATGTGATAGTTAGATATTATAATGTTACCATAAATGTTCATTTGGTGTTAAGGTATGTGGACCAAGAAAATGGAAGCATATCATGTTATGTATATTTGTATGCAATGATGATACTATCTTGTTGTTTACATATTAACGAACTTAAAGTTATTGTACTTAGTTATATGACCTAACTTTGATTGGGCTAATATATTTTTATATATATACATGAATGTCTAAATGACACTATACTAAAGAATATACATGTTTATTATTAATCTATTGAGGTTAATGTTGGGTATAGCTGAAATGTCATCTTTATATATATGAAGAAGTAATGCTATTAATAGAGTATATGTGTGCTTATAGCATAAACATAGTGTAATTACACATGAATGGGTTTAAATCTTGAAATATGATTTTACTTAATTATGACATAGACATGCATATGCATTTACATATAATTATGGTTTCTATAAATATATCATATAAGTATGATAATACATAGCTTATACAAGTATGAATTTCTAATCATAAACAAAAGTGTTTCTAAGCATATGATATGTTTAAAAGAAATATGGAAATATAAATATGTGGGTATGTATCCTTTGAATAAAGACGTGTAATATAATAAGATGATAAATGTTGTTTGCATATGTGATCTTGTGAAAATACAGGACATGATCTCCTTATAAATAAAGGATAGTAATGATTAAAAGTGGAAGTAGTCATATCATGTTTATCTTACATAGTTCATATGAGTATATATTTTTATAAGTGTATACATATAGATATGATTAAACTTATGTGAATAAAGTTAAAGTAAAGCAAAGTGGGCTTTTATGAAAGGATTTAATTGCCTGCATTGAGTCTAGGATGTGGATAGATAGGCATGCCTATAAGGGTACCTTGCAACTGCTTTTGAATAGTTTTGACCTGTTTAGGTCCACTTGAAATTAAAAGTTTAACGTGACCCTATTTGAGTTTAAAATTTAACATTGATTTGAACAACCTCATTTGGGTTGTAGCCGACCCATTTTGGGTTTGCTTGACTGGTCCAAGTTATCTGTTTGACCCCGTTTGGGTCCAAGTTATTTGTTTGACCATGTTTGGGTCCAAGTTATCTGTTTGACCCCATTTGGGTCCTCTAATTTCATATCATCGGATATGTTCCGATCTCATACGTTCTGGTATATTCTGAGCCCATATCCACTTCTTTAGAATAGTGCAGGCCTGATTCAATTGCAAAAGAAAAATATCATATTAAGTTAAAATATTTAACAATCACCACAGTTCCTAAATCATTATTATATTATTATATGAAATTCTTATAATGCATATAGTAAATATGACAAAAAAGAGGCCATATGATTAAATATATATAGAGAGATTCATGGTAGCTAGCATCACATGTGCAAAATAGATAATATGATATACATATGACTTTGTATATTAATGATATATTAATTACGGAAAGTAATGATGAATGTATGTTCTTTATAGACTCATAATTCTTGCTTGATATTGTGGAAGGACTTGCATGAGTCTTTATGAAGGAATGTATGAAATCTTGATAGGAGTTCATACTGTATCTTATGCATAGGAATTAAAGATATATGTGTTGTTACTCATGAATAGAATGTCTTTCAAGGATGGTGTTAGTGAATATTTTCCTTATAATTATTTGTCTTTGGCTTTATATAAAGATTTGATATGAGTAATTCCTATATGTTAATCTTAAATAAATAAATTTTAGTTGATCGTTTTCACTAGCTATGATCTATGTGCATTCTTATAATTATAGATATCTTTTATAAAAAAGTATGATGACATGTGAATAGATGTGTCAACACTAGATACCAAGAGGTATCGAATCACTAAAAACCATTGTAGTGCCAAACACGAGATAGCAAAAGGTATTGAATCATTCGACACGTTAAGGTGCCAACATTAGATAACCAAAGGCACCAAATTCACTATCTATATATGTCCACATCTATATCTAATTTAGGATCCAAAAAAAGGTTACATTCATTAAATTACTTTATTACAATAATCATTGTGTATACATTATACATTTTATTCATATAATTAATCATATCAGCAACACGATCATGTTCTCATGATCATCATTTAATTTTGTAACATGTAACACTATTAATGTAATAATTCATGCTTAATTATACTCAAAACTTAAGATATAAGTTCAATAATGCATACAAATAATTTATAGCTAACATAATCATAAAAAAGTCATCTATGCATATTATGAAGGTTCATATTTTAATATTTAATCACTTTTTACATGTTTATTTTCACTTATTATATGTTTATTTAGCTATATATTGACTTTATACATGTGTTTGTAAAATTTAGTGATCATCTAATGATGTTCGGTTGAAGTTCAGGAATCTATCTTTCCTTTTCTTTGGCACATAAGTACCTATACTCATATTTAACTTAAATTCTTTATTTTACTGTAAAATCATGCATAAAATGACTAATATGTCATGTTATATCCCTATACATGTGCTTATGAGGTTCTCAAAATGTTTGAGGAAGTCCAGATAAGTTTCGGTAACTTTTAGATGTCTAAAACTCACTAATAGGCTGGAACAAAAGAGTACCCAAGTAGATTGAACTTTAATTTGGTTAGGTAGTTAAATTATGTCTAATATAGAATGCATCAACATAACTGGGTTAGAAACCCAGTCGGGTTAACTTAACTGCCTAGTTTTTTAGCAACCAGCTTTTTTGATTCAATTTGTTTAGGGATTTAGCAATTAAATGAGATTTTTAGGCAAATGTTTCTTCTAGAAAATTGTTTCCCTATGTATCTAATTTTAATAAAATGAAAAATAAATTCAATTGGACATTTTTAGCCAAAGATATCACTAAAAGAGTGCAAACTACTCTATTTGATAGTTTCACTACCATCAGTCTATTTCAAGCAAATTTTCACTAGTCTTAAGGGGAAAAATTCAAATTATCCTTAAAAAATTAAGGTCTAGATGTCTAGTTTAAGCTCCATTTTGAATTACTCTTATTCGAGTTCTCTAACTTTAGATATAATCAAAATAATCTTGTTAGGTCAGGTGATCCGAAAATAGGATTTCTCTCAACTTCCCCAAAGTTCATGTCTCATCACAAACCATCAATAAAACACTACAATGACACTTTGACGTCATCAAACAACTCAAATAACATGTCTAACATTTTTGTTCAAGTAATCATATACATGGAAAATTAAATTTTCCCATACCTCAAAATGACCAATTTCCATCTTCTAGCTCTTTTCTTTCTCCTTTCCTTTTCCTTGACTGAATTTTTCCACTAAAACACATCAATTTAACATCTCAATTCCTATATTAAATCTATAATTCCATCCTTTAATGAATTATATAAGAAATAGATGAAATAAAAATCAAAACCCACTTAATCTTACCTTAATTTTCTTTAAGACTTTACTTAATTTAACTTTTTTATTTTTACACACAAATATTATGTATGTTTTAAAGAGAGAATAATGAATCAAAATTTTAAGTTTTTTATCGCCAAAAGTAGCCAGCCCACTCTCCTTCTCCTTAAATATGAGTTTCTTACATTTTCTAAAATATGCCTCATGTTAAATTCCTTTTGGTCTAAGTGTCCTCTTATGATTTTTGTAGTTTCATGCCTTGTTTTCATCCAATATCACCTTTTATATGTATTTTGTGTCTAACCATACACATTAATTCATATCTTATAATTATTTATACACTGGTATGATAGTTTACCGAATTGACCGAATCTTTTAAATTAATGACTGCTATGTCCTTTACTCTACTTGAATGCTCTTAATTCTTGATGTTAAATTTTTAATCACCCTAGACATATCATATTAATTGCTAGGGTATTCCCTGGGCTTTTCCCTTTTACATTTTTTAGAACTAAAATAAGGTTTTAATTGTAAAATTTAGGGGTTATTTTTGACAAATGCCCATGACTAGTGATGTGACACCTACCTTTCACCTAGTTTGCCTTGCCCACCTCTCATTAGCAACCTTTTTTGCCCATCTGCTTTTCTGCCCATGACTCTCTCTGAGTTGCGCCTGTCACTCACTAATTCATGGGCACAGGTCACCCCGAGTCGCAACAAGAAAAGGCAGATTGGTAATTTTATTTTCATAATCGATGGAATTTATTTGTGAGGGCAAGTAGCGCCCATTCATGGGGTTTTTACACTTATCTCCCATGTTTCTATAGTTGGAAGATAAGAAAAATGAGGTTTTTTTTCTCAATCTGATATTGTAAAATAGATTTTATCATGATATTTTTTTATTTTGAAAATATTAGTTAAGATAGAGTTTAAGAGGGAATTTTACCCCATTTGGATAAAAAGGAAAAATCATGCAAAAAAGAGGTTCTTTTTCTTTTTTGGGATCTTTGGAGAAATAGAAAAAGAAAGGATTTTGGAGAGAGAAAAGAGCTTTTTTTGAAAAACACCACTTTTAGTTCTAAAAGTTTCCAATGAAGGAAGGCACAAAACATGGTTTATCTTGGTTTCCTTTGAGATAAAACATACTGAGGGCAATATTTTAGGCTTAGTCCTTTTTTTGCATTAAAAATTTATTGAATAATATATAAATAATGTTCGTTGTTTGCTCTGTTAATATGCTGTCTTGTTATTTGAGATGTTGATTATAGATTTTTGTGATTTTATGTTATTTATGTATGTTTGTTTCTTTTCTTTTAACTCACTATTCCATGATTATTTGAAAACCCATTAATATTCATGTAGAAAAGCATGTTTATAGGCTTTTACTCATTGCTCCATTTTTATTTTTTTGTATTAATTCTTTAGTTGTTCCATTATCAGATTTTCATGATTTAAATGAGTTTCTAAAATTTTAGGAGTGATTTTACTATGTTTTAAGGTCATTTTATGCATGCTTAGGTGTATCTTTATGTGTGATATGAGTGTTTTCTATCCGTTGGACTCGGGACTACACTTAAGGTGCAAGTCATGAGAAGAAAGCAAGATCGATGCCCGTCTCTCATAGTGAGTGACAGTACATCATGCAGTTTTCCATCCCATCATTCGTTCCCTGGTTGTCCATCCCTCCTTTCCACCTACCTGTCTATGACTTCCTGGAATGTTATTCTTTTCATTCACATTTTTTTAGCTTTCATGTTATATTATACAAATATCTTAGTTTTTTGTTTCTTGCATGCAATCTTGTTTTATGCCATTTACATATTTTTGTTTTTTTTATTTTATTTATATTCTTATAGTTTAGTATGTATGTATTCATTTATTTAATTTTTATCTTCATATATTGTGTGTCTAAATGTTTATTTTCTTTTAAGTTTCTTTTGGCCTTAATATCCCACACCACACACATGTTTCCTAACAAACAGAGCTTTGAAGGCTATATATGATGCATATGTCATAGTAACCACTTTGTACTTCATTTTATCTTTTTTATTCTTACTTTTTATATCTTTCACTATAAAAAAAATTTAAAGGCACAATTTTTATCGTTAATTAGCGATGGATTAGCGATTGTTTCTCAGATCGGCCATGAAAACTCATATTTTTAATTTAAAGATAAGTTTCGCCACAGATAATAGAAACAATCATTAATTATTGGTGCAAAATAATGGTGCCTTTTTTGACAAAATTAGTGATGAAATGTTTTTTCGCTAAACACTGTTTAATTTTTTTGGAAAATATTTTCACGACTAAATTTCAGTTGCTAATTAAATAGAAAAGTTAGCGATGGTATAGCAATACTAAGTTTGGTCAATAAATTTTGAGGCAATATTTAGCACCTCTTTTAGCGACTAATTTTTTTATTGCTAAAGATTTTCCAATTATCACATTAAATTTAGCGACAGAAATAAAGTTGTCACAAATGTAGTCACTATTTGAAAAAAGAAAAATATATTCTAATAAATTTCTAAATTTAAATACTTTTTTCTCTTTGTCTGTTAAAAACTTTATTTCTCCCTCTCAGTTAGAAAGCCCTAAATTGTGAAAACCTTCCAAATAGAAAAACCTAATTCCGAATAATTGATGTTATTTAATCCACTGTTATCTCCATTTTTCAATAATCTCTAGCAGCCTAGTAAGCGATAGCATCATTAGTGGATTCTCGAGTATGAAAGGTAAGTTAAATTCCTATTTATATCCAAAGAATGTAGGGTTCGATGAATGGGTGACAAATCTATTAATATGAGCTCATCTTTATGTTTTACTTCTCTGATTAGGTTTCCGATGATAGTAGGCTAGTGAAAAGATAGCGGAATGGAAAGTTTTGCTTCCACTTTCTTTAGGTCTTTAAAGTGCAATAAAGCAAGAAGGTATGATAGATTGTGCTTTTCTCTAATGCTTTATTGTCTTTTGTGTGTTGAGAGAGAGAGAGAGAGAGTTGAAAATGAGAGATTTTGTGACCTGGGTCTGTTACTAGTAGTGGTTTTTCTTGCTTGATTTAATTGCTTTTAGCCTTGCTTTATTATTTTTTAAGCTAGGTTTAGAAAAGTAGAATTGTTTACTTAAATATTCTTCTCTTTCAAGATAGTTGTTTTCTTTTCTTTTATTATTTTTTTTAGGTTATAAATTGGAAATTTGTTGGGTAGTAGAAGTCAAGTCAACAACCAATATTGTTTTGGCACAAATATGATAGTTATAATGATGGGTTGAATTATATGACCAGAATTATCTTGATTGCCATGATCTTGATTAGCTTTGTTATTCATTATAAATTGGAAATTTATTAGGTTACTTTGCAGCTTTGATTAGCTTTGTTATTGTAAACCAATAAACAAAAATGGGTTTCGAGAATTTGTTGTTTCTTTTGCTAATTATCTTGATTACCATTCTAACATTTGCCTCTACATCTACATCTATGGACCTGTTTCTTAATGGTAAGGTCTAATTTATGGTTATATTTGTTTGTCTTATTGAAATGTGATATGTTTAGCTATATATGACAATTTCTAGTATTCCTTACAAAGAAGGGTAGGAATTTGGATGATTATACACCCTAAAATGACCCCAATGGAGGAAAAAAGGATATAGTAGTAGTAGTAGTAGTAGTAGCAGCAGCAGCAGTAGTAGTAGTAAGCATGCGAAAGGATTGTCAGTGGACTATCCATAGAATGGCATCTTAATGATTATTTTGCTTAATTTTTCACCAAGTATCACCATGATTTAGAAGAAATAAAGTCAAAAAATACTAAAACTTTGTGCATTGATTTCATTTTTCTTTTATTATTATAGTGCCTTGGCATTGCTAATTTGTATTTTGTGTTCTTTAATTTTTTTTCCAAATATTTGTTACTTGTGCAACACTGTTGGATTTTGTTGAAGGTAATTCATTTTGTTAAATTTTTTAATTAATGTATATTAATAAATGATCATATTATGATGACAATTAATGTGAAGCCAATTGGTTGTAGAATTTGTTTAGCAATAGAGTGGAATTTGTTTATCTTTTTTATACGTAGCTACTATAAAATTTTATATTTTATTATAGGACATCTATTTTTTGGTTGGGTGGATTGGTTTTTTTTCCTAAATTGCTTGCATAGATATGTGCAAAATAGGTTGAACCACATGTTTATTATCACAAGTGAAATAGAGGACATTTTAGTCCCGATGTTGATTCCCTTTCCTAACTTTATTTGCTAAGCTTATTATCCTGGGCATATATGCAAATATTAGTGCTTTAAGCCTTCAAATATTTTATCATTTTCTTTCCTAAATTAATTTTGGAATTGAACCAGAGGAACTAGGATTCATTAATATTTCTTGGGAAATAGCTTAAGCTATCAATTTTTACCACCTTCAGTTTTGATGGACTTACCAACACTTTGCTAAAATCTTATCTACTAGATTTTATAGATACAACCAATAATTAATGTCTAAAACAATGATGATTCAAGTGTAGTAGTTACATCATATTTGAGTACATTAACAAAAACAATGATAATTGCTTTCTCATTTCTTTCATTACCTTGATCACTACTTTATTGCTCGAAGGTCACTTTTAGCCCTTAACGAAGTTATAGTCACTTGCTTCCGTGATCTTCTATTTGATAGTCAAACCCTTTAGCATTTGTGTTATTACTTTCTATTTATTTTATAATGATGTTCTAATTTCCCTTCTTCTTAAATCATAATCCTCTCTATAACTTTTTCTTATCTCTAATTTTCCATTTTCCATGATGATGCTTTTTTGAATATCACAATCTTGAAGTAGCCATGCTCAAAGATAAAGCATTCGAGCATTGAGCTAAAGTTTCTGGGGGTTAGTTGTTTTGTAAATTAAGTTTGTCATATATTTTCCATTTAATTATGTAAGTCAAAAATACTTGCATTCCGAAAGGCAAGTTATTACCCAATGTAGGTCTTTGCAAGCAACTTTATCTTTTTTTTTGTAGATTTTTTAGGCTTCTCATAAACTTTGCCTTTTCTTTTTAATTTTCTTATTGTTACTACAACTTTTTTTTCCACTTCTTTACAAAGTTCAATATGAATTATTATCTGTATATGCTAACCAATTACTTGAAAAGGAGCACTCTGGATGCCATGCGCTGCTTAGAGATAACAAGGTACATATAGGCTATAATTCTTTTGTTATGTCATAATTTTTCCCTTAATTCAAGTGCATTGATGCCACATGTGGCTTTTTCGCTTTTTGGTCATTTTTGCACTTTTGCATCATACTAGGTTAAATTTTGTATTTTGGAGTTATGCACTGAACATTACTTTTCCATGTCTTTTTATGTTTCCTCAAGTTCAAGATGTTATTTAGCACTAGTATATTTTAAAAATTTTTTTTCTTTTAAACACATTAACAAAATAGTTCAAAATGTGAAGTTCTTTATAATATTTAAATCCTTTAACTCTAATTTCACATGTATTTAATGTACTGGTTAAATAAGCATGTATTTGATGTGCTAATTGTAGTAGTACTTCTTGGTCATCAAATTAAGTTTTTATCTTTTAGACTACACATTATTTAACCAAACACACCATTCTCTATCCTGTTGCTTGCTTATTTTGCTTTCTAACACACTAGTCTTTTGAGTCAAGAGTGGTACCCTTGCCCTACCATTTATATATTATTTTAATATATCTAAATATTTATATAGGCATAATTGGTACAAATTTTATCTACTCTGCTTCATCACTTTTTTTACTTGTTATCTCTTTTTAATGGTAGAAAGGGTAAAAATTCTTACCTTCAATTTTTTTATGATGCACTCAAGTCTATTAGAACTGTCGAATTTTCAAATAGGTATAATAAGAACATGAAGGCAAGTGTTTGGTTGCTACTTATGAGGAATGATAAAGACTGTGAAGTTCTATTTTTTGTTTTGTAGTAAATTGTATAAAAGTTTGTTAGTGGTGATTCTAAGTAGCATTATTTAGTTTGGATTATCTTTTTCTAAGTATTTTTTTAAGTATTGTACAATTTAATGTATTTCTATGATATTATATTTTTTAAATAAATAGTTTTAGAGAATTTTTCTTTGTAAAATCAAATTCTAGATGTTGTTGTTGTTGTAGTAGTAGTAGTAGTAGTAGTAGTAGTAGTAGAAATGTGTTTTGGCAACTGATGGTAAAATTTAGTGATGAAAGTATATGTCGCTAATAATTTTTTAATCCAAGGAAGACTAAATTTAGGGGTTAATTAGCAACAGATTTTTGTTTTATAGCAATGATTTTTCCATTGCAATCTATAGCAATGGTTTTTTGTTTTGGTCGCTATTATGCTAGCGACAGTCAGAATTATGAATTTTAGTCACGGCATCGCTATAAGAAAATAACGGTGGAATACTAGCTAAAACCGTCGCTAATTTCCTATTTTTTGTAGTTTTTTTTTTTTTGCATTGTAATAATAAAAGATTTTTTGGATGCTAATATAGAAATTCACCCAAAGGTTTTGTACAAATAAAAATTGAATTTTCTTAATAAGTAGGACCATTGTCCTATTTCCATCCTAAAATAACATGTAAAAATAAAAGTTTTTCATAAAATTGGGATCACTCATCCCCTTTTATTTCCAAAACTCATCAAAAAACTCTTCCTTTTTTTGATATATGCATGTTCCCATCTAAATAAATTCCTCGTTTTATGTATGTTTTATTTTTCCACTTTGTAAGATAATCTTATTTTACACTTTATAATTTTATTTACATGATTGTGTGTGCCTTTTTTATTCATGTATTACCCTTATAACTCATGTGAGAAAAAAGATAGGAAATTAATCTTAAAAACTCATTTATATAAAATTAACTAAGGTATAAATAAGAGTGAAGTCCAGACCCATCTCTGGTTTTGACTTCATGAGGTTAGAATTATTTTTCCAATATTTTATTGGGTGGCAACTCTATGATACCTACCTTATGGTGGCCAATACATGCCTTTATAGGTTAATTGCCAATAATGGAATAGGAGTACCCTGAGATGTTGTCTCATGCCTTTTTTTGGCTAAGGCTTGAGGCTTGTCAAATTGGGTTGAATCCCTATCCATTACAATACAACCAATCTTTATGAGTCTAATAAAACCTTCATTTGGTCTTAAACCCTAAAAGCAGACATTCAAAAATGAATTAGATACAATGAAAGGGGGTTCAGCATGCATCACAGTGTCGACTCCAATAGGGACCATGAGACCTTGCTCTTAAAGTACCTTAGTTAATATTAATATAAATGAGTTTAAAGATTAAAGTTCTATCTCTTTTCAAAAATAAGATGCAATAGAGTATAACAGGGCTTTAGAATTATGGTAGGCATCCTTTTTTAAGCTCAGTGTATTCCTGAAGCATGACACGTTCACTCAAAGTAAGGAAGTGTTAATATGTTAGGGCATGACATGTTAATAAGATGCATGACATGCTAGGGCCATAATATATTGCTTACTAGGTGGGCTATTATGTACTAAACAAATTAAATTAAATTATGTGATCACTCATCAAAGGCTTTCATGTCTCGGTGAGCCCACTCTAATTCATTTGAATTATTTTAATACACAATGGCAAATATTCATTTACATTCTCTTTAAATAAGAGAGGTTATCTTACCAGTTTTCTGTCGTGCACTATAAATATCCACTGGATTCCTCGATAACCTCGTGGGATAATCCCACCAAGGAAAGAGACGGCAAGACCTCTTATATGGGAAGTAATAAGGTTGGAAGGCATTTATTCCTACTTTTGTATGTGGTTATAGGTGTTACATAGCACGATCATGCATTATATGTCATTCATGCATCATCCTAATGCTTTAATTCTTGCAACAATCATAGATTCATCTAGGTGCTTTAAGGGTTCCGACAGTCACCTTATTAGAGAATCTTCTATTGGGCAGCCAGAATTAGGATCAAGATCAGAATTTAGTTTGGTTGATAATTTTGATAAAAAAGTTAGAATTCTTATAACCTCATAAGAATTGATAGAAGATGGGGGATCTATTGCAATAGAGTGGTGTTATAACCTCATAAGACTTGATAGAAGATTTGAGGATTTCAAAAGAAGAATGGTAACTAAAATTAAGGGGGATAGCTGCTACCTTGGCGCCACTCTCTGGACTATAGCCTATAGTGCCTACCACAATATAAGTAGAGCTGAATGCTATTGAGGACACTCATTTGGCAGTTATTACAATACATCCTACAACTGCTGAATTTAAGGTGTGGCACCATAGGTTCCACCCATCGAGCAAAAAAGGGATAGGGTTTATGTTCTTGAAGAGGATTTCATAGCAAAAGATGAGGAGAAACCAATAGTTGTTTAAGTTATGAAAAGTAAGGCATCTAAAATGGAAGATTTAGTATTGAGGAAGATGGAAGAAAAGATAAAAGCAACGGCCTACCTCTTATCAATAAGGAAGGGAATTTGTCCTGAAGATAGAGATCTGGATAGTAAGGAGTTATTGCCTTAAAGGTTTAAAATGCTCGATTTGCCTAAGTTCGATGGTACTTTAGATTTACTGCACACATAAAGTAGTACATTCTGACTAAAAAGTAGAAGGTTGAATATTTATGTCCTAGCCTAATAGGCCCTACCATCAATTGGTATCACGGGTTAGATAGTAGGACCAAGGAGGACTTGGATATATTGATAGAAGAGTTATTCAGACATGATGATTGTAGCATTATAATGGAAGCAGCTTTAAAGGATCTCGAGTTTTTACGACAGAAGCCTGAGGAGTCTTTCCATGAGTATCTTACTAGATGGAGGAATTGGTTATGGAGATGAAACGAAAGATTGATACCCCAAACCAAATCAAATTGTTCATAAGGAATATAAGTCCATACTTGAGAGAAGGGCTTAAGATGAAAGGCCTTAAAGACTAGGAGTCCCTCAAGGACATCGCCATTAAAGCTGAAGGGAAATACGTGGACAATAATACAAGTAGTGAAATTTATGGTACAATTCGAAGAAATTATGATAATCTTAAAGCGAGTAAGTCAATTGAAACTAGCAATGGATATTATACTAGAAAGATAACAGAGCAGAAGTGTCCGCCACTGAGGTAAGTCAAAGGCACTATTCTAACTTGGACAACCATTGCCAACTAGGCCTACCAAAGACCAAGGGCTTTTCGGTCACCAAGTAGATTAATATTATGTTTTTTATTAGTGCACCGATCACATAACATATCAATGTCAAACTTTAAGGGAATGAATCTAATATCTTATTAACAATAAGAAAATATTTGACCTAGGGATATGAGAAAAGAAGAAGAAATTCAATTACAATGTTGTTCCACCACCAGTGTTCATGATAGGTTCAAGTCTACCCTAACGGCATGTGCTTATGGATTTGTATGGGGCTGAATAAATAGGTACCACCCATTCAATTCACCAAAAGACAAATAAACAAATATAGAGTGTACATAATCTAACAGATTAAAGTCACCATTTAAAGAAGGCATGGTAGATCACCTATTAGTATGACTCATTGTCAGGTGTGTAGACCCGTTGGATTTATAAGATTGTGAGAATGATGAGAAGGAGGGAGAGTTAAAAGCTGTAACCAAAAGTGGGAGACTTGTACTTAAATTAAAGAAGTAGCAAACTCCTATACCCATTACTTGTAAAGAAAGAGCAAAAGGAGAATCAGATTTTGAAGTAGCTAAAGAAAACTCTTGCTCAAATTTCTATACGAGATTTGCTTAAGCAGTCACTTTCCCACAAGAAAAAATTAGTCGAAGCTCTATGTAAATTAACTATGGCTACCACTATCTCTCCTTCAGAATTGCTTGACTTAGTAAAAGGAGGCTCAAGAGAAAGTCTTTTTTACACTGATACAGACCTACCTGTTGAGGGTCATAACTATAATCGCCCTATGTACATAATAGCATAAGTTAATGGAAAATATAAGGCTTGTGTAATGGTTAATCATGGTTCCTCAATCAACATTTGCCCATTAGTAGCAATTTTACCTTTGTTCTGAATGAAGCTATGTAAAACAAGTCTAATTTAACCACTCTACTTGTCATAATTTTTAAAGGTAAGCAGTCGATACCTTCAAGGCAATTGTAAAGATAGGGTTGAATGAATCATAAGCAGAATTTATAGTTCTACCAAGGCTGACTAATTTTTCAGTGTTGTTAGGGAGACCCTGGTTCATAAGCTTAGAGGGGATTCATCTATCCTATGCCAAATGATAAAAATACCGCACAAGGGTTAAGTGGTTCAATCAAGGCTATTAAGGAGAATCAAATTTCTATTTTGGGAATATCCAATCAGCCTTTTAGTAGTTTTCATATAGCACTGATTAATGCCAATAATGAGAGTAGTTTAGTGGAAAGCCCTTAGGTCGTTAATATGATAAAGAAGATGTATTTTCTGCTAGGTTCTAAGTTAGGAAAAGATTCACAAAGGCCACACACTATAGTTACTGCAAGGGGTCAACATGATAAGAAGGCTTGGTTATGCTGCAACAGGTAGAAAAGATAAGTCTAAAGTGAAGTCGATTGAGATACCTTATATCTAGACAATTTTGTGCCAACTTTTCCAGAATGCAACTATTATAGGGAGGTAGAGCTATAGTTGGTCATAGCTAAAATCATCCTAGTGTTTAAAGTGTTTAGTGATGTATTTAACTAGTCAAATGGAGTTATCAAGAGAGTTGAAAGGTTTTTGGATAAAGAAATCATGATATGACATTTTGAATGGATTGTGAATTCCTCGAGGAGATTGCTACCCCTAACCTGTTGGCTAGAGAAAATGGAGCATGAAGCATCAATGCCTGAATTGAAGAAAGAAGTTCTGAGAACTACTCCAGAGGTTGATAAAGAGACTCGATTACACGTAGAGGGTAAAGAATCATTAGCTACAGTGCCCACATTGCCAAAAGCATATGAGGATGCTTTCATTGATGTACTTTTTGTACTTAAACTTTTTAATAATGATGTATGTGGCACTAGTTATATTAATACTATAAATAGTTTTGCTTACTTGTGTGATATTTATCATGATTTCACTATGCATGATTATGATCATGAATCATTTATATTTGACCTTAACTCAATGAATAGCACTCCATTTAGTCTCCACACATCAAAAAATCCAAAATAAAACTTGATAACATCTAACATAACTCTTGAAGAGAGGAAAAACTTTGAGAAAATATTAAGAAAATATGAAAAATTCTTTGCTAGGATATATGAATATATGTTAAAATTTGACCATGAAGTTGCAAAACACGTCATTCCTACATAGCCGAATTATAAGCCAATTAAACATAAGCTTAAAAGGTTCAAACTAGAATGGCTAGAAAAGGTCAATGAGAAGGTGCGTAAATAGATTAAAGCCAAATTCCTAGTAGAAGTCCACCATCTGACTTAGCTAGCCAACATCATTCATGTAGCCAAAAAGGATGGAAAGATTCACGCATGTGTTGATTATCAGGATTTAAACAAAGTCCGTTAGAAAGATGACTTCCTATTGCCTCACAAAAACCTCTTGGTTGACAATGTTGCTGCATGTAGTGTGTACAGCTTTGTTGATGGATACACTGAATACAGCCAAATTCTCAACAAGATTGTAAATCGAATCAAGATAGCTTTTATAAACGAATAAGGAACCTTTGCTTATAAGATGATGCCCTTTGTGTTGAAAAATGCAAGTGCTGCTTATTAGAGGATGGCCACCAAGATCCTTGATGACTTGATACATAAGGAAGTAGAGGTATATGTCGATAATATGATAATCAAGTCAACGACCACCTTAATCCCAAGAAATGCATATTTGGAGTTACTTCAGGAAAGTTGCTTGGTCATGTAGTGAGTCAAAGGGAATTAATGTGGATCCTAACAAAGTTAAAGCTATCAGAGAAATTTCGGTACCTTAGAAGGAGAAAGAAGTTAGAGGGTTGTTGGGCATATTTTAGTATATCATTTGGTTTATTACTATGCTCACCTCGATTTGCGAGAAAATCTTTAAGCTTCTTAGAAAAAATCAGTTGGTCAAATGGAATGATGATTGTCAAAAAGCCTTTGATGCCATTAGGGAATAATTATGCATCCTCTTATTTTATGACCACCATAATTGTTGAAGCTTTTAATTATATACTTAGCAATAAATGAAAGCTTTATAGGCACCATGATAGCATAAGAAGATGAATTTGGGGTTCATTTTACAATCTATTATCTAAATAAGAAATTTCTCCCTTATGAAGCCAAATATGTTGAGGTTAAAAAGATCTATCTAGTAGTAATCTGGGCATTTAAAAAACTAAGGCATTATTTCCATTCATACAAAGTGTAAGTGATTGATAAGATAAACCCCTTTAGGTACCTTTAAGAAACACCCTCTCTATTAGGAAAGATGGGAAGATGGTACATTTTGCAAGAGTTTGACATAGAATACATCACAAGGAAAACTATCAAGGGGCCTGTCATCACAGAATTTTTGGCTAAACATCCCTTTGACAAGGACAAGGTTGAATATGAATTTCTTAATGAAGATATTATGGCTATTGTGGTGCAAAGATGGCAAATGTACTTTGATGGAGCTGTTTATAACAAGGGAGCTAAAGCAAAGGTAATTCTTGTAACTCTAAAGGGTAAGTGAAACACCCTATTGAAGTGCCTTTATCATATATCATATCAAATTGTCCATTTAATTAGACAACCTGCATATCAATTAGGTGTTTCCACAACTTCCATCTTTTTAATTACTTATATAAATATTCATCATGCAACACACTTAACATATTCATGCATGATACAATTATCTTAATCTGTTCGTAGTCATGCATAGTATTCATCTAGCATATATATATAAGCATTCTAGCTCCTATATGCATGCATATACTAGCATTCTTTTGATGAGTTTATTACATCATCTACTTCCATATGACATATATATAATAAATAGCCTTTAACACATATTAAACATGTGAAAGAGCTTATGCAAAATTAACTAAAATATACCTACATCAAATTCTATGAACTGTTGTTGGCCTGTCCTGATGCAGAGTTCGTTCCTGAGCAAAAAGCCTTGACTACAGAACCTACATGGATAAAATAACTCGTGCTAAGCTATAAAGCTTAGTGGGGACACTAAATATGAAAGAAAACCACTCACAGTGGTTGTCGAAAACATATAACATATGATAATTGTAAATATTAATATTGGCATAATTGAAATAAGTATATAATAGAACATGATACCTTAAATAGCATTGTAATTCTACATTTAATTCAGCATACAAGAATTTAAACAATTCATAAAAAGGATTTGTACATAATATATGTAATATAACATATGCATTAGAAACCATGGTTAAACATGTTATTCCATATATCAAATGCACTAATTATATTGTAATTAACTGTGAAACATTAGTACTTTAGTTTAGCCTGCTTAAGTTTTAAAAGTGGATAATAGGATTGGCGGATACCTGAGGGTATCAAAATGGTAGATATCCGAGGATATCAAAACTGTAAACCCAAATGGGTCAACTGCACGGTGGACCGATCAAATGGACCCAAACAGGGTCAGTGTATGATCCAATAGGATCAACTATACTTTAGACCTAAAAAGGTCAATGGTGGCAGCTGCAATATCCCTATAGGTGCCTATCTATCCACTATTGAGCTCTATACGTAGACGATACTTTATAATTAATTCTCTTTTCATATAACATATTAATTCTTACATCATGTAATTGAAATGAGTCTATAGTCATATAACAATTGATTCATCACTATGCCATATTTCAATGCATCAATCATATGGCTTTTCATGTTCCTTTAACTTGCTTTCAATAGCTATCTCATGTGTGCATAATATGCCCTTTTCAATCAAGTAGTGGAACATACATGTATGGTTGCTCATCATAACACATGTCTCACATATGAAACTCTATAACATGTCATAACATTCAATTGCATTTTATCATATAATTCAATGAATTATATGGTAATACTTTAACTATACATATATCAATACTATGATCATATGGGTTCTTGGCATGATACAGTGTTGTTCATAGTCTATAGAGGTGCTAAGATGGTATAGCAAATTATCTCATACAAAAGCAAGGCAATGAAAGAAGAGTACATATTACATAGGCAAGTCACGAGCACAACCAAGGTAAAAATAAAGGTCCACATATAGTGCAATATCGCGAGCGTGACTGAGGCAAAAATAAAGGTCCACATATAATGCATTGTCGCAAGTGCGATCGAGGCAAAAATAAAGGTTCATATATAGTGCATTGTCGCGAGCACGAAAAAATACAGATTATACAATTCCAATATCTTTTCATTAGCAAAAACTCTTGTAAGGATTTCCTTTTTATGCCTAAATAGCTTACTCAAGCTTGCACCATTTTATCCCCTATTTTGGGCATTATTAATTGATAGCACTTCCAATTAATACCTTTAATTTAGATTCTATAATTTTGGCATAAAAACATAATATGAAACATGTGTAAACCATGAATGGTTAAGGGCCTTTTTGTGCTAAGTCCTTTTTTAAAAGTATAATTATACAACTATGTTAAGTTATTAGGGAATAGTCCCTTTACGAACTCTAAGTTCTTTCATCATTTTTGATATGCATTAACATTTCTAGATCTAGCCAAAGACTTTAATTTGCATGTGTTTGAAAGAGCAAGAAAATCCATATAAACACAAAACCACACAAATCCCATACCTTGGCCGAAACTAATAGGAATCACTACTCCTTCAAGACTCATTTGCCTTTATTCATCTCACTACTATCTTCCTCTATAAACATGTCACATATACTTGCATTAAAAATCCAGAATTTCCTCTCCATCAAAGTATACAAACCTTACCATATAGATGAAGAAGGAAAAGAATAAGAAAATGCTCATATTCTCCTTACCTTAATGTGTAACACTAGTTATCCTTGATTGATTCCACATGCAAAGATTCCTCAAGAATACTTGGATTTGTTTTTAGAGAGCAAGGAAAATGGATGAGGAAGAGAAACAAATTCTAGAATTCTCACTTGAAAAATCCAACCCTCTTCACTAATTCTCTCTATATCATGGAAATGACCATTTATAATGGCAAGGGAAAATCCACTTTTAAACCCTTTAACTTATTGTATATCCTATCAAAGCCCCTCTATTTCTTGCATGAAGTACATTGGCCTCTTCAGTTTAAATTTCTCTTAAATCAACCACTAAATTCTTTCTTTATTCATAATTGGCCCTTCAAAATACCATATTTACAATTTGACCCCTAAATTAATACTCCATACTTCAATTGCACCCTTGAACATTATTAAACCCAAAATAATAATTTAATTTCTTTCACGCCATTAATATAATATAAATAATTTATCACTTGCCTTATACCTTATACAAAATTCACATTTCAATTTAATCTCAATCAAATAAAATCTTATAAAAGCCTGAAATTTCAATTAGGGTTATGTTAGGGGTCTCACAGTAAGAAACTCCCTTTAGCTAAAAAAGTTGAGATATAAGGCCACCATCAATGAAGCTAAATATGAAGCCTATATTTACGGATTGGAAGCGTTGTTAGCTATGGGGTAAAAAATGCATAAGTTTTTAGAGATTCATTGGTAATTCATTAGTTGAGTGGTGAGTGGTGAGGGTCCGTTAAGGAAGAATGACTGCCATCATACGTGAAGTGCTTGAAGACATTAAGCATTCAATTTGAGGTCTGCACTTTTAGTTATGTGCCAAGAGATGAGAATCAATTGGCAGATGCCCTTGTTACTTTAGTTTCCATGTGGGATAATCTAAAAGGGTAATTATAAAATCGATATTGATTGCTTATTTAGATAAGCCATGTTTTGAAATCGTGCAAGTAATGGATGGGAAGCCATGGTATTATGATATTCAAAATTACTTAGAGAAGTTGATATTCCTAAAAGAAGCCACTAAGAAAGATCAAGGGATGATCCATAAAGCTTTCCATATAGTTCATTAGTGTAGATGGAGTACTTTACAAAAGACAACCTAATGGTATCTAGCAAAGGTGCCTAGATGAGAAAGAACCTATAAAGTTTATGGAGGAAACACATACTAGCGTTTATGGTGCTCATATAAATGGTTTAACACTAGTAAAGAAAATCATGCATCAATGGTTCTTTTAGCTCATAATGGATGTGAATTTTTCCAAATATGTAAAGCAGTGTCATCTATACTAGCAAACACTTAAGACACTTGTCAATCTTAGAATTATACAACGTTACATCTTCATGGCCATTCATAGCTTAGGGAATTGATATAATGGGACAGATACATCCAACAGCCCTAAATAAGCATAGGTACATTATAGTTACTGTGGATTACTTGACCAAATGGGCAGAAGTTGAGTCCTTTAAGAAGTTGAGAGCTTGAGAAATGGCTAGATTCATTGAACTACATCTGATATGTAAATATGGTCTTCCTTATGATATTGTATATGATAAAAAAGTGCACTTCCAAGCTAAAACCAAATAAATGCTAAAGAAGTATGATATACAACACCATAATTCTTCTCCTTCTAACCTCAAGCTAACGAGGTAGTTGAAGCACCAAATAAGAATATGAATAGAATATTATCCAAGATAGTGCAGACATAAAATATTAGGTAGAAAAGTTACCTTTCACACTGTGGGGTTACAAGACCATTGTTAGAACTTTGACAGGGGTTATATTGTTCTCTTTAGTATATGGAACAAAAGTAGTGTTACCTATAAAGGTCGAACTTCAATTCTTGGAGGGAGCCTTAGAGGCCAAATTACCAAAAGTAGAATGGGTAGAATAAAGGTTGTTACAATTGAACTTGCTAGATGAGGATCAGATACAAGTATATTATCACAATCAAATTTATCATAAGAGACTAGCTCATTCATTTGGGAAGAAAGTCAGAAGCATCCCTTGAAAGACAGAGATTTAATTTTTAAACAAATGAGCCTAGGTGTCCCCGATTATCGTGGCAAATTCAGGACCACTTGGGAAGGTCCCTTTATGTTGAAGAAGCTACTATCAAAAAGAGTAATGTTCTTAAGTAATAGTGATGGAAACGAGTTTAATGAGCTAGTTAACATCGATAAATTGAAGAGGTTCCATGGTTGAGACAAAAATCAAAAGAAGAGAATAGAACCATAGTGATGCATGTCGAACCCCGTAGGCATCTGGCTTGCTCTCGAAAGCCTACTTTTAAGGCTTAAGATCAGATCAAGATTCATTTAACTCATAAAGGTCAGTCACTTTTACAATGGATAGGGATTTAACCCAATCCATAATGACTCGGGCCTTAAAAAGGCATGAGATAGTTGCTCGAGGTATCCTTATTCATTATTGGCGATCAACCTAAGTAGGCATCTGCTAGGCACCACAAGACACGTATCATAGACTCACCACAAAACATTAGGAAATGTGTTTTGACCATATAAGGCTGAAACCAAAGATATTTTAGGACCTCACTCCTATTTATACATTTGGTTAATGTTATATAAATAAGTTTTAATGATTAATTTATTTTATCTCTTTTCTTACACGAGTTATCATGCATAGAAAATAACGGCGCACTTAAGCACATTAAAAGCTATAAAGCATATGTATCTAAAGCTCAAAAGCATAGCAAACATTATAAGAACAAATGTAAACGTAAAAGCATACATAAATCGGGGAGTTAATTGAATTTATTTAGATAAGGATGTTGGTCTTTGCATGCGTATTTACAAAAAGGTAATATTTTGGGCATATTTTGGATAAAAACTAGGATAATTGATCCCTCGTGGTTTTAAAAAAAAATAATTATGTTAGTCAATTTTAAATAGAAAATCTTTTGGACTTATAAACAAAAATTCTTAATTTACATGTTATTTTATGGGTGAATATAAGGACATTGGTCCCTTTTATTATAGAAAAATCTCACTCAAACTTGTATAAAATCATTTAATGGTTTTTTAGGTTATCGTTTGGATAAAAATATTTGTTTACAACAAAAATTTTATTAAAATAATAATAAAAGATGACATGCATAAATCAGGTTATTAATTGAATTGAGAACATTGGTTCTCTCATGCATACTTGTGAAATTCTTTTGTGTTGTTTTTTGGAGTAAAATAGGACATTAGTCCATTTTATTAGAAAAAATCCAATTAATTAAGTAGAAATATTTTAAGTGTTGTTTTTAATTAAGGCATGTAAAAAGTTATTTTTTACTAACTATTACAACCCAATAAAAGTCATTAAATAATATTATAGGCCCAAATACTATAATAAATAAATAAATAAAATCCTCATCTAGTCTACTCCACCTTATCTTCTAACCCGACCCAAAAGGGAGCTAGACATATAAAAAAATATGAAAAAAAAAATAATTAGTGCATAATCATAAAAATGACAATAAAAGTAAAATAATAATATTAATGATAATATCAAATAATAATAATTATAAATATTATCATTAAAACAATAAAAATATTGATAATAACAATATTTGCAATAATAAAATTAACACAAATTAATAGCATCAAAAATCATAATGATAATAATAATATAATTAAAAATATTAAAAATAATGATAAAAATAATATTAATAGAACATTAATAATAGCCATAATCATATTAATGTAATATTAATAATCATGACACGGTAGTAGTAGTAGCAGTAGTAGTAGTATCAATAACAACAACGATGACGACTACAACAACAATAATAATAACAACAACAAAGACAATGATAATATTAATAATGACAATTAGAAATATTAACATTAAAGACAAAATACACAATAAAAATATTAACAAAATTAACAAGGCAATAATAATAATTGAAAATTAAATTAAATTACTAAAAAATAAAGTTAATTAATTAATATTAATAAAGATGAAATTTGGCCAAAGAAAAAGTAAAAGGAAATCAACAAAAAAAAACAGGAAATGAGTGACATGGGAGAGGTGTGAGTGGGAGTAAAGGGAGAGTGACTCGGACTTTTAGCAACTGGAGTTCTTAACTGTCACCATAAACTCCTGTCATTAAAGGTCCACAGCCACTAGGAAAGTAAATTTAGAACATGAACCTTTTTAGCGATGGGAAAATACTGAGCATCACTAAAAGACCTAGAAAAATGAATTTTAAGCAAAAATATGAAAAAAAATTATTTTCTTGGCCCAAAAAATTACTAAAAACCTTAAACATCATATATAATTAAAATATATTATAAATTATATAAAAAGATAACAATAAACAAATAAATTAATTAAACTAATATAAATAACAAAGAATTAACAAATTCATAATAAACATGATGACATTAGCAACTAAAATAATAGCAAAAATAATAAGACAATAAATAAACTAATAATCAATTTAATATATTAAGCAAAGAAATTACAAATTAACAATAAAACCAATTAAGTAGTAAATAATGAAATTAAGCATTAATTAACCAATTAATTACAAATAAAAGAAATTACCAATATATTAAAGTATATCTATAAAATTAACAAGACCATAAACTAAAAAATATTATTTACATAATTGATTTATATTTTTACATTAAATTTTTGGATTTTAGGGCTCGAGAATATTACCTTCAGTGTCGATTCCATCACAGGACAGGGATTTAGTGCTTTATGACTTTTTCCCTATTTTTTTGAATTTTTTGGAATTTTTTGAAGTTAAAATTATTCAGTTTCCAAGGAAATGGAAGAGAGAAAAAGCAAAAAGAATAGGAAGGAGAAGAAGTGGGAAGAGAGAGAGAATGGGGACCTAATGGCTAAGAAAAGCCATAAAAATCCCAAAATTAGGATAAAATCAAGGAGATATTTTCCCCATGTGTTTTCCTCTATTCTCGAGTGCAAAATGCACTTTGGGAGTGACTCACAGTCTCAAATCACGTGCCTGGGCTGTGAATCAATAATGACTCACAGCCTTTGACTTTTGACTTTTACCCTCCTTTATCTCAGTCAATTAACCTCCAATCAAAATATTTTGCCAGTTTTAGGCATGAATAAGCCATTTTTTTGACAAACTGTCTCTACACATTTGTTTTCCTATGCCTTAGCTTTACAATGAATTAAAAATCATGCAATTTAGATTTGTAAATTGAGATTTATGGCCAAAATATTGACAACTGCTCCTAGGAAATTTTTAGGGACAAAATTGGTATTTTGACTTCAAAAAATTGTGAGGAATAATGGGTTAATAATTAGGTCATACTCTCTTGATAAAAGTTATTTTAAAATGAGTCTAGTTTCTATTAAAATTAAATTCATCTAAATAGGAGCTCTACATATAGATTTATAACTAAAATATTATAGATTGGTCTAGGTATAGGGACAGATTTGGGCCATATATGTTCAAGCCTAATTTTGAGAACCTTAAGGACTAAGTTGGGTTTAGGTGTCTTCATAAAAGTTGTAGATCTATATCCTAAGATTAAAATTGATTTGGAATCATTTAATTATGAGTTCAGTAGATTGAGAAAAGGTCATAATACTCAAGACTACTCCAAGTTTTCAAAACAGTTTTTCCCATTTTGGGCTTTATGAAAGTGATAAATAGGCAAAGCCTCGGAAAAAAACATTTTAAAAACATTAAAAATTTGGGAAAAGCCTAACACTTCCATTCCTTTAATATTTATTAGAAACCATATCATCATTAGGTAACTTTGATTAGGAGCCACTTCAAGACCTAGTGTTTACAGCTATGCGGGTCAAAAACCAAAAAAAAGGCAACTTTGCCAAAATTAAGTACCCCATTAGGATGAAAAAAAAAAAAGACATCCTGAGCAAAAATTAGAGGCTGATTGAAAATGTTCAATCATGAAAATAATGAAATCAAACTGAAATAGATGCATTTATACAATGATATATTAATATAAGCATAACAATTCATTTTTCATACTTAAAATTGTCTAGTTTTATATAAAATGTAACACATAATCTCATTATTGCATATGTGACATCTACTATCTATCCTCTACTACCTTCACCATCATAATGCCTCAACTAATTCACTCTGTTATCAGCCATATGGCTAGTAACCCAACATTTGGTACTCAAATGAAGTAGTGAAATCTCAATCCTTAATCCTTGGGATGTTGGTCTTCATAGGTAATTATGTCCACATGTTAATGATTGACAGATATGAAAGTAGTACATAGAACACCACCTTGAAAAGACAGCGGGCATCTCATAATACCGTAACGTTCTCCAAACTGTCAGGTACAATGAGCGATAATGCAGAATGTGGCTCTATATAATCTGTATAGTGGTATACATCAAGAAAACCCATCCCGGGTCACAAAATAAAGAGTCAACCATAGACACATGAAGCTGATATCATGGTCTGCCACTGTGGCCAACCATATAGCACCTTTATAAAGAGAATCGAGCTGATATAGCCATTGTTTGGAAGGATAATGTCTTAGAGAATATGTGTTGATCACCCTTAGAGGAGGTTTTGATAATAACTTTAGCTTCTCTTGTAACCACAACAAAAAAAAAACAAACGTATATATGAAAATGATGTCACAGTAGTGATAAATGTGAATAATAATAATAATAATAATAATAATAATAATAATAATAATGGTAATAATGATAATTTTAAGGTTTAAAATAAATTTTATATGCCATTTTGAGGTATATATGCTAAAAACATGTATTGAATATGCGTTCATTGAGATTTGGCACCAAAAACAAGAAATAAGGCAAAATTTGAATGAGTGATAGGAAAAACCCTATCCCCATCACTTGTTGTGAGCCATAGGTATCCCATTTATCATGTCAGCATTTAAATCCCTAGCCTTTTTCTTCTTCTTTGTCTTCTTCTTCTCTTTTTTTCTCTTTTCTTCTTCTTAAAATGCCCTTCACTCTCAGTTTTTTATCTTTTCTCCCTCATTTCTTCACTGTTTTGGTCATCATTTATGCCAAATTAACCCCCAAAAGGCATGTACTTCAAGGTATAATTTTTATTAAGCTTTATCATGCTTTGAAAAACTACCATTCTTACCCCAAAGGTCGGCTTTTTACTATTTTTCTCTCCCTTTAATTTTTTTTAGTGCTTTTGTGATATAAATGTGTGTTGTAATTGTGTTTTGTGTGTTTTATAGCTTGAATTATGTAAGAACTATACAATTTTAACTTTGTATCTTTTGAAGTACTTGTATTTATGAAATGGTAAATTCAAGTTAGAAGTTATTTTCTTAGTTTTGAAGTTATAAAATGTATAGTTAAATAAATAAATAAATAAAATAATAAAAAATCACTAAAGATATCATATAGAGCGTTGACTAATTTTATAAGCATGTGTGATGAGGTTTTATCATTTTAAGTATTCTATGATGGGATGCTTATGAAATGCATTTTTTGTATTTTTAGCCTTGTGTTTTGGATTTGAAGATATTAAGAATTTTAGTTTTCCAAAATAATAATAATAATAATAATAATAATAATAATAACAATAATAATAACAATAATAACAATAATAATAATAATAATAATAATAATTAAAAAATTCAAAATCAATTAAATTAGTTAATAATAATAATAATAATAATAATTCAAAATTCAAAATAAATTAAATTAGTTAATTAGTTCATTTAAAATTTTAAGGACCATTTTGGTTGCTGACCAACATTGATATGCTGAAGTCAATATTTATGGTTATTTTGTTTAGGTTGCGGCCTGTTGCTAGGTAATTTTGCTCTTATTTGTAGGAGGATGGCTATATCCTTACCGGGATGTTGCTTTTTTTTGTAGTAACAAATATGGATTAATTTTTAAAGTCAGCTTTAAAATTGTATTCCTTTTGCTGCAATTGTTTTAGAATTTTTTAAAGTAACTATCGTGTATGGCATGTTTGCTAAAATACTCGATGATGGGTTTAGGTTGGATTTATATTATGGCATGTTCACATGCATTTCTATACAGGTCGATTAGCTCAAATTTATGCCAAAATACTACCAAAATTTCTTTAGAACAAGTCACAATCCACATCTGTGATAGTCTTGCATAAGAGTATCATTTTGTTAAGATTTTACATGAACTGACTATTAAAATTTATCCTTTACAAATGCCACCTAGATGTGATCCTCCTCAATTACCAGCTACACCACCAACACCCACGTGGATGATGCCCGAGTAAAGGCACAAATATCAAGCCCTAGCATGGGTACAATTTTGAGCCAGACAATTTATGTCTTGCTATTTCCTCCAGCAAATAAGAATGGTCGAGTATATAGAGGCTCTATTAGCAGCAATAGGCATAAGCACCATAACCTAAAGCATCCCAGATCAGGGTTACCTTATGATGAGGAACCACTTATATTTCTGACAGAAAGCTCGCATCTTGAGTTTTGCCCTGATTTTTCACATATTTATCAAATCTTTTTATAGGTTTTAGCATCATTTTTAGAGTTTTGGAAAGTGCTAGAAAACCTTAAATTTTGGCCTATGTATGTGACAAACGGCTGTCTATCATAGAGCGACGGCTGTTAGTGGTCATTTTCTTTAGGGTTGTCTCCTAGAAGACAGCTTGTCAAAACCTTTTAAGACTGCATGTGGCTCGGTGACAGATGCCTATCCATCATTGAGTCACAACCACAAAAGTCCAAGTCAAATTCAAAGATATTTTTGTGAATTTTGAAAATTCGTATGAGTGACAGTTGTCTGTTAGTGACAGACACCTATCTATGGGGGTTCTTTCCAAATTTTTCCACGTTTTCTCACTTTTAAAACTTTGAATAAAGATATAATTTGGAATGTTAGATTCTACGCAAATTTCAAGGATTTTAACTTCTAATTTAAAGGATTAGAGTTGGAATTGATCTCTAACTCTTCCCCACAAATTTTAAAAAAAATTAGGGTTTTCTAAAGGAGGGATTCTTACATAGAAAAGGGAATAGATTTTTGAAGGAGAGAAATTTAATTCTCTATTCTTGAAAATCATACAGCTCTGTAACCTTCTTACACACACAAAAAACACAAACACATATTTTATCGAGCATGACAATCGAGGATTGAGGCTCAAATTGTTACTTTCCAAAGTTACATAATCAAGATTCTTGAGGGTAATATTTTGGATTATAGCCTCTCTCTTTTATATTAAAACATGATCATATATTAGTTTAGATTTGTTGGTTGTTTATAATGCTATGATCTGTGTTCCTATGTTATTTTATTCATTTTTCATTATCCCTATGATGTCATGATGATATGAATCTATTTAACATGTTAAAATGGCATGCTAGGTATTTATATTTCTTTATTGATGTATTTCATGTTTTATTTCTAATCTAAAATGATTTAGAATATAGTTTGCTTTTGTCTTTAGTTTTAGCATGTTTTAGGGCCATAAATATGTGTTTTTATGATTTAATTGATTTTTCTCATTTTTTTGGCCTTGAATTCTACATTCTGCTTGGATTTTCAAGTGACAAACGAGAAAAAACCTGACAGACGACCATCAATCACAGCAATTGATGGGATGTCTTAGTGCCTTCCTCTCATCCCGTACCTCATTTTTCTTTTTGACCATTTATCTTATTATTGGCCATCTGTGGCCCTTTTTTAGGCCTATTAGTTTTATTTTTTTTATTGCTTTGCATATATAAATTATTTTGCATGTTGATCATATTTTAATGTCTTTTTTGTCTTTTGTTCTAGCATATTTAGTATTCTATACATTAAATATTTATTCCAATATGCATTTTTCATGTCATATAATTTTATTATTTGTTTTATTATTACTTTATGATACTAATTATTTTACTCATTTTGTGTTTCTTTGAGCAATTTGCTAAGGTAAGGATTCTTTCTCATCTTTATCATCTTCTACATTAAATTGGCGGAAGGGATTATTTAAGAAGAAATGTCTGGATATTCATGCTTTTAAGTCTTATTTGTAGAAGGAGATACAAGTGAGAATAAAGGAAAGGGGGTCTTAAAGGAGTGAAGAAGTTTAGCTTCTATAACAGGTACGAGAACCTTGCTTAGATAATGAATTGCATGTTGATGTTCTTGTCAGATTATGATGAAATAGTACTTGAATTAAAGAAGTTTAGACCTCATTAATAAGTATGTGGTTTTTAATTACATTTGGTTAGCATAAACTTAATTGTAGGATTGAATTAAGAGAATAAAGTTTTGGTAATGTTGGTATAGCAAATTCTCAATTCCACAAGTGAAAACCAAATAGGAGAATTTAATTAAAATGATTTCAGTTTCTTTAATGATTTGGAATTGATATTATTTATTGAATGAAGAAAAAGAATATTCGGGTTAATAAGAGTTTATTATTGGGAAAATTAGTTAATAGTGAATTGAGGTCAATTAGGGATTTAAATTTAACAAAATTCTTAATAACATGTTCAGTTTGTGTTATTCAGGGGTGGAACTCTTAGTTGAGTGGGAAGCTTACTCTCCTGAGTTAGGCACCCACTCTTCCAAGTGCATCAACCCCTTTCATGAGTTGATTTCCACTGTTTTAAGAATTAACAGTATAAGACAGCCCTCAACCAAGTTCAATAGCCCTTAATCGAGCTCTAAAGCCCTCAACCGAGTTACTAAGGCTCTCACCCGAGTAAATAAGGCCTAACCTGAGTTATAAATCCCTCTCCAGAGTTGTAAAGCCCTCTTCTAAGTTGCAATCGCTTGTTTTGACAAATTAAGTGTAGTAAAAGTTCATCCTTATTAATATAATGGTAAATTGTTTGGAAATAGCTCCTTGTTTATTATTCAAAGCATAGTTTTTCAAATAAATGAAATTGAAATGTTTACCATGTGGTTATTTAATTTTAAGATAAAATAACAAAGTAGAATGTTAGACTTGACAGTGATTAGAAGCATATTGTCAAACCATGAATGAGCCCAATTATCTTGTTCATTAAAAGGCATGTAAATGGATAATTTTATGATTTTAAAATGGCTTTAATAAAGAAATTAAGGATCTCCAATTTAAATTAATAGAACAGGGTTAGCTATGTGATGACACAAATGTTAAAAAGAATGAAATAACATATTGTAAACTAATTCTAGATTTAAAAAGTATATGTTTAAATATAGTAAGCATATGAACACGTTTAAGATATGTTGTTCATTTGTAGTGGCTTAGCTATGTTTGCACTCTTTCATTGTCTTGCGAATATATGCAATCACAACATTATATGCTTACAGATGTTGAGACATATATATATATATATATATATATATATATATATATATATATAGAGAGAGAGAGAGAGAGAGAGAGAGAGAGACAAAAAGAGACAAAGAGAGAGGATTTTACATTCTTGTATAAAAAGATACAAGTTCAATACTATTTGATATGGAATGAGTATGATAATCTGAAATGTACATGAACATAGTTAATGCCTACAAATATAGTTCAATTATAGATAGATAGGCGTGCCTATAGGGATATAGTTATAGCTACTATAGTTGACCCCATTTGGGTCTATAGTTCGTCTCTGTTTAGGGACCATAGTGATTAATACCTACGGGTATTCATATGTTCGATACCCATTGGTATCCATCATTCCTATTATCCACTCTTAGAACTTGGGTAGGCAAATAAATAACAGCAAAGACCTCAAAGGCAAATTTATATAGATTCTTTTAGTTGTTTTTATCCGTGTAGGTTTTGTAGTTGGACTTTTGCACAAGGACTTATTTCTACATCAGGTGGCCCACATAAGTTTGTTAAAGAATCTTGATGCAGGATGTTTTTGTTCAACTTTTTGTATGATTTTTATACTCAAGGAAGCATATAAGATGTGATGTATATAATATGATAATTTTAAGCTGTAATAGGCTCATTTTTGGTATCAACAAAATATGTATGCATGTATGGTCCACTAGTATCATATATAGTATGTTATGTAAATAGATAAGTCTATAGTAGATATATATATATATGTTATGCAGGGTAGTATCCAAAGCAACAATATGTGATTAGTTAAAGTACCATTTATATAGATATTGTGAATTAAGTGAATAATGACATGATGATATGATAATGCATTGTTAAGGTGTGTGTAAATAATAGAATTAGATTGTTAGTCAAAGGGTGTTACAAG
Organism: Excoecaria agallocha; assembly: GCA_037975025.1. Lineage (NCBI taxonomy): Eukaryota > Viridiplantae > Streptophyta > Magnoliopsida > Malpighiales > Euphorbiaceae > Excoecaria > Excoecaria agallocha. The sequence goes on from CM075812.1 coordinate 29,847,137, forward strand.
TGGTGATCTATCTACTGGTACATTTGAGGGTAGATAAGGAGGCATTTGGGCCATCACATGAGGAGGAGATCTTTATGGACTTCACTGTAGCCTGCACTATGAGGATGATTGAGTTGGTCTGTGAATGTGTAGGGCAGTACAGGCTTTTGAAATTTCCAAAGTCTAAGGGAGTTTTTAGGTTAGCCCCAGTTGTACCAGAGTTGCCAGAGGATGAAGGTCAAGACTAGACACCTCAGGCTTAGGCAGATAAACCTCAGCAATCTCTAAAAGATGAGCCACATGAGCCATAGGGGGTAGATATAGACATAAACTTAGATATGGATATAAGAGTGGACCTAGATGAGTTTATTGGTGGATTGTCTCCTCCTCCAGCATGCCCACAGCCCTCTCTTTTCAAAGCAACTCAATGATATTCACCTTATCCAGACCCTGGTGTATCCATATCTAGGGCACCATTACCACCTCAGTCTACACCAGCTTCTACGGGCCCCACACATAGTGAGTTATTATAGAGATTAGATAGACTAGAGGCATCCATACAAACTTTTATCCAACAACACCAGTAGGATGTGGATAGGATTCTAGCATCACTTGCAGCATCTGGAGAGAGATTTAACATTGCATTATAGGTGACTGATGCCTCAGTCTTTACAGTGAGGCAATAGACTAATATGATAGAGGGGTAGGTTAGAAGATGTTGATTGCTATGACACAGGCTTGAGAGGCACTAGATACCCACACTAAAAGGACAAGGGATAACTTAAGGCATTATGTGAGCCAGCAGACATCAGCCATTAGGGGACTAGGTATAGGGATCAATGGATTAGGTAGAGTTATTGGATATCAGGGTTCTGATTCAAACCACCATTTCTCTCTCTCGAGCCTTCAATGACAGTAGTTCATCCACATCACTAGCCTTGACCATCATTTTCACATCCATTATCATTATGCCATTATCCTCACATCCATTATCCTCATAGATGCCACATTTTCGACCGCCATCTAGACTGACATATTGTAGGGCACCTGACCTACCTTATTAGTCATATTTTATTCAAGGAGTTTACAAACTTTTGTTAGTTTTGATGTACATAACAAAATTGATGTTTCGTATTTACATTTATATTTTATTTTTACCTTTCATTATTCTTGCATTTATCTTTATGCTATTTAATCCAAGGCTGAGAAAAATAATACAACCATAAAAAATGAAAAAATGAAAATAATAGAAAGATGAAAAAATACAAAAAAGTAAATTGACCATAATTGACCATAATTAACAAATAATAACTAAAAATAATAACAAGCCTTTCAAACTCGATCATTCAAACAAAATGAACAATGAACTAATGTTAAACCCTTTCCACAAGTACCAAATCCCTCTTAAGAGGCACATATTCCATGGTCCATAAACAATCATCATACATACAACCTTGATGATAATGGTTTTCCTTATATTAGAGACACAAATCATTAGGAATTGTGATAACCTATAGTAAACATATTGTTTGCTTATGGTATGAAAAAACTTGTTGATACCCACAAAAAACTAGATATAAAGGATAAAGTATTTGTCAATGGGGAATAACTAGGTATCTATAATGATTTTTCTTCCTTTGTTACTGCTCTAAGATGTTTGTGATACAACAAAAAGTGGCCTAAATAGGTTGGAATCAAAAGAGATGCACTGAAAAAGAAGTGCGAATATTTTTTTAACTCTGGAAGAATTTTACATCCCCTTTTCATTATTGAGAATGTACACAAGTTTAAGTCTTTTAAAGGATAATCATATTCCTTCCAATCTCTTTTAGACAAGGTAATTATTGATCTGAAGCTCACTAATTGTGAAGAACACAATATAAAATTGAAGCACACTGAAGGTCAATATCATAATATAACACTGAAGCATGCTAAAAGAGGCAGAGTCCAAAAGGTTGTCTTAACTTCCAATGATGAGAGAAAGAATTATGTTGTAGTGTCTTCAGAATAAGTATGTGGATGATATAGTAAATGAAGTACACTCATAGTGACCTTCACACAGATGACAGCAAAGGTTAATGTACCTTGTGGTGCCAAGTCATTATGCCAAGAGCTTTTCTTATTGTGTTAGGAATATTCCAACATTGATATTGACTCAAAAGGGGTTAGACATGCCAATAGATGGCATCAACAGCTGCATTAAAGTTAGTCATGCCGACAGATGGCAACTACCATACAACATCATGTTTAGACATGCTGCCATTTTCATCAAGGTTAGAAATGCCAATAGATGGCATCAACTAATCAACAATTTTACTTGATTCTACACATCGATAAGTTGGTACTAATCAGATACAAACAACTCATCTTGATTCTGCATGCCAACAAGCTAGCACACTAATCAAATAGTTAACCAACGGTTAATACATCGATAAACTGACAATAACTACCTAACTAACCAAGGGTTAACACATTAACAAACTGATGGTAACTACCCAACCAAGTGTTAACACATCAACAAGCTAATGGTAACTACCCACTTAAGGGTTAACACATTGATAAACTGATGGTAACTACACAATCAAAGGTTAATATATCAACAAACTAATAGTAACTACCCAACGAGATTTTTATTGCCTTAAATGGTATGTGTCTTATGATAACTAGAGATTTGCTACCTCAGGTATGCATCTTTTTATCTTTTTACTTTAAATTTTTGGCTCACTTAGGCACTAGTGCAAAAGTTCAAAAAATTAGGGGCAACTATAAGTACTGTGACCCAAGGCAGTCCAGATCAAGGTTACTGAATCATGAGGAACCACTCATATTTCTGATAAAAAGTGCGAATCTCGAGTTTCGTCTTAGATTTTCACATATTTATAAAATATTTTTATGTGTTTAGCATCATTTTTTTAGAGTTTTGAAAAGAGCTAGAAAAACCTTGAATTTTGGTCTCTATTTGTGACATACGAACATCTGTCACAGAAGGACAGCCATCAATGGTTATTTTCTTCAAGGTCGTCTCCTAGTAAATGGCTTGTCCTGTGAGACCCCATACATAACCCTAATTAAATTTCATGTTTTGAGAGGAGTTTTTATTTGATTAAGATTAATTATTTAATGAGGATTTCGTATAAATAAGTGGTTAAGGGATAAATTATGTTATATTTATTTTAATGGCATGGAAAATAAATTGATTAGTGTGATGTAATTTGAATTGAAGGTTTAATTGGAGTATAAATATTGATTTGGGGTAAATTGGTAATTATGACATTTTAATGGGGTCAATTGAGAATTAAAGAATAGTGGAGAGGTTAATGTAAATAAGAGGTTAATTGGTGGGGTTGAATTATGAATAGACTAGCTTGTGGGAATGAATTGTGACATGCAAGATTTGGTGGGAAGTCTTGGCATCATGCAATAAAATGAAAGGATCATTTAGGGAATTTGCCTTATTATTATATAAGTTGAAATGTAGTGGATGGAAAGAGAAAAGTGAGAAGGGAGTGTGGTGTGGTCGGCAATGGTGAGAGGAAAAAACCAGAGATTCAATTCCTTTCAATTTTCATACAAAGTCTTTGAGTCTTCAAGAAATTTAAGTGACAAATCTTGATGGTTAATTAAGGCAATTAAGTGCATAACTCAAAGGTAAGTGGTCTCTATTGAATTTCATCATCTTCTTCTTCTTCCTCTCATCTTGGTTGAGGTAAATGATGGATAAATGATGGAAATTATAATTGATGATGATAATGATGCTTGTGAAGGAGAAGAGGAAGGTAGAAGGAATAAAGGGAAGGATATTGCAAGGGATTGAAAGCTAGGGTGATAAAGGGTTCGGCCAAGGTATGGGATGGTACTCTCCATGCATGCAAGTGATTGTTAACTGAATCAACAAGGTGTTTATGTGTGATAGATGAAACAATGGAAATGAGATATGAATTTAGACTTTGTATCAATAGGTATTGCATGAAGATTTGCTTAAATTATTGACTGTAATTTAGATATAAAAATGAGTTCGTGACCTTAATTTAAAGCTATATGAATTTTGATAGTTTCATATGAGATATAGGTATAAAAGTGTAGTTGAAAAATAGTACTAATTTGGCCTTTAAATTATCCCTACATTGATTGAATATTAGATACATCTTTGAATCCGATTTTGAACAGCTTGGGGTAAAATCTTCATAATTGATTTTAAATTGATCAGAATGACAAGGGATTAATTCCTAATTAAAATATACTTCAAAAGCTACAATTTCTATGAAGAAAACGAAGTCAAATAATGCCTACAACATTGCCAAATTTTCACGTGAAAATCGGAAATTCTGTGTAGCCTACTATGATGAACAGTCTTTAGTAATTTAAACATATGTCGAGTTCTAGAAATGATATTGAAAATATTTTTGATGTTCTAGAAACTATAAATGTATATCTACAACTTTGTAGAAGACAACTTTTTCTAAAAATGCATTTTAGTGTGTCAAAAACGATGTACAAAATAAAATTATTACGCAGTTTGCAGGATTTTGGGGACAGGGTGAAAAACTCGTATGGCCAAGCATACTGTCGCGAGCGCGACACTTGCCGTGAGCGCGACAGCATGATTTTGGCCCATAACTATGTTTTTTATTCACCTTTATCAGTATATTAGACTACCCTCGTGTGTTGCACATATGACTGAACAAAATAGACCTTGAATGCAAGTATACGAAAGTCATATACTCGTGTGTATATAAATTTGTATCACTTACATTGGAAATTGCCTATGAATGTATACCTATGCTATGAAATAGGAAACATGTTGATATTTGTATAGTACATGATTTGATTAATGATAAATGTATGCACATTGATCAACATGCTTATAAGAATAAGCCTACTATAAGCGAATGTATCTACAGGTATGTACATTTATGATTATGTATATGAATGTATGAGCAATTGAATAGGTATGATGCATTACTTGATTAACATATCATGATTATGCTAATATGAGATATCTAATGATGGTATATAAAAAGTAATTGTATCATAAAATGAACTTACATATGCAGTTATGTCATAGTAACAATGTAGCTATTATATGATTATACATGTGCAAAATGAACACTATAAGTGCAAGTATGATATATGAAGGAAAGATTAAATAGAATTTGCATGCAGTTATAGTTCAATTGTGGATAGATAGACGCCTATAGGGATATTGCAGCTGCCACAGTCGACCTTTTTAGGTCCACAATATAATTGATCCTCTTGGATCTTGCACAGCCATTATGGTTGTTACTTGCCCTCGTGTGGGTCTTTGACCGGTCCATCGTACAGTTGGCCCTGATGGGTCCATAGTTTTGATATCTTCGGATGTCCATAGTTTTGATACCCTCGATATCCACCGATCCCGTTATCCACTCTTAAAACTTAAGCAGGCTAAAGTAAAGCAATAATGTTTTACAGTTAATTACAGTATGAACTTTGCATCCGATATATGACTTAACATGCTTAACAATGGTTAATTAAGTATGAATTGGTATCTGTTTACATTATATGCAAATCTTTTTATGAATAGTATGAATTCAAGTATGCTGAATTAAGTGTGAAGGGTTATCTTGTTATGCTAGCTATTATTATTTTCAATTGTTTTGTTTATTCTATATTTTTGACAACCGCTGTGAGTGGTTGTCTTTCATGTTTAGAATCCCCACTAAGCTATATAGCTTAGCACGGGTTATTTTGATCTGTGTAGGTTTGGTAGGCAAGGCTTTTGCACAGGAACTATTTCTGCATCAGGACAGGCCAACACCAGTCTATAGAAGTGGATGTAGGAAACTTTTGATAAACTTTGTTTAGTTCCTTACATGCTTAATATGTATAAGAGTTTGTAATAAATATATATGTAAATTATATGGAAGTGAAGACTGTAATAAGCTCATAGTGAAAATACTAGTTTATGCATGCATCTAGAAGCTATAATACTTTATATAAATGTGCTGAAATGCTGAATACTATACATGAAAGATAAATGGCTAAAGTATGATGATATAGTATTAATAATGATAAGATGTTGGGATTGCATATGAAGTCAACATGCTTGTTCAAATAAATGTACAGTAAAGATGCGATAATCCTGATTAATATGTTAGTCATATGATTAGATGGGTCAAATGGCATATATTGCATTATATATAGTAAAAATGTGATATAGCGTGTTTCAATTTGGTATCAGAGCCTAGGTTTAGCCTTTTCTGGGCAATGCAAGTATAGAAACTTTAATATGAGATAATGTTGTGTTGGCCTAATGCAGAAGTTCCTGTTTTCTTATAGATTTAAGATGGAGAATTCTTCTAGGAATACTATAGAAGAATCGGCTGAAAGTAATTTGCCGGTTAAATCAAATCCTCCTAATCCAGTGACTTCATCATCACATCGAAATGAAATTCCTACTTCAGTTCCTGGTGAAGCTTTGTTAAAAATTTCTCAGGATATGGCTCAGATTCTACAGAGAATGACTATGCCCAAAGCTCCAATATCCGAAATTAGAAAGCATGGAGCACAAGAATTTATGGGCACTAATTTAGAACAATCTGAAGAAGCTGAGTTCTGGTTAGAAAGGCTTGAAAGGATATTTGATGAAATTAGCTGTCCTGCAAATCATAAGGTATCTTGTGCTGTGTCCTTACTTCAAGGCATGGCTTATGATTGGTGGAAGTTGATTTTGAGACAACCTCAGTTACCTGACCCACTTACATGGGAATTCTTTGAGGGGGAGTTCAGAAAGAAATATGTTACTGAGGCTTACAAGAAGGAGAAATTGAAGCAGTTTCTGAGTTTGAGACAAAAAGTTTTATCTGTGGCTGAATATGAAAAAGAATTTAGCCGATTATGCAAATATGTTCTGTAACGCCCCAAAATTTTGAATTGATTATATTTGGTAAATAGTACCTTTTGGTACCAGTTTTGCAAGGGTCAAAAATGAAGATTTTAATTAATAAGTGTGAATTAAATAATATTATGATAATTCCGATAACATACTAAAAAGAATAATAATAATAATTGAAAAAGGTAAGATTTTAAAAGAAAAGTGGGGTTTAAATTTAAAGAACAAATATTGGTGAGTATGTGTAAATAAAACAAATAGGTTTGGGTAAAAAAAATAAAAAGAAAGAGAACTGGGGGCTATTCTTGTTATTAGTAGTCTTATTATTATGATTATTAGTATTATTATTATTATTATGATTAAAAAAAAAAAAGAAAGAAGAAGAGAGGATCGGGGAAGAGAGAAGCGGGGAAGGGAGGGGGACGGACCGCCTGCTCGACGCCGGTGAAGGGGCGCAGATCGCCGCCGCCACCGCCTTCCAAAACGGCGTCGTTCTCCGGTGGTTTTTTCCGATTTGTTCACCACTTTAGCTCAAGCTCTCCTCTTCTCCCTTTTTCTTTGTTTTCCGGCGATCTTGACGGCGCTGGAGGCGATTGACAACACCGGTGGACTTGTGAGGTTGAGGCGGCTCTTTTGGTGGTCGCCGATCATCCCCACTCGCCGGCAGCAGGTAGATCGGCCTCCGGCGAAGCAGGACCTTCCAGCTTCGATCCCGATCAAGTGCGACGGTGTTGGGGCGCATGAGCGGTATCTGGCAACCACCGGTGGTCCTAGCTACCAATGGGTAGCTTTAATGAGTCTCCGGTGACCGGTCCGGCGAGTTTCGGTGACCGGTCCGGCGAGCTTGATGACAGGCAGATCGTAGCAAATTTGACTAACAGGTTCGGGAACTCCTTTGATTTTATATGTGTTTGATTGATATAAAAATAATACTAAGAATTTGATTTTATGTACAATATTACTGCAAGCTTTGGTTAATTTGTATGAGGTTATGATAAGAAAAACAAAATAAGTTTTGCATTACTAAGATTATATAAAGGACTAAGTAACCAGCACTAAATTGTGTCTGCCTGAATTATATGTTGCAATATAATTATTAGCCTGGGAATGCAAGAAAGTTTTATGACTGTAAGTGCCATATTGATCCTAAGTGTATGTATGAATTGTTACTGGGAATTAAGCTTGATTGAAGGTAAATGGTGAAATTAATTTGAGTTGATTGCACGTTATATGGTCAGGAGGATTATTAATACATATTAATGGTATGTGAGAGTTATTGACAGCTCCTGAAATCAATATTTGATAGTGAACTTAAGATGTGAATTTAGTAGGATTTTCAATTAAAAATTAAGATGGAGTATGCATGTTAGTATTTGAGATTTATTTGTCATAAAGTGTTTATAAGATAATTAAAGAGTAATGAATTGTATTGGTTATTAAGATTGAAGTTGCGATTATTTAATGGTAGTATGGGTGAAACTTGCTGAAAAATAAATAAAATACTTTACTTACTCTTGAAACTTGTAATGTTGTCTTGATTAATTCTTGTGATTAATATCCAAATAAGTTATAGTTGAAGGTTTAAAACGTTAATCAAGGGAAATTTTACAGATAGTAATAGAAAACAATATTGGAAATTAGTGGTTATAAGTAAACGATCATATTTGGAGTTTATAAGCTGAATTGAGGAAAAGTATAGTTTTCTTGTGTAATTACCCTTATAGCAGCCTTGAATTTTGATAAGCACTAATTATAAGCATTTGGTTGCTAAGGTTTGGTTATATGCTATTAAGAAGCTATTATTTAACAACATGCTTAAGAGGTAGATTTTAATTACAAGTCAATTGGAATTTCTGACATAAGTTGAGATTTAGTAGGTTATTAATATTAAAGTTAGTTAAGGATATTTTAAGGATTGTACGTGTTAGATGATGGAGGTTTACTTCTGGAATGTGAACTTATTTTGAAATGATTTAGTAAATATCATAAGCAATATGATTTTCATAGTTATTTAAACTTGATGCAAAAACATATGGATTCTAATAAGACACTGTTAAAAATGTTCTACTCATATATGTTGTTGCCTTAGTGTATAATATGAAATTTATATGCTTATATAGATATTTCTATTAAAAGTGAAGCATTGACTGCATGTATCAAATATAGTATTAGAGTATGAATGTTTAATGATTAAATTAAGTACAGTGGAACAATGGAAATGATTATGAAGAACGATACAGGTATGTCCTTTTATCGTGATTGTGTTTATAAGTTGATTCTCGCATCAATAGTCTAAATAATGGTATAGGAATTTATTTGTAATGAACATAACATAGTCAGAAATGAATTATCATGACTAGTACAAGTATTGTTTACATATGATTATTAGCTTGTGTAAAGTAAATTGAAAGAATATGTATAAAATAGATTTCTCAGATGACTAAAACATGTTTTAAAGATAATTTGCTGAATTATTGTGAAATAATTCCTGACTAAAGTGAATGATGGTTCACAAACTGTACAAAAATATTGAATGTTCTGAATAACTGTATTATCTGGATTGAAATGCTGATAAAGTTGATAAATGTACTGAAAGCAAGTGATCTTTTACGCCCTTAGAAAATAGTCTGGCAGTAAAAACTAGCTCAGGATATAATTGGCTAGCCATAGGGATTCTATACCGCGGTGCAAGTCATGGTGACTTGCTTTACTATGGTTGAATCGTTGATCTCCATAGTATATATATTATACGTACTGTCATATGTTCATATGTTATATGAGAAATGATTCTGGAGGTCATTTCTCATTCTGTTGTGACCCATGGGGTCCACATCCCGTATATCCAGTCTGAGTATTTCTGTCGGTACTGTTCTAGGGGCATTAATATGAAAATAAGTTAAAAAGTATAAAAAATAAGAAATGTTATAGTTCAGAGCTAATATGCATACAAATTATCCTCTTGTATAAGTACATCAAATGGATAATAAATTGCAAAGTTATAATATTGATAAGCATGTGAATCAATAATTCTATATATTTACATTATGTATCTGTATATTATGAGTACGTATAGTATACGAGGAATTTGTCTTCACTTATATAGTTTCTGAAAGTCATAAGCTAATTTCTTAATTGGTTATATTTGTTTATATAATATGAGTATGTATACAACTCTATTATAGGTCAAGTGCATAATATGTGATATGATGTGGGGCATGTAATATATAATGAACCTAACTAAGATTGTTTTAATGATTACATGAAAATGGAATTATATTGCATACTATATTTTACTGATGCATATATATAGATATGTAGGAATTATGCTAAACGTTTTCTGTGGTAACAATTAATGATGTTCTTTTATGTTTGTGATTATTGCTAAATGAAAAGCTTGGATCCAAGGTAATTAGAGGTATTAACGACAATATTATTAAACTTTATATTTTTATAATTGAGGTTATGTACTGTGTTGTAAAGAGTATCTTTAGATTATATTGTTCCCCACTAAGCTTTATAGCTTAGCACGGGTTTTATTATCCGTGTAGGTATCAGGATAGGTTTGTCCTTGGTTGGTCAGCTGCTTCGGTTCTCCATCAGAAGAAGGGATCTAGTGTGGACTGATCACCTTTGAGGTGTATAAATGTAACAAGGAACTTTTAATATAAATTGTTCTTTATTTTGGAGTATTCTAATAGTTTTAGAATGTAATATGTAATAATGATTTGTCTTAGGAAATATGATTAATAATGAGAATGGATGAATGAGATGTATGTGAAAAATTATTTATGATTTGTGGTGCCCTTAAAGGGCTGAGAAATTGTTTGATTTGCAGGTGGGTTAGATAAGTTTTAAGGCGTTATATTGCCGAATTTTTATTTGGAAATTAGTTAATTGGATAATATAGATTAATCAATGTAGTTAATTTATAAGTATGGCATGGTGGGCAAGTCTGCAGTAGACAGAGTAGTTAAAAAGAAAAAAAAAAATTTCAGGTTATCTCATATTCAGTCAGACTGTTCAGTAAGGGTGTTACATTTAGTGGTATCAGAGCTTAGGTTTTGATTTTCTGGGTAATGTGAGATTAGGAATATGTTTCTTGAAAGTTCTGATGGATTGGTTAAGTGCAGATATCAATATTCTGTGTTGATTTGATATGGAATTGTATAATGTGATATAAATGGTCGACCTATGATGTTGTTTATATTGGAGTAATTAGTAGGACCATGATTTTGAGATAGTAAGATGATATTGAGGGAATTTTCAGCAGTGAACATTCTCTGATATTAGATTGAAGTATAACATAAGACTGTTGAAAAGCATATCCGGATCATTTAAAGTTAATGATTGAGAAAGAGTTAATGATTGAGGATGCGTTATTTGTGTTCTGATAAAAATATGATAGTTGAAATTGATATGATGTTATGTAAAGGATGATAAGATGCTCTATATTTGTCAGAGACTTCCTGATCAGTATGGGCAATTGAATGTAATTCATTATTTTGGGGTGATTTAGACAGCATTGCAAAATTAAGTTGAAAAGAATAGATATAAGAGTTTTTGTATGGGTGATAGTGAATAAAGGTGAAATATATGTCTATATTTGAATGAAACAGTATAGATGATATTATTGTATGAATTAGGAAATGATCACAGTATAGTGATATAGTTGTAATGGAAGGAACCAAGTGTAATATGTGAATATATAATTGAGGAAAACGGATGATAGTATAAGAGTGAAACTTTGATAATTAGTAGATAAAACTATGGTCTTGACCTAGATGGAAGGAAATGTTTTGACGGAGTTTCTTATATGTTTCTCATTTCTTGATTGATAGTTGTCTATGATGATTGATTTTGAGGTTAGAGAATGATTGTAAGCATTTTTGAAATGTCAAAGAAGCTGAGAAGTATTAAGGATATTCTGTGTGGACTATAGGCAAAAAAATCGTTTCCTTATATTGGTATAGTTGTAAAAAGTGGTATTGTTAAGAGGATTATAGAGTTTGATCGATTAGTAAGAAAGATGATAGAAGTGCATTAATAGCGTATGTAGAGATTATTGCAATATCATGTTTCAAAAAGAATTTTATATGTTTTGATAAGGATGAGCTAATTCTAAGATCGGCGTGAGTGCATAAGCGAAGGAAGTACTACAAGTAACTTATGTACATGGCATATGGAATTAGTGAATTTTAAAGAGACAAGTTTGTTGTTATCAGATTCCTCAGATATTGTGAGTATAAATAAGTAAGTTGGTGATTTAGGACCAGAGTTTAACTCTTTGTTATCTCGTTAATTATGAAGTAATGTTTCTGGGTGATTCTGTTAACCCAATTAGTATACACTGCCACTAATATTATGCATTAGTCCTGCATGTGTACATTTGTGTTTCAGTCCATGCATAGATATACGATATACATGCATACAGTTCAGTCATGTGGCCACATGCTTCATAGTCTACATATGCATATGTTATTTCATAGTCATGCACTTACATGCTTTGTATGTGGTTTTGTTAGTGGCAGTTTTGTTATACTAGTAAGAGGTTATAGCTGGAATCCAGCATAGATTTTGTCAGTTGTATTGAATAAGGGTCTCATTAAGATAAAAGAGATGTTTGATGACTATTAGTTACTGAAACATCAGTAAATATGGATCTTGTGTAATAAAGAGTTTATGTACAGAAATTAAAGGTTTGAGTTGAACAATGGAGATCAGGATAATCAAGAGTTGAGAGAAGTGATGTGATTAAGTGATAAAGGGGTTTAAAAAGGAGTATAGAAGATCTGTTACTTGATAAAAGACTGCTTGTATTTCAGAGTGATGAAAAAAAATATATACTCTATTAAAGTGTTCAGAAGATATCATGACGTGGGGACAAATGAGTAGTAGTAACTACAGTTTTGTTATTCAAATAAATTTCGAGGACGAAATTTTATTAAGTGGGGGAGAATTGTAACGCCCCAAAAATTTGAATTGATTATATTTGGTAAATAGTACCTTTTGGTACCAGTTTTGCAAGGGTCAAAAATGAAGATTTTAATTAATAAGTGTGAATTAAATAATATTATGATAATTCCGATAACATACTAAAAAGAATAATAATAATAATTGAAAAAGGTAAGATTTTAAAAGAAAAGTGGGGTTTAAATTTAAAGAACAAATATTGGTGAGTATGTGTAAATAAAACAAATAGGTTTGGGTAAAAAAATAAAAAGAAAGAGAACTGGGGGGTATTCTTGTTATTAGTAGTCTTATTATTATGATTATTAGTATTATTATTATTATTATGATTAAAAAAAAAAGAAAGAAGAAGAGAGGATCGGGGAAGAGAGAAGCGGGGAAGGGAGGGGGACGGACCGCCTGATTGACGCCGGTGAAGGGGCGCAGATCGCCGCCGCCACCGCCTTCCAAAACGGCGTCGTTCTCCGGTGGTTTTTTCCGATTTGTTCACCACTTTAGCTCAAGCTCTCCTCTTCTCCCTTTTTCTTTGTTTTCCGACGATCTTGACGGCGCTGGAGGCGATTGACAACACCGGTGAACTTGTGAGGTTGAGGCTGCTCTTTTGGTGGTCGCCGATCATCCCCACTCGCCGGCAGCAGGTAGATCGGCCTCCGGCGAAGCAGGACCTTCCAGCTTCGATCCCGATCAAGTGCGACGGTGTTGGGGCGCATGAGCGGTATCTGGCAACCACCGGTGGTCCTAGCTACCAATGGGTAGCTTTAATGAGTCTCCGGTGACCGGTCCGGCGAGTTTCAGTGACCGGTCCGGCGAGCTTGATGACAGGCAGATCGTAGCAAATTTGACTAACAGGTTCGGGAACTCCTTTGATTTTATATGTGTTTGATTGATATAAAAATAATACTAAGAATTTGATTTTATGTACAATATTACTGCAAGCTTTGGTTAATTTGTATGAGGTTATGATAAGAAAAACAAAATAAGTTTTGCATTACTAAGATTATATAAAGGACTAAGTAACCAGCACTAAATTGTGTCTGCCTGAATTATATGTTGCAATATAATTATTAGCCTGGGAATGCAAGAAAGTTTTATGACTGTAAGTGCCATATTGATCCTAAGTGTATGTATGAATTGTTACTGGGAATTAAGCTTGATTGAAGGTAAATGGTGAAATTAATTTGAGTTGATTGCACGTTATATGGTCAGGAGGATTATTAATACATATTAATGGTATGTGAGAGTTATTGACAGCTCCTGAAATCAATATTTGATAGTGAACTTAAGATGTGAATTTAGTAGGATTTTCAATTAAAAATTAAGATGGAGTATGCATGTTAGTATTTGAGATTTATTTGTCATAAAGTGTTTATAAGATAATTAAAGAGTAATGAATTGTATTGGTTATTAAGATTGAAGTTGCGATTATTTAATGGTAGTATGGGTGAAACTTGCTGAAAAATAAATAAAATACTTTACTTACTCTTGAAACTTGTAATGTTGTCTTGATTAATTCTTGTGATTAATATCCAAATAAGTTATAGTTGAAGGTTTAAAACGTTAATCAAGGGAAATTTTATAGATAGTAATAGAAAACAATATTGGAAATTAGTGGTTATAAGTAAACGATCATATTTGGAGTTTATAAGCTGAATTGAGGAAAAGTATAGTTTTCTTGTGTAATTACCCTTATAGCAGCCTTGAATTTTGATAAGCACTAATTATAAGCATTTGGTTGCTAAGGTTTGGTTATATGTTATTAAGAAGCTATTATTTAACAACATGCTTAAGAGGTAGATTTTAATTACAAGTCAATTGGAATTTCTGACATAAGTTGAGATTTAGTAGGTTATTAATATTAAAGTTAGTTAAGGATATTTTAAGGATTGTACGTGTTAGATGATGGAGGTTTACTTCTGGAATGTGAACTTATTTTGAAATGATTTAGTAAATATCATAAGCAATATGATTTTCATAGTTATTTAAACTTGATGCAAAAACATATGGATTCTAATAAGACACTGTTAAAAATGTTCTACTCATATATGTTGTTGCCTTAGTGTATAATATGAAATTTATATGCTTATATAGATATTTCTATTAAAAGTGAAGCATTGACTGCATGTATCAAATATAGTATTAGAGTATGAATGTTTAATGATTAAATTAAGTACAGTGGAACAATGGAAA
This sequence comes from Excoecaria agallocha, assembly GCA_037975025.1. Lineage (NCBI taxonomy): Eukaryota > Viridiplantae > Streptophyta > Magnoliopsida > Malpighiales > Euphorbiaceae > Excoecaria > Excoecaria agallocha. The sequence continues at coordinate 29,862,141 of CM075812.1, forward strand.
TGATTATGAAGAACGATACAGGTATGTCCTTTTATCGTGATTGTGTTTATAAGTTGATTCTCGCATCAATAGTCTAAATAATGGTATAGGAATTTATTTGTAATGAACATAACATAGTCAGAAATGAATTATCATGACTAGTACAAGTATTGTTTACATATGATTATTAGCTTGTGTAAAGTAAATTGAAAGAATATGTATAAAATAGATTTCTCAGATGACTAAAACATGTTTTAAAGATAATTTGCTGAATTATTGTGAAATAATTCCTGACTAAAGTGAATGATGGTTCACAAACTGTACAAAAATATTGAATGTTCTGAATAACTGTATTATCTGGATTGAAATGCTGATAAAGTTGATAAATGTACTGAAAGCAAGTGATCTTTTACGCCCTTAGAAAATAGTCTGGCAGTAAAAACTAGCTCAGGATATAATTGGCTAGCCATAGGGATTCTATACCGCGGTGCAAGTCATGGTGACTTGCTTTACTATGGTTGAATCGTTGATCTCCATAGTATATATATTATACGTACTGTCATATGTTCATATGTTATATGAGAAATGATTCTGGAGGTCATTTCTCATTCTGTTGTGACCCATGGGGTCCACATCCCGTATATCCAGTCTGAGTATTTCTGTCGGTACTGTTCTAGGGGCATTAATATGAAAATAAGTTAAAAAGTATAAAAAATAAGAAATGTTATAGTTCAGAGCTAATATGCATACAAATTATCCTCTTGTATAAGTACATCAAATGGATAATAAATTGCAAAGTTATAATATTGATAAGCATGTGAATCAATAATTCTATATATTTACATTATGTATCTGTATATTATGAGTACGTATAGTATACGAGGAATTTGTCTTCACTTATATAGTTTCTGAAAGTCATAAGCTAATTTCTTAATTGGTTATATTTGTTTATATAATATAAGTATGTATACAACTCTATTATAGGTCAAGTGCATAATATGTGATATGATGTGGGGCATGTAATATATAATGAACCTAACTAAGATTGTTTTAATGATTACATGAAAATGGAATTATATTGCATACTATATTTTACTGATGCATATATATAGATATGTAGGAATTATGCTAAACGTTTTCTGTGGTAACAATTAATGATGTTCTTTTATGTTTGTGATTATTGCTAAATGAAAAGCTTGGATCCAAGGTAATTAGAGGTATTAACGACAATATTATTAAACTTTATATTTTTATAATTGAGGTTATGTACTGTGTTGTAAAGAGTATCTTTAGATTATATTATTCCCCACTAAGCTTTATAGCTTAGCACGGGTTTTATTATCCGTGTAGGTATCAGGATAGGTTTGTCCTTGGTTGGTCAGCTGCTTCGGTTCTCCATCAGAAGAAGGGATCTAGTGTGAACTGATCACCTTTGAGGTGTATAAATGTAACAAGGAACTTTTAATATAAATTGTTCTTTATTTTGGAGTATTCTAATAGTTTTAGAATGTAATATGTAATAATGATTTGTCTTAGGAAATATGATTAATAATGAGAATGGATGAATGAGATGTATGTGAAAAATTATTTATGATTTGTGGTGCCCTTAAAGGGTTGAGAAATTGTTTGATTTGCAGGTGGGTTAGATAAGTTTTAAGGCGTTATATTGCCGAATTTTTATTTGGAAATTAGTTAATTGGATAATATAGATTAATCAATGTAGTTAATTTATAAGTATGGCATGGTGGGCAAGTCTGCAGTAGACAGAGTAGTTAAAAAGAAAAAAAAAATTTCAGGTTATCTCATATTCAGTCAGACTGTTCAGTAAGGGTGTTACATGTTCCCAAGGAGATGTTGACAGGAGTATTCAAATGCAGGCACTTTGAAGATGGGTTGAATGATAGAATCAAAGAAAAATTGTTTGGATTTACATCTTTAAATGTGGTAGATTTTAATCAACTGGTTACAACTGCTATGAAAATTGAAAAGTATGAGATAGCTAAAAGAGAGAGGGAGCATAAAAGAAGTGGTTCCAGGGGAGGATCATCTACTGCAAAAAGATTTAAGGGAACTCAAGGAGGTCAGCCTGCAGAGTCCATTTTTAGTTCTGCTAATAAAGGAAAGAAACAAGAATCTTCTGCCAAGCTTAAAAATGAGAGGGAAACTTCAGGATAACAAAGTGGGGGTCAAGCACCTGAGTGTTCTCATTGTTCCAGGCACTATTGGGGTAATTGTAGGAAATTGGCTAGAGAATGCTTTAGATGTGGCAGTGCTGATCATTTCATGGCAAATTGTCCTTTGAAATCAGATCAAGGTTTTAAGCAACAGAATAGCAGGGGAGCTTCTAATGCACCCCCATCTGGAAGAGGTAGAGGTAGAGGCAGAGGAAGGTTTGGATCAGCTCATCATGGATCTCAGTCTCAGAATATGTCAGAAACAGTTGATAGACCTTCTACTCAAATGGTTGCTAGACGGGCTTATGCCATGAAGGCTCGGGAGGAACAGGATGCCACAGAAGTTATAGCTGGTACTTTTTCTCTTTATAATTGTAACATACATGCACTCATTGATCCTGGCTCTACTCACTCATATGTTTGTATTGGGGTTTCGGGTAGAGATAGTTTTAAAACACAACAGTTAGATTTTGATGTATGTGTAACTAGTCCTTTGGGACATAGTATGATTGTTAATAAGGTGTGCAAAGACTGTCCTTTAGTAGTTCAAGGGAGAGAGTTTCCAGCAGATTTGATTGTGTTGCCATTTCATGAGTTTGATGTAATTCTGGGAATGGATTGGTTATCCAAGCATCATACAGTAGTAAATTGTGAGATGAAAACAGTAACTCTCAGGGATGATGAAGGAAAGGAAGTGGTAGTAGAAGGCAATTATTCTAAGCTATCAAATAATGTTATATCAGCAATGCAAGCTAGGCGATATCTTAGAAAAGGATGTGAAGCATTTTTAGCTTTAGTCCTTGACTCAAAAAGGGATACAGTGGAGCTTGACAAAATACCGATTGTGAAAGAATTTTCAGAAGTATTTCCTGAGGAATTACCTGGACTTCCTCCAGAAAGAGATGTTGAGTTGTCTATTGATCTATTACCTGGTACGACCCCAATCTCCAGGGCACCATACAAAATTGCTCCATCTGAATTAAAAGAGCTGAAGGTTCAATTACAGGAATTGTTAGACAAAGGCTTTATCAGACCTAGTGTGTCACCTTGGGGTGCTCCAGTTTGATTCGTTAAGAAGAAGGATGGGTCTATGAGAATGTGTATCGACTATAGACAGTTGAACAAAGTGACAGTGAAGAACAAATATCCTTTGCCACGAATAGAGGATTTATTTGATCAGTTAAGTGGTGCTGGTGTGTTCTCAAAGATAGATTTGCGATCAGGATATTATCAGCTCAGAGTTAAAGATGGGGATGTTCCTAAGACTACTTTTAGAAATCGTTATGGGCATTATGAATTTTTAGTTATGCCATTTGGGTTGACTAATGCACCTGCTGCATTTATGGATCTTATGAATAGGGTATTCAGACCCTATTTGGATCGATTTGTTGTTGTGTTTATTGATGACATATTAATTTACTCAAGAAATGAAGCTGAACATGCTGAACATTTGAGAATTGTTTTGCAAACTTTGAAAGAAAATGAGTTGTTTGCTAAGTTGAGTAAATGTGACTTCTGGCTTAAGGAAGTTTCTTTCCTAGGTCATGTTGTATCTGCTGAAGGTGTTAGGGTTGATCCAAATAAAATTGAAGCTATTGTTAATTGGAGACCACCCAGGAATGTGCATGAAATTAGAAGTTTTCTTGGGTTGGCAGGTTATTATTGTCGTTTTGTGAAGGGTTTTTCTGTCATTGCTTCACCCCTCACTAAGTTGTTAAGAAAGAATATTAAGTTTGACATTGTCTGATCGTTGTCAAGCAAGCTTTGAAAGGTTGAAGAAGATGTTGATTGAGGCTCCAATGTTGACTCAACCGGTGTCAGGGAAAGAGTATGCAATGTACAGTGATGCTTCTAAGGTTGGTTTGGGTTGTGTATTGATGCAAGATGGTAAAGTTATAGCTTATGCATCTAGACAGTTGAAACCACATGAACAGAACTACCCGACTTATGATCTAGAACTGGCAGCTGTGGTATTTGCTTTAAAGATTTGGCGGCATTACTTGTATGGGGAAAAATGCAGGATTTATACTGATCATAAAAGCCTCAAGTACTTACTTACTCAGAAAGAACTTAACTTGAGACAAAGAAGATGGTTGGAATTATTCAAAGACTGTGATTGTATAGTTGATTACCACCCAGGAAAAGCAAATGTGATTGCTGATGCCTTGAGTCGTAAGTCAATGGCAGTGTTGATGTTAAAACAGTGTAGATGGAAATTTACTTTGGATGGTGCTTTACTAGCACAGCTTAAAGTTAGGCCCATGGTTAGGCAGACAATGATTGATGCTCAGAAGGATGATGTCAAGTTACAATAGATTGTTGAAACAGTTTGTGAAGGTAATCAATCTGATTTTTCAATGAAAGAAGATGGTGGTGTATACTACCATAACAGGTTGTGTATCTCTGATGACAAAGAAGTGAAAAGAATATTGTTGCATGAAGCACATAATACCGCATTTACTATGCATCCAGGTGGGAACAAGATGTATCAAGAGTTGAAACAGTTTTACCGGTGGCCTGGCATGAAGAAGGATATTGTTGATTATGTTTTTAAATGTCTAACATGTCAGCAAGTGAAAGCAGAACATCAGTTTCCTTCAGGTCTCCTGAATCCCATTCCGATTCCACAGTGGAAGTGGGAAGACATTACCATTGATTTGTTACTGGTTTGCCTCTTTTTCAAAGAAAATATGATGTTGTTTGGGTAATAGTGGATAAGTTAACAAAAGTAGCTCACTTTTTACCAGTTCGAACTGATTATTCCATGGATAGGCTTGCAGAATTGTATGTGAATGAGATTGTACGGTTACATGGTATACCTGTGTCTATAATTTCGGATCGAGATCCAAGGTTTACATCGAGATTTTGGCAGAGTTTACAGCAAGCTTTGGGAACACAGCTCAAGTACAGTACAGCTTTTCATCCTCAAACGGATGGGCAATCTGAAAGGGTTATTCAGATTATAGAAGATATGATGAGAGGATGTGCTTTGGAGTTTTCTGGAATTTGGGATAAATATGTAGCCTTAATGGAATTTGCTTATAATAACAGCTATCAGAGGAGTATTCAAATGGCACCATATGAGGCTTTGTATGGCAGAAAATGTAGAACTCCAGTCTGCTGGACTGAGTTGACTGAATGTAAGTTAATTGGTCCTGATCTTGTTAGAGATACAGAAGAAAAGGTTCAAGTTATCAAGCAAAGGCTGAAAGAAGCGAGTGACAGGCAGAAATCATATGCTAACCTTAAAAGAAGGGATATAGAGTACCAGGTGGGTGACAAAGTATTTTTGAAGGTATCTCCTTGGAGAAAAGTGCTTAGATTTGGGAAAAAGGGAAAACTTAGTCCGAGATTCATTGGTCCGTACGAAATTCTTCAAAGAGTCGGACCAATAGCTTACAGGTTGGCTCTTCCTATGGAATTGGCCAAGCTTCATGACGTGTTTCATGTATCTATGCTTCGAAGATATCGCTCGGATGAATCTCACAATTTACAAGTTCAGGATATTCAGTTGCAGCCGGATTTCACGTATGATGAGGAACCGAAGGAAATCCTGGCTAAGGAAATTAGGCAATTAAGGAACAAGCAGATCCCTCTAGTTAAGGTACTCTGGCAACATCATGGTGTACAAGAAGAAACTTGGGAACCAGAGGCAACCATGAAGAAGCAATATCCTCAGCTGTTTAATTCAGGTATGAATTTCGAGGACGAAATTCCTTAAGGGGGAGAGAATTGTGAGACCCCATACATGACCCTAATTAAATTTCATGTTTTGAGAGGAGTTTTTATTTGATTAAGATTAATTATTTAATGAGAAATTCGTATAAATAAGTGGTTAAGGGATAAATTATGTTATATTTATTTTAATGGCATGGAAAATAAATTGATTAGTGTGATGTAATTTGAATTGAAGGTTTAATTGGATTATAAATATTGATTTGGGGTAAATTGGTAATTATGACATTTTAATGGGGTCAATTGAGAATTAAAGAATAATGGAGAGGTTAATGTAAATAAGAGGTTAATTGGTGGGGTTGAATTATGAATAGACTAGCTTGTGGGAATGAATTGTGACATGCAAGATTTGGTGGGAAGTCTTGGCATCATGCAATAAAATGAAAGGATCATTTAGGGAATTTGCCTTATTATTATATAAGTTGAAATGTAGTGGATGGAAAGAGAAAAGTGAGAAGGGAGTGTGGTGTGGTCAGCAATGGTGAGAGGAAAAAACCAGAGATTCAATTCCTTTCAATTTTCATACAAAGTCTTTGAGTCTTCAAGAAATTTAAGTGACAAATCTTGATGGTTAATTAAGGCAATTAAGTGCATAACTCTAAGGTAAGTGGTCTCTATTGAATTTCATCATCTTCTTCTTCTTCCTCTCATCTTGGTTGAGGTAAATGATGGATAGATGCTGGAAATTATAATTGATGATGATAATGATGTTTGTGAAGGAGAAGAGGAAGGTAGAAGGAATAAAGGGAAGGATATTGCAAGGGATTGAAAGCTAGGGTGATAAAGGGTTCGGCCAAGGTATGGGATGGTACTCTCCATGCATGCAAGTGATTGTTAACTGAATCAACAAGGTGTTTATGTGTGATAGATGAAACAATGGAAATGAGATATGAATTTAGACTTTGTATCAATAGGTATTGCATGAAGATTTGCTTAAACTATTGACTGTAATTTAGATATAAAAATGAGTTCGTGACCTTAATTTAAAGCTATATGAATTTTGATAGTTTCATATGAGATATAGGTATAAAAGTGTAGTTGAAAAATAGTACTAATTTGGCCTTTAAATTATCCCTACATTGATTGAATATTAGATACATCTTTGAATCCGATTTTGAACAGCTTGGGGTAAAATCTTCATAATTGATTTTAAATTGATCAGAATGACAAGGGGTTAATTCCTAATTAAAATAGACTTCAAAACCTACAATTTCTATGAAGAAAACAAAGTCAAATAATGCCTACAACATTGCCTAATTTTCAATTGAAAATCGGAAATTCTGTGTAGCCTACTATGATGAACAGTATTTAGTAATTTCAACATATCTCGAGTTCTAGAAATGATATTGAAAATATTTATGATGTTCTAGAAACTAGAAATGTATATCTACAACTTTGTAGAAGACAACTTTTTCTAAAAATGCCGTTTAGTGTGTCAAAAACGATGTACAAAATAAAATTATTACGCAGTTTGCAGGATTTTGGGGACAGGGTGAAAAACTCGTATGGCCAAGCATACTGTCGCGAGCGTGACACTTGCCGCGAGCGCGATAGTATGATTTTGGCCCATAACTATGTTTTTTATTCACCTTTATCAGTATATTAGACTACCCTCATGTGTTGCACATATGACTGAACAAAATAGACCTTGAATGCAAGTATACAAGAGTCATATACTCGTGTGTATATAAATTTGTATCACTTACATTGGAAATTGCCTATGAATGTATACCTATGCTATGAAATAGGAAACATGTTGATATTTGTATAGTACATGATTTGATTAATGATAAATGTATGCACATTGATCAACATACTTATAAGAATAGGCCTACTATAAGCGAATGTATCTATAGGTATGTACATTTATGATTATGTATATGAATGTATGAGCAATTGAATAGGTATGATGCATTACTTGATTAACATATCATATTTATGCTAATATGAGATATCTAATGATGGTATATAAAAAGTAATTGTATCATAAAATGAACTTACATATGCAGTTATGTCATAGTAACAATGTAGCTATCATATGATTATACATGTGCAAAATGAACACTATAAGTGCAAGTATGATATATGAAGGAAAGATTAAATAGAATTTGCCTGCAGTTATAGTTCAATTGTGGATAGATAGGCACCTATAAGGATATTGCAGTTGCCACAGTCGACCTTTTTAGGTCCACAGTATAATTGATCCTGTTGGATCTTGCACAGCCATTATGGTTGTTACTTGCCCTCGTGTGGGTCTTTGACCGGTCCATCGTACAGTTGGCCCTGATGGGTCCATAGTTTTGATATCTTCGGATATCCATAGTTTTGATACCCTCGGTATCCACCGATCCCGTTATCCACTCTTAGAACTTAAGCAGGCTAAAGTAAAGCAATAATGTTTTACAGTTAATTACAGTATGAACTTTGCATCCGATATGTGACTTAACATGCTTAACAATGGTTAATTAAGCATGAATTGGTATCTGTTTACATTATATGCAAATCTTTTTATGAATAGTATGAATTCAAGTATGCTGAATTAAGTGTGAAGGGTTATCTTGTTATGCTAGCTATTATTATTTTCAATTGTTTTGTTTATTCTATATTTTTGACAACCGCTGTGAGTGGTTGTCTTTCATGTTTAGAATCCCCACTAAGCTATATAGCTTAGCACGGGTTATTTTGATCCGTGTAGGTTTGGTAGGTAAGGCTTTTGCACAGGAACTATTTCTGCATCAGGACAGGCCAACACCAGTCTATAGAAGTGGATGTAGGAAACTTTTGATAAACTTTGTTTAGTTCCTTACATGCTTAATATGTATAAGAGTTTGTAATAAATATATATGTAAATTATATGGAAGTGAAGACTGTAATAAGCTCATAGTGAAAATACTAGTTTATGCATGCATCTAGAAGCTATAATACTTTATATAAATGTGCTGAAATGCTGAATACTATACATGAAAGATAAATGGCTAAAGTATGATGATATAGTATTAACAATGATAAGATGTTGGGATTGCATATGAAGTCAACATGCTTGTTCAAATAAATGTACAGTAAAGATGCGATAATCCTGATTAATATGTTAGTCATATGATTAGATGGGTCAAATGGCATAGATTGCATTATATATAGTAAAAATGTTTTATAGGGTGTTTCATGTCCAAACCATCTAGGACTACCCATAGCTTGGTGACAGACAGTCGTCCGCTACTAAGTCACAACTATAAAAATCTAAGTCAGATTCAAAGGTATTTTTGTGAATTTTAAAAATTTGTGTGAGTGATGGTTGTCTGTCAATGCTAGATGCCCATTTATGGGGTTTTTTTTCAAATTTTCACATGTTTTCCATCTTTTAAAACTTGGGATAAAGATCAGATTTGGAAAATGAGATTCTATATGGACTTTAAGGAATTTAACCTCTAATTTTAGAGGGTTAGAGTTAGAATTAATCTCTAACTCTTCCCCATGATTTAAATAACATTTAGGGTTTTTTAAAGGGGGAATTCTCACTTGGAAAAAGGAGTAGATTTTTTAGAGAGAGAAATTTAATTCTTTGTTCTTGAAAATCATACAACTCTATAACCTTCTTTCACACACGAAAAACACAAACACATATTTTACTAAGAGTGGGAATCAAGGATTGAGGCTCGGATTGCTACTTTCCAAAGTTACATAATCAATATTTCTGAGGGTAATATTCTAGATTCCAGCCTCTTTTCTTTTAGATTACACCATGATTATATATTAGTTTAGATTTGTTGGTTATTTATAATGCCATGATCTATGTTCCTATGTTATTTTATTCATTTTTCACGATCCCTATAATGCTACGATGATTTAAATCTATTTAACATGTTAGGAAGGCATGCTAGGTATTTTATTGATGCACGTTAAATATCTTACCTTAATCTCTATATTTGAATGTTTTCTTTCTGTTCTAATATAATTTAGAATATAGTTCCATTTTGTCTTTAGTTTTGGCATGTTTTAGTGATATAAATATGTGTGTTTAGGGTTTAATTCATTTTTCTCATTTTTTGGCCCTGAATTGTGCATTTTACCTGTATTTTCGAGTGACAGACAGGAAGAAGGCCTGATAGATGACTGTCAATCATAGCGACTGATGGGATTTTTGGATGTCTTCATTTTGTCCTATCCCTCCTTTGTATTTTTGACCATGTATCTTGTTGTTGCCCATCTGTGGCCCTTTTTTAGGCCTGTTAGGTTTTTTTTGTGTTGTTTTGCATATATAATTTGTTTCACATGCTAATCATGTTTTAATGTCATTTTTGTCTTTTGTTCTAGCATATTTAGTATTCTGTTTGTTGAATATTTATTCCAGTATGCATTTTTCATGTTATTTAATTTTACTATTTGGTTTATTATTACTTTGTGATAGTAATTGTTTTGTTCTTTTTGTGTTTCTTTGACCAATTTGTTTCTTATATTTTGCTGACTTTATTTTAGGAGACTAGCATGTTTTGAAGACATCCCTTAGACAATTCCAACTTTTATCCCTCTCCTTTTTTTTTTTTGCATTATTTATTTATGTTTATTTTATTTGTGTGGTTATTTGTGTGTTTAGTTCATTTATTTCTTGTTGTACATTATTATTCTTTTTTGGATGTATTTCAATTTGAGGATGTAATAAGTAGTAAAAAAAAGGATTTTTGGCAAGGTAATGAAAAATTCACTCAAAATATTTTATACTTAATTAATTGGGCTTTTCAAATAAAATGGACTAATGTCCATTTTTATCCCATAAAATATTAAAAATAATTTTTTATAAATATATATGAGGGAACCAATGTTCTCAATACAATAAATACACTGATTTATGTATGTCATTTTTATTTTCATTTTGGACAATTTGCCTTTGTAATAATTTAAGTAGGATTATTTTGTTTATTTATTTCTTTTATTTACTTATTTCTAAAATGTCTAATGTTTATTTATTTCCTTGTAGTGCATCATGTGAAAAGGGAGGTAATAGACTAATAATAAAAACCTAATTATAAGAAACACCTAACCGGGGTGCAAGTAAGAGTGATGTCCTAAACACCAATCTTTATTTGGGCATTAAAGGTTAGATTCACTTTCCCAACGTTCTGTTGGGTGGTGACTCCTTGATACCTATCTCTTGAGTTCACTTAAAAGACTTTATAGGTTGACCATTAATAATAAATTGGGCTTAAACCCCTTTTTATTGTGAACTAGCCAATTTGTGAGTTTTTGTGAGCCCCATTCAATCTTAGACCTAAAATCAAGCCTTTAAGAATCGAATCAAAATCAAGCAGGCTCAAGTGCCTATCATAGTAGGCCGAACTCATTTCTTTGACCTGGCATATTTGACATACACTAAGATCGCCCATGAGTTCTTATCCACCCTACAATACCACAGATTCTAGAGGCTAGATGAAGAGCCTAGGGTTATTATTTTCAAAGTTAGGTAGACTTCATACAGTATTAGTCGTAAGAGATTTGCAGAGGCCATAGAGCTCCCAACAAGAATAGGGGTGTTGACAGTAAAGAGGCTAGTTAAGAGATAGCATTGGGTAGAGATCACTTTGCTAAAGGCTCCATATCATACTGATATGACAAAGAGCACCCCACTCGACACCTAGGTTTTCTTATACACCCAGAGGGTTCTCTTTTGTTCCTACTTAGGTTGCACGAGTAGTTCGGGTTTAGTTAACATCGCAGAGATACTAAGTTTATAGGCCATGACCCTAAGATGACCCATTGATATTAGCTACGAGATCATGGCTAACTTGCTCAAACTAGCTGTATAGCCCACTTCTCAAATATGTGTGAGCAGAGTAGTTACCAGATTACTAGTCCACTTGGGGGCAGATGTCGCTACATTCAGTGAGCTTTCAAATAAGCATATATATGTTGATTTGGAAATTGCTAGGACCATGAGGATGATTGCATAGTATCCTAGGCATCCTGACATATATAGGTTACTAACATTATAGGAGACCCGATAGGCTTTTTGCCTACCAAAGCTCCTAATTGCAATAGATGTTCCAAAGTAGTAGTTTGCATCTCAGCCATAGTAAGATTGACTAATTCCCCCTCACTCTCCTCAAGATGAGGCTTAAGACATAAAATAGGGGTAAACATAGACGAGTTGTTGGGCGATCCATCATTACGGCTAGCTATGCTAGAGGCACCAATTCAGGCTCCCTCTCCTCCACAACCATAACACTCTACCTTTTTTTGCCACGAAGATATAAACTATATATGAATCTAAGAGCCACCACATCCAGAGCTTTAACACCACTAGATGCTATAGGTCCTCTATCAAATGGTATGAGTCATAGGCTAGCTAGTATGGAGACATCCATGCAGGCTACCCTTTGGGCTATACAGCAGCAGCATCAACAAGATATTCAGGCCAAATGGGTCTGGCATTAGTAGGATATGGACAAGATGATGGTAGACTTTACTACGGTCGGATAGTGGTTTGATAGTGCTCTCCAAATTATAGATGAATCAATCACTATAGTGAGACATAAGACAGAGAGGATAGAGGGGGTTATCACCAGGGTGTCGAAGACAGTGATAGAGAGGCATAAGGCATTAGATACCCACCTCATAGGCATGCGAGATGACCTCAGAAAGTACTTAGATTAGTATACCCTTTTGGTTGCACATCTTAAGTTAGGTGTTAAATAGCTCACGGAGGTTATTAGCACCATAGTGCATCCACTCGTCGACCATTAGCCTGGGTTCGAATTCCACCAACCCCAACCTTCAGATTAGCAGGTAGCATGACATCAGCATCGGTCTTGACCTTTATCATCTTAACCCTCAACTTCTTGGCTTTCACCAGGATACATACCTTAGTCATCACATAAACTATCAGGATCGCCCGATTACTCTCCTTTGTAGTTCACATTTTGTTCAGGGAGATTTACTTTTGTTTTTTATGTATAGAATTTAACTTGATTGTATTTATATATGGATATAAATTTTTGCATTCATTTTTACTTTATTTATATTATAAATATGATTAAATAACCTAAGAAAGGAAAAGGTAAAAAAATTAATGAAAAATAACATTAATAACAAAATGACAATAAGATTTATATTTGCCAAAATTAGTTAACGCAATCAATTAACCAAATTTTTTATACACATAGGTGAATGGCTATACTACCCAATTTCTAAGATCTCAGGTAAAATAATTGCTACATGATCGAATGAAATGAATTCCTATAAGCCAAAATCATGAAAACCTACCAAAACAAAGATGAAGTCCTTTCAACAAGCATGAAGTCCTTTCACGAGGCAAAGTCCTTTCAGTAAGTGATGAAGTCCTTCTCATAGGCTTGAAGTACTTTTCAAAGGCATCAAGTCTTTTCAATAGGCATTTAAAATCTCAACATGCGTAAAGTCTTTTTTAATAGGCATGAAGTCCTTTCAAACAAGCATTGAAGTCCATTTTATAAGCAACGAATCCTTTTAATAGGCAACAAAGTCCTTTCAACAGGCAATGAAGTCCTTTCAATAGGCATTGAAGCCCTTTCAACAGGCCACCCTCAACTCAAAGGAATAAGAAAATTGAACGATACGGTTCTTGCCAACAAGCTTGCATGAATTGCTCCACCAATAATCATCATCAACAAGAAGAAGATTGTTGCCTTAGGTACATGTCTCTTTCCTCCACTATAAATTTTGGCTTACCTAGACATGAGTGCGCTAACTTCCACAAAATTAGGGGTAACTGTAGATACTATATCTCGAGGCAACCTAGTTCAAAGTTATCCAATAAGGATATTATACTTATGTTATAGTTAGAGAATAGAAGTGTCATTCCTCATCCTTGGTTTTTTACAGTTTTTAAATGAGTCTTTCTCGGCTTTGCCCTTTTGTGTTTTTAAAAGTAAAATGAGGTTTTAATTGCAAAATTTGGGGTCTTTTGTTGACAATAGAAGAAAGCATGAGTGACACCCATCTCTCATAGTGAATGATAGGATGTCATGCAATTTTCCTTCTCGTCGCTCGCTCTCTAGTTGTCTATTCCTCCTTTCCACCTGCCCATCTATGACATCCTGGACAATTTGGTTTGATTCTTTTCATGCATATTTTTTTAGCTTTCATTTTATATTATATAAATATTTTAGTTTCTTTTTTTTTTTTTTTGCATGCAATCTTATTTTCTGTCACTTACATATATTGTTTTATTTTATTTATATTATTATAGTTTAGTATACATGTATTCATTTATTTAAGTATATATTTTCATTTCTTGTGTGTTTAATTATTTATTTTATTTTGAGTTTCATTTGGCCTAAATATCCCATACTGATATCAGCACAATCAAGCATAATGGTAAAAAAGGAGATAGAGTAACACTTCCATAAGGACCAATCACAAGAGCAAGGTCAAAGACTCTTAAAGAAGTACTACAAGCATTCATGAGACCTTACATGGAGGAGATACAAGGTTAAGAAGAGAAAGAAGCTAAATTGGACTATGAAGACAAGTTTTGGCCGAATAATGCAATGGCCTTCAAGCTACTTTATTTAGTTTCTATTCTTTATGTAACATTCAATTAAGTATATTTGGGCAGCCTAGAACCTGGGAAAATGAATGGGCTTTATTAGAATAGGTTTGTTTTATTTTAGGCTTATTTTACTGTTTTGGGTAGTTTAAGTGGGTAGGCTAAAGTTGGGCTTATCTCTCCTAAAGAGTTGAATCAAAATAACTATTTGAGGCTTAAAATACCTAAGAGAGCCGAATTTTACATGGGATAATTGAATTTTAATAGGTTTGGATCAGATTTAGGTTTAGACCTACATTGGTGAACTTAAGGTCCTAAATTTTAGGAATGGATTTTCCTTGATAAATACTTATTATTTTGGGATATTATTAAGTAGAGTTTGAGTGAGAAATAATAGCTTGACCATATCTTTAAAGGGCTGGCCAAAATTCACTTTTAGCCAACAATAAGTCTACATTCATCCCTTCATTTTCTTAAGATAATAAGCATATTTATCACTAGCTGTTAGGATTATTTTTAAATTGTATTTATCTTTATTTCTTCATGTACTTAGTCCATATTGTGTCCAAATACATATAGATAAAGGTTAGGAATTATCTTTGTTATTTATTTCATTATTTATCTCTTAGAGTTAGTGTTTGATTTTAATTCATCTAAGGAGGGGTGGCTGCCTAGCCTATATAAAGGGCTGAATTCTTCATTTGTAATGGACTTGAATTTTGATTAATGAGAATTTTCTTTGGCTTGGCCGAATTTGTGAGTGTTAATTTATTATTGATTCTTGCTATTGCATGAAGAATTAGACTTAGGCTATTTGCATGATTAATGTATGCTTGATTCTTCTTCTTCTTGTTTTCTAAATCAATCTATAATAAGCATTTCCAATCAATTTTGTTTGGGGATTCTTTAGATTGGGGGTTTATTATCTTATTTATGTTCAATATTCATGTTATGTTGGCATTCTAGTTTGGCATATAAGCTGGGGTTCTGCATCAATTGGTATCAGAGCATAGGCTAAGGGGTAAATTCTTAACTATCCTTTAATTTTGCTTTTAAACTTTATTTTTCTATTTTAGTCGAATAGGATCTTGCATCTAGTTCCTTATTTTGTTCTTGCTATATTGTGTTAATTACCTATCTTTAAGTATTTGATCATTAGTTTGATTAAAGATATAAAAAAAAGAAGAAAAAAAATCAATTAGAAACAGCCTTGTTATTAATTTAGATTTACTATCTTGTTAAGTTCATATTTAATCAATTGATGAATCTTGTGTTCTTATTGAATCTGAATTTGTCATTGAATATATCAAGCATATAATGTGCAATATTTGAGTGGTTGAACTTGGTTTGGATATAATTTTGATCTACAAAGTGCCCTACACCACTTAGAGTAAGTTTTGATCAATCAAACAAGAATTGGAGTTAGAACTTTCACAATTGGTTTGATTTCTTCAAGACCAGGTTAGTACTCCTAATTTTGGATTTGGGTTGTGTTTATTGCATGCTTTCTTTGATTTCTTTTTTTGTTGAGTCTTACATCAAATCTGTTTAAACTAATCATTAGGTTTAGTTAAACATCGCATTTAAGTGCATCCGTCTTGTCCATTTTCTTCATTCTAAGTTTTCAATTTGTGTGTCTAAGCTATTTTTTGTTCTAATTATACTAGTTTGACATATTGCACGTTGTTGAACATCTATATATATTATAGTGCACAAAATCTTCTTCTTGTGTACTAATTTCTTATTTTTGTTCAAATAGGTCAATTTGCCTTTAGAATTAGTATATTTACTGTTCTTGTTAGGTTTTTCATTCTTCCCTCAATCAAATTACTTAATTGTGCATATTTGTTTGAGAATAAAGTGTTTATTGCTCGCAAGGCTATTTTCTTGGAAAAGAAATTCCTTCTCAAGAAAGACAGTGGGAGTAAAGTAAAACTTGGAGAAATTCAAGTGACACAAACTCCTATAGAGGATGAGTTAGAAATGGGATCAAGTTCACAACCAGTTGTGGAACAAAAACACATTACACAAGAACCTAGAAGGTCCAATAGGGTACGTCGAAAGATTGAGAGATATGGATTTCTAATCACCGATAGTGACACTATTGAGTTAGTGGATCGTGAGGATCCAACTACCTACCGAGAAGCTATTGAGAGCCCTGACTCAGAAAATTGGCTTAACGCAATGAAATCTGAGATGCAATCAATCTACAATAACCAGGTTTGGACCTTGGTTGATCTATCAGAAGGTGCTAAGGTAATTGAATGCTAGTGGCTATTTAAACTCAAAGCTAACAAGACCTATAAAGGTAGACTAGTAGCAAAAATTTTCGGCAAACTTATGGTGTAGACTATCATAAGACCTTTTTGCCTATAGTAATTCTCAAGTCCAGTAGGATTTTGCTTGCCATAGCTGCATATAATGACTATGAGATATGGCAAATGGATGTCAAAACTGCTTTCCTCAATAGAAATCTACTTGAGGATGTGTATATGACACAGCCTGAGGGTTTTGTCAATCCCAAGCACCATAAGAAGGTTTGCAAGCTTCAAAAATCCATTTATGGATTAAAGCAAGCATCCCGAAGTTGGAATCTCCATTTTGATGAAGCAATCAAAGAATTTGACTTCATAAAAAATGAAGATGAGCCTTGTGTGTACAAGAAGGTTAGTAGGAGCATAATAGTATTTCTGGTCCTATATGTGGATGACATCCTTCTCATTGGGAATGACATTCCAATATTGCAAAAGGTTAAGCAATGGTTGGGGAAGTGTTTCTCAATGAAAGACTTAGGTGAAGCCGAGACAATACTTGGTATTCGGATCTATAGAGATAGATCGAATCGGCTTTTGGGACTAAGTTAAAAAAAGTACATAGACAAAGTACTAAAGCATTTTAGTATGGGAGACTCAAAGAAAGGGTACATACCTTTGGCTTTGGGAGTTCCTTTAACTAAAGAATAATGTCCAAAAACCAAAGAGGAGAGGGACAACATGAGTAGAATCCCATATGCATCTACTATTAGATCTATCATGTACACTATTTTATGTACTAGGTTGGATGTTGCTCATGCACTAAGTATAACCAGTAGGTTTTAGTAAGACCCTGGTGAGAAGCATTGATCTGCTATAAAGGGGATTTTTAAGTACCTACGAAGGACTAAGGATCACTTCTTGGTGTATGGTGGTTAAGAAGAGCTCGTCATACAAGGTTATGCCGATGCTGCTTTTCAGACCAGCACTCAGGACTCAAGATCGCAATCTGGTTTTGTTTTTGTTTTGAACGATGGTGCTGTCAGCTAGAGAAGCTCAAAGTAAGAGATCATTGCCGACTCAACTACAGAATTTAAGTATATTACAGCGAGTGAGGCTGCAAAGGAGGCTGTTTGGATTAGAAATTTCATTTCTGGATTAGGAGTGGTCCCAAGCATCCTAAATCCATTAGAAATTTTCTACGACAACAACGGGGCCATCGTACAGACCAAGGAGCCCCGGTCACACCAAAAATCCAAATACATACTCAGGAGGTATACCTGATCAGAGAGATCATTGATCGTGGGGACGTCAAGATTAGCAAGTGAAAAGAATGTAGCAGATCCTTTGACGAAACAATTGAGTTCAAATCTACACGAAGCTCATTTGAGAGCATTTGGTCTTAGGGCTATGTACAATTGGGACTAGTGATAGTCGGAGATTATTAGTGTAAGCCCTAGCCCCAATACATTATTATAAAACACTTAAGTTAATAAATGAGGCATTTATTTTATCTATTATATTCCTATGCATATCAATTAATAGAACTATCCAAGAATGTTGTTTCAGTTTAAGTTATCATGTGTGAGGCACATGGTTGTAAGACCTTGAAACAATAGAGACTTCATTCTAAATATCCCTAGTCAATCATTGTTATGGGAATAACAAATGAATTAAGACTAGTATACTCTCTCTGATAAGATGAGTTCTGTCTTACAGATCATAAGGACAAGAGTGTCAACCAGAGATCATAGATACATGTCTAGAACATGGTATCTGGATTTGATCCATTCATGAGAACACTACATGGTACAAGTCATAAGTGTTTTTCATGTGTAAGTTTTGTATCGGAGTTCTTAAACCTGAAATCTCTATGAAACTCTTTATGAATTACTGTGTACTTTGACATACACTTAACGTACTCGTAATAGGGTGACAAGTATAGGTATGCTCGGGTATGCACTAATTCATGTTAGAGAGCATGAGATAAGTGAAGGGATTACCTCTCTCAATAAGAGAGAAAATATCATCGGCTACTTAATCAGTAAACTGAGAAGTGTATAGCCATACCAAGATGAAATAATGAGAAATCATTATTTATCTGAGAGTTCAATGTCACTGGAATAACAAGAAAGGAATTAGTATATATAAGGATGACTAGTTTTATACCTTATATTAATTTTAATCTTTAAGGGTAAGAGACTATGCAAAATTGTATTAGGTCACTAAATGCCATTTGCATTTTCATTTAATTTGGAATGCTATAATATCTTGCTAGAGAATATATATAGTCTTTGAATTAATTTATTAATTCATTGTCAATATTAAATGGACCTATAGGATCGCACAAAAAACATTGGACTTAAAATATTAAATAGTGTATTAGGCATTAATTTGGGCTTTTATTTAAAGTCAAATTAATGTATGTCATGGGTATTAAAATTGCTAATTGGACCACTAATGCAACAAAGCTGGACTGATTCTCGTAAATAGTTTTTGCCTTAAACAGCTAGCTGTTTAAGGCAAATCTGTAAAATGTTTTTTTTGCCTTATTTAAGGCAAATCTGTTAATCAGTTTTTTTGCTGTTTAAGGCAAATCTATAAAACATTTTTTTGCCTTAAACAGCTAGTTGTTTAAGGCAAATCTATTAAAGTTGGTTCATGAGAGAAATATTCGGCATACACAAGGTTTAATTTCAATTAATTAATTATCTTAGGGTAATTAATGTAATTGAGTATTAAATCCTAAATTGTATTTAAATCAAAATAAAACACTTAAGAAGGAGATAATGTGACCAAAAATTCAAGGAAAAATCCTAGTAAATTTCGGCAACTATTAATCCCTAATGAAGTGGTTGATTTTTGATTAAATGACTAATGCCATTTGAATTTGAAACCTAAGAGAATTTAAATCAATTTAAATCACTTAATTAGGAAGTGATGGAGGCTCAAAAATATTCATTATTCCAAGGGGATTTTGGCATTCACATCTTTCCTAAATTAATGATATAAATTGATTGATTCTTTTGACCTAAGGTGACAATTTTCTCTCTCAGGTGCCGTCACTCTCAAGAGAAATAATTCTTTCTTCATCTCTTATGTTCTTGGGCAGCAATAGCAACCAAAAGGAAGAATAAGATCAGATCTTGTGGCTTCAAACCATTTCCATTGCCGAATACACAAACATAGAGCTAGCACTCTCAATTTTAAGTCATCTTTGCGAGTGTGTGTGTGAGCATAGAGTGGTGTGGCGTAAAGGCTGCTCCTTTGGCTTTGGTGATCAAGATCTAAGGTATATAAGTCCATCTTAATGGTCATCTTCAAAATCAAGTTTTGAAGTGCATCCAAACTTGTAAATTTTTAAAAATCCTAAAATTGCATGTTGCGATTTTTTGTTGTATATTGCGTGGCATGTATGATCTAAATTTTTAATTTTTTCGCTGCGTGATCATCATGTATATGTCATGTGATATCCCTTCATTAGGCACAACAAGGCAAGAATAAATAGTCACCACCCAATAAAATATTGGAAAATGGTGTTCCAACTTTATGAGGCCAAAACCCATATAGAGTTCGAAAGCTTACTCTTATTTATATCTTTGACAAATGTGATGTAATGGCTTTTAAATCAATTGTTTTATCCCCTTTCTTACACACATAATTAAGGCATAATAAATTAAAGGCGTACCTAACCATGTAGGAAAGAGGTAAATCATGGCATAAATATTCATAAAAATATTATTTAGGCATCTATAAATTGAGCAGTTCATTACTTTTCCTTTTTGGTGACGATATTGACACTTACATGCAAATTATGAAAAGGCATTTCATTGCGAGTTTTTAAGATAGGGACGGTGAGTCCAATTTTTATTAACAACAATGTTTTTTATTATTTAATTATATACATATTCTTTTACATTGATAAACATGTAATACTTACATAAGGTTTTTGGCATTAGATTAGGACATTGGTCATATTTTATTAATGAAAAGTACAAATTATTTGACATTAACTTTTACATAATGTTTTTCCTTCAAACATGTAGACATCGGGTCCTAAGGCAGCCCAAACCAAAGTTACCCAATGATGAGGGAATTTTAATATTCCAAATGGAAAGCGCAAAATCTGGGTTCCATCCATGATTTTCATGGTTTTCTAAAATGTTTTTGTGAGTTTTAACCTTGCATTTCTAAGGCATGAAAAAGAGTTTGAAAAACCTTACAGACGATCATCTATCATTGATAGATGTCTATCTATCACCCTTTGAGTGCCAACTGTCTCCTAGCATAAGGTTTGTTTTGGTTGTCTGTGGACACTTTCATAGATGCCCATCTGTGACCTATGGACGCCCGTCTGTAGGGGTTTTCTAGATTTTCCCATATTTCCTTTGCATATAAAATCAATTTGAAATAGGATAATAATAGAACAGAATTTGAGGGGATTTTTAAAGGTCAATTTTAAGGAGTTGGAGTTGGAAACAACTTCCAACTCTTTTCTTGGTATTTGATGCCAAAAACCCTAGATTTAAAAGGGAGGACACTTTTAAATGGAAAGTAACTTAACTTAAAGCAGTAAACTCTATTGTTGTTCTTGAGGAACCAAACTCTGATACACTTTGCTCCACATATAAACATATTTCAATTTCCACAAACGTGAAAAGCCTTCGGATCGAAACTCAGAGATCGCATTCCAGAGTTACAAAATAGATCTTCCCAAAAGGTACTATTTTGGATTACCTCTCTCTAGATTTGTATTATGCCATAGTTTAATTTCATGTATTTGATTATGTCATGATTTATTATTTTAGGTTAGTTTGTGTATGCTTATGTAATTTTCTTGAGGCCATCATATTCTGTATATAATAGCATGTTAGAATTCTTAGATTAAATTATATTTTAACATGTTTATTTGCTATATTAATTTGTTAAGCATGTTTTGTTGTTTTATATATCATATGGCATGTTCTAGGATAGTGTAATGTGTGCATGTTCAATTATTTAATTTAATTTTGTGATTTCCTATATACTTTTGCCCATTTTTGTTTGTACTTCACGTGACAAATGGGAAAACGCCCTCACAAATGCCCATCTATTATGCCGACAAATGGAACATCACAGGAGCTTATATCCTTCCTATTGCATCCTCCCTTCTTGGCCATCTATCATTATATGTGGCTGTCCGTGGCCTTATTTTTTTCCCCTTTTAACGTCATTTTTTCATGTTTTATTATGTTAATCTCATTTGTATGATTTATTATATTTTTAGGATTATTTTTAATTTTGTTTGTATGCTTTCCATTTCCTTTATTTAAAATATTTAGTCCAAAATATGTTTTAATATTTATTTTATGTTTATCTTTATTATTTCATGTTTATTTATGACATTAACTAATCACTTTCTCCTTTGTATGTTTTATGAGTAATTAATTACATTGCATTCAGGCTTTTGATGATTTGAGGTTGAGGTTCCCTCGAAGATTCTTATGGATGGTTTCACTTATGCCTTTATTCATATCTTCATTTATTTATTTCTTTACTTATTTCCTTGGTTTATTTCCTTGTATATTTTTACTGCTTTTATTTTGATTTATTACTTTTTGGGGCTTATAATAGTTAGTAATAAAATGTTTTTTGCATGCTACTATAAAAACTCATTCAAAACCATTTTTACTTAATTAAATTAGGATTTTCAATAAAGTGGACCAGTGTCCAAGTCTTCATCCAAAAACCTCACATCAAATAAAGAGTCGTTGTTTTATCAAAATTGGGATCATTCATCTTGCATTTTCTAAAACTTAACAAGCACTCTTTATCTATCTTTTTGTAAATATGCATGAGGGAACCAATGTTCCCAATCTAATTAATTTCTTGTTTTATGTATGACATTTATTTTATTCTTTTTCATTGGGATAAGTTTCTTATGTAATAATTTAAGTAGGATTATTTGTTTTATTTATTTAATTGCTTTCATGTTTGCTTAACATGTTTACTTATTTACTTTTGTATGCATCATGTGAGAAAGGAGGTTATGGACTAATAATAAAGACCTAATTATAAGAAATACCTAACCAGGATGCCAAGTAAGAGTGATGTCTCGAACACCAATCTCTGTTTAGGCATCAAAAGTTGAGATTTATTTCCCAATGTTCTGATGGGTGGAGACTTCATGATACCTACCTTTTGAGCCCACATTAGAAGCCTTCACGGGTTGACCATCAAAAATAAGTGGGGCACAAATCCCTCTTTATTGTGAAGTGGCAAATTTGTGAGTTTTAGTAAGCCTTATCAAATCTTAGACCCTAAAAGTAGGCCTTCAATAACCCAACCAAAATCAAGCGAGCTCTGGCGTGCGTCACAACGGTGACTTCACTGGGGACCAAGAGACCTTGCTCCTAAAGTATCTCGATTAAGTTATTTATAATTGGGTTTTCATTATTAATCCTTTCTCTTTCTGAAATTTCATTTCTTACATACATGTTAGATCCTTAGAACTAAGGTAGGTGTCTCTCTTTTAACCCTGGTGCTATCTTGAAGCATGCGTTATGTTCACTTAATATAGGGAGGTATTAAGGAGAACCACCAGCCCAAGTCTCATACCAAATGATATATAAAATCGTGACCTATTAGTCGTTATGTTCATGATGAGCTAGACCTATTAGTAGGGACCATGCTTGGGCAGCCTTAAAGTAACATCACCCAGCTATGATAGCTACTTTTCCTAGTTTGTATGACTTTAAAAACTCTTACTTGCTATGTGGGCCTCCATAAATTAAATAGATTCAAACAAATTAGGTGGTACTCATCAAAAGCTCCCATGCTTTAGTGGGCCCAACCCTATTTATTTGGATTATTTAAATACATAGTGGCCAAAACCCATACGCCTGCACTTTCAATTAAGAGAGGTTATGCTGCTGGTTTTTCACCACACACCATATGCATCCATTGGTTTCTCCGCTAACCCATTAGCTAAACCCACCTAGGAAAGAGACTACAAGACCTCTTGTGTAGGAGTAATAAGATTGGAAGGCTATTTATATTCTTATATGTAGTTATGATGGACATTTAGCTTATTCATACATTCATACATCATGTATATATCATATGCATGCATCATGCTAAGCCTTTGACTTTCGGCCATAGCAGACTATTCCTCCAAGTGATTTAGGGAGGCAGTTCTAAACCTGTACTGAGTAATAGATGGATAATATACCATAAGTGTCTGATGAACAAGATAGAAGGCTGGACCCGAGATTTTGGGAATTTGAAGAAAGGATGCTAACTATGTTTAGGGTTTGTTTGCTTCACCTTTGGCCCCGATTCCAAAGCAAGTAGAGCCAAACGCTATTGGGGTCCCTCCTTGGTAGGCACTAAATAAAGAATGAACAACATGCCTCCTCTCGAAGAGGACTTCATAGAAGATGAAGAAGGGGATGAACTGATAATGGTAATAAATAATAAGGGTCTGGAGAACTAAAATGCTACCTTTAATAAGATAGAGGAGAAAATAAAGGTGATGGCCCACCTATTATCTAAGGGTAGATGGATCAACCTAGAGGATCATGAGCTAGATATGGAAGAGTTATTGCCCCAAAAATTTAAGATTTTAGAGCTACCCAAATTTGACGGTACTTCAAACCCTTCGGCACACATCAAGCAATATACTCTTATCATAAAAGGGACCTCTCTGACCAGGGAATAGAAGGTCAAATAATTTTGTCTCAGCCTAACAGGTTCTATTATTGATTGGTACCATAGCTTAGACCAACGGGCCAAGGAAGATTGGGATATTCTAACTGAGGAGTTTATAAGGCAGTATGATTTCAGCATCCGAATGGAGGTTAGGCTAAAAGACCTAGAGCTATTATAGCAAAGACCCGAGGAGTCCTTCCATGAGTACCTGACCCGTTGGAGAAATAGGTTGATAGAGATGAGGAGAAAACTCGATACACCTGATCATATCAAACTCTTCATAAAAAATGCTAACCTCTACATGAGAGATGGGCTCAAAATGAAAGGATTGAAGGATTGGGAATCTCTTAAGGAAATCGCAATTGAAGTCGAGGGAGAGTATTTGGAAGAGAGTGCCCGTATTGCAAGAGTCAACTTTGGCAACAAGCGTAGTAATGGCAATAATAGTGGGGCAATCATGATGGGGTCATAGAGGTATCCACTATAGCTACCAAATTGGGAAAATGAATGTCTTAGTACCACGATAAACTTATTAAGGAAGGGAAATTGCAACCTTTGCCACCTAACCAACTGTGAGCCAAGAGAGGCCTTCATATAGGGTAGATTGATATTATGCCTACCATCAACACACGGGCCATAAAATAGATTATTGTCATGCTCTAAGGGAACGCATTCAAGAATACGTTAACATTGAGCAAGTCCCAGATCCAGAAAGGTAGTGAAAGAAGAAAAGGGCCTGATGTAACACCCTTATCCCATACATAGCTATAAACACTATATCTTGTATCATTAAGCATGCAGGCCAGACTATTATGCTTGAAATATTTTTTTGTCAAACATCAAAACATAAATCCGACATATAAACTACACTATTAACACTTTACTGCAAACTATTTCAGAATTTATGCTTAAATATAGCCTAGTTAAAGACATATTTCGAACTTGGTTTCTTCATATGAAATCTTATTATGGATGTATATTTTCAAACCCAATTTGAATCATCTAATTTTGTGCTCTATAACTCGAGATATATTCAAAAGAGTGCCGAAAGGTCAAGAAAAACATAATAATTCATCCAATAATGTTTAATTATACTTTAATAACGTAAAATTGCCCTTGAATTCTATGAGGGCCTATTTTGGTTCCTTACAAATATCATCCCAGGAAAAAATTCTTACTTGCAACCTACACAAATAAAACACCATTGCTAAGCTATAAAGCTTAGTGGAGAACACAAAACATATGGACAACCCCTTTTAAAGGTCATCAAGATGAAAACACATATATATACATCTTAAAATAAATAAACCAATCATTATAAATAATATCCATAATGATCTCCCAATGTTATATTCTCTTGTACTATACTTATAACTAATATCAATACCTATTGATATTTCCTTTGCTTATCAATTTCATACCTTTTATCAATATTCATTCAATACTTTGAATCCTACACATCAAGCTTACTTTTTAGATTTCTTTATGTTACTCTTGACCAATTACTATGAATTATTAGTTGTCAAACATTGATGACTATATTATTCATGTATTAATATCAATTTCCAAACATTTATTAACTATGCCATATTTCTATCACTTATTTACAAATATTTATATATACTTTATCTATACTTTATGAGTTCTCACATTTCGATCTTAAAGATCACCTTAATATACTTAACTATCTTAGAAACATGGTACTGTATTCAAATAACTTCTATTCCTTATACATATGTATAATATATTCCATGTATAAGAAGCATTCTCATTCGTTTGAATACTTACTATTATTATTAAACTATTATATCTTTACCTTGCATATTTTTCAACTTTTTAAAGCATTTCGATACTACCATTGCACATCTATGTACACATAAATCAAATTCACAAGTTGTGATTTTGTAATTCATTTCTTATATAAACAATAATCTATGAGTAACATGTAGCCATGGTAATACACATCAACTCATATACTTTAGCAAAACATCACTTTGCATGAGTTCAATTTCATATATCATGCATTTCTAGGTATAGGAAACATTTTGAAGCCATCACAAGGATTTTCATACATATAATGACATAATCCTCTTTCACTTCAAGTCATGCTTTTCCACATGGTATTCATGGATGCTTTTGAACGTAACATGTACATATATATACTTGTATATATATAATTATATAAGATGCATTGGTGCTTTTAGTTCAATTACTATAACCATATTAGATAGCCTGCTTAAGTTTCAAGAGTGGATAACGGGAATGGTGAATACCCTCAGGTATCAAAATGGTGGATATCCGAAGATATCAAACCTATAGACCCAAACGGGATCGACTATACGGTGGATCGATCAAGGACCCAAACGGGGTCAACAAACAACCCAATCGGGGCTGTGTATGATCCAATAGGATCAACTATACTTTAGACCTAAAAAGGTCAATGGTGGCAGCTGTAATATCCTTATAGGCGCCTATCTATCCACAATTGAACTCTATTTGCAGGCAATACGATGTTCATGTTCAATTCACATATCACGTCGATGCTTATATTATTCCATTTTCAAATGTACATAATCTTGTATGACTATACATTCTCTAGTACATAAACATGCATGCACAATTCATTTAACAATCTATACAATTTGCTCACATAAGTCATCTCATGAAAAGATACATAATCTTCCGTGTATAAACATGTATACATAGTCTCATATAACATTGCAATTGTATACTCTAGCATGATCTTTATAATTGAGCAAATGTCGCTATGGTCATGTACTTTGTCAATTATCTATAATTAAACATACTTTCATGAAATCATATACTTTAGCATGCTAACATGTGGCATCTCATATGCATAGCCATGTTGCAACACTTTACTTTTTATTATCTTTACTTTGTCTTTACTCTGTCCGATCACATACATACACACACACACACACACACACACACACACACACACATATATATATATATATATATGTATGTAACTTATGTATAACTGTGTTCAATGTGATCATATACATGGTTATATAATACTTTCTTTAAACATGTGACTATGCCCACTATTGAGTATTGCTATTATGTACTTTGCCCTTATTCATCATGTATATATATAGGTATTTATATGGATCTATGAGCATGGTATCATATATATGTTCATGTACAAACCCTTTTTGCACGTATGCTATCATGTACATGTATGATCATTGTTATACTTTACTTGTAATTGATCCAAAACATGCATCTCAACATGAACATATAGAGCAACCTTTATCATCATATTACTATGAGTTTCTTTATTCAAAGTGTGCATGTCAACATATCTATAATTTAAGTTCCTCCATACATATCATATGTGTAGTGTCACATTTAAGCATGTTTACAATTTCACATTTACACAAGCTTTTATACTACCATGCTCCCTAGGGTATTCTTATAGAAATCCATGAGTATAGAGCATACTTTGAGCATGTTATCATTTCATAAACCTACTTTTATTAATCTCCATGTGTATCTTTCATGCATTTTTGCACATAATTATATCGTCATATGTTCATTTGACTATCTCACTTTTATGATAATTTCATAACTTCATACTTTCACATATTCATATACTTTAATAAGGGTTCCACTATATGGTGACAATATATCTTATACTATATGAGAGTATAAGGATACATTCTTGAATTTTTAACACTTAGATCTCATGTACTTCTATGTCTTTAATATTTAGGGTTCATCTTTACAACTTTATTTCTATAAGTCATTATATTAATCTCATGTTTTAATGTCACATAATACCCTCATACTTATCTTTAAAATGTTCTAAAAGTATTTAGAAAGGTCTAGACACATACATTTATGCCATATTCTATGTTTAATTTCATGTTTTAATGTGCTTTAGATGTGTTTCGAAATGTTAAGATAAGTTTCGATGACTGTTAAGGATAAAAATCATGTATAACTATAATAGGAGAGGCACTCGACTGAGACCAATTGCTCTCGGCCATGTCCAATGGTCATAAATAAGTACAGAAGGTGTGCACGGTTGAGACAAAAAGGTCTCGGTCGCGCATACCAATAATGTTATACAAAATTCTGCAGATAGTTTTTCTAAAGCTAATTGCACATCATTTTAGACCTCCCAAACGACATTTTCATGGAAAGTTTCCTTCTACAAAGTTGTTCTAATGTGTCTCTAGTTTTTATATCATCAAAAATCATCTCATTATCATTTCTATATTTTGAGATATGAGCCAAGCACTATGGTCTATTCCCAGTAATAGGGCAGCAAACATAACTCATCTTCAAGCTCGATTTTTCATCATCTTAAAGGAGAAATTAGTCGTTGATTTCTTCATATGAAATATAGATATATGATTCTATTTTATAATCCAACTAAAATTACCAAATTATTATAACTATATCTCAATGTATTACAAAAATACTAAGATCTGTGTTTGAATAAAGTGTTGTCAACTATCCCGAATTCAAGTAAATTTTTGACATACTTAGATGTATAATCAATTTATTCTTTCTTCATATATATATATATATATATATATATATATATATATATATATATATATATATATATATATATATATAGTTTACAACAAATCAAATATCAGCTTAATAGCATATCTGGAACTCAAAATATTTATAAAAAAAAAACCGCAAGCTGTTCACATTAGCAAGGCAACAGATGTAATCGATTTTCAATCAAAAATATGAGCAATTAAAAGACAAATTTAGAACTCAATTTCTTCGCATAAAATATAGATATGGATGTCTAATTTCAAGCCCAATTGTAATTATCTAATATTCTACTTTATAACTCAAGATATTAACAAAAGAGTACAACTAGGTCAAGTGAAGTTAAACCCAGAATTTTGAAACTTACATGCATGTACTTTAAAACATAAAAGATTGATGTTTTATTTCAAGTTACTCATCAAATATAATTTCATACATTTTATTATAACCTTTCTATACTAAGACCACTTTAAAATAATCTCAAATCAAGCTTTTAACAATTTATTTTTCCTAACTTTATCAAATAACACATGCAAGAGGTAAATCTCTAAATCTCCTCTTTGTAACTATAACACTATATCAAAATGCATCCATATCATATTGTAATCACATATTTCACTCAAGGAAAAACACATGCATAAAGAATAGGTTCCCAAACCTATTTTGTAACCTTAGTCTCCTTCTAAGATCTCCTTTTTCTTTCACTACTCAAAGCCAACTATAAATATTCCTTCGATTTCCTTAACTAAAATCAACAAGGCCAAAGATCTTCCATTACCGAAGGCATATGCAAGAAGCTAGTGATTTGATTATAGATAAAGGAGTTAAATTTTGAGAGAGAAGAGAAAAGAGAAAATATGAACTTCCTAGAGCATAACGTCCAAACCCACTTCCTAAAATGACAAAGCTTCAAATCTAGAGATAGGGATATAGAGATAAGAGAAAGGAATGAACATAACTCACATCCCATTTCTCATTCATGTGAAGGACTTGGGAGTTGTGAGTGGTATGGGTCTCCCACTCACACTCCACTACCCTTTTAATGATAAAATAAGCCCCCATCATATTATAGTGGGTAAAATACAAATTAATCCTTGTATGAAATTCTCATTTTTACAATTGACCCATCAAACTACTAATCATAATTTTTACCCAAAACTTATTTCCTTTCTTTCAATTTTGATCCATTCTAACTTTCTCTCTTTCAAATTAACCTCATAATCACCTATATGGTAAAATTAGCATTTACCCCTCAACCATCTTTGTCTCTTAATTCGATGGGTAGTTTAATTAGACTTTAATTTAACCTTAATCTCTATAATTAGACATTAATAATATGTTAATGCCCTTAAATTCTTCTAGGGCCTAATTTGGGTCCTTACACCTAAGATATTGAAGAATAAAAGCTACCCTTTCTTTTGTGCTTGATGTAATATATGTCTTTGAGCAATACAATTTTGCTTTCTTTGATATTGCTAATGACATAAGCTTTCTTATATTTGTGGCATTTTGTTTGTTTGTATCATGTATGGTAACAATCATAGCATTTCTAAGGCATTAATCCAATAAACGTAAGTCTCTACTTAGTCTCAAGGATAAGACATCCTGAATGCATCCACTGTGACTCCTGAAGTGAGTTAAATGTGAGAAAAATAAGATAAGAAAATAAAAGAGTTAGCAAAAAGAAAGAGTCTTTGACTGGACCTAAGAGCCAATGAGTGTATTGAAAGCTAGACCCTGAGTCATTGCCTTAGCTTGTTTTCCTTAAATGGATCCCACAGAGAACTTTAACCCTTGACCATTCCCTCCTTCTTAAGGTAACTGCTATACCACCCCTTATACCAAATCATAAAAATCTTTTTTTAGTTAGGCTCAACCAAAAGTTGTTCTAGAGCAACTTTTAAATACAACATAGAAACAAAGTTTCAAAGGTCCCTTCTTTTTGAGTTAGTCTCAACCAAAAGTCAATCTAAAACGAATTTTTTAACCACCAGAGGACGCTTTAAAAAAACCAGATCCATTTTTTTTTTTTGAGTTAGTCTCAATCAAAAGTCATGTTAAGGCTAACTTTTAACCATCAGAAGACACCTTGAGAATTAAACCATTGAAGCTAGAGTGAGTAAATGAATAACTCAAAAAAAATTAGGTTACACGAGCTAAGATGAAGTAAATCTAAGAACAATGCTGACAAAATTAAGAAGGCTCCAAGGCAAAAGACTCATAAAACTAATAAACAAACAAAAAAAAAAGAAAAAGAATAAAAGTCGTAGGTCGAAAACCAAAAGGCAGTTTTGCTAAAATTAAGCATCCCACTAGGGTGAAAATCAAAAGAGATGCACCCGAGGCAAAAATTAGGGGATTGAGAGAAAATATTTAATTAAGAAAATCTAGGAAGGCTGATAGATAGCAGGAGTCGGATGCACGTAAAATGTTCTCCTCGAGATTAAATAAAGACTATGTTTTTGCATTACATGTGTGGTTGTGCCTACTATTGCTTCTATGAGATGCATGTAGATAAGAATGCATACATAAGTATTAAACATGCAATTAACCAATCAATGGAAATGTATGGCATATACAGAGCACATGCCGAAGTTAGATGCAACAAAAAAAGAGGTTGTTATAGATGAAAACCATAACTGGCTCTTTAAGCAAAAGTTAGGCCATAAGATAGGGTGAAACCCTAAAAATGGCCAGTCTATCCTATAAAAAACAATAAAATAATAATAATAATAATAATAATAATAATAATAATAATAATAATAATAAGAGTCGTTTAAATGGGTCAGGTCCATTTTAGTTAAAAATAAAGCACAGGATTATATGAAAATCCCTAACGAGATGCATTTCCCGCTAAGAAAAGTTGGTGTGAAAACCCATAAGAGATGCACTATCTTTAAATAGTGACTACTAGAATTTGGGGAAATAATGGGCCATCAATTGGGAAACATCTAAGAGACCCCCATCCAGAAGGAAGGGTCACCTTTAAAGGTTCAAGGCGGGGGGCAAAAGGTGCACAAATCCTCAAGCTGGGGCCTAGGCTCCTCCATAGGTAGCAAATGGCATAAAAGTCACACAAAGTAGAAAAACTCCAAAAGAGCATCTACATGAAAATAGCAGTCAAGTTGCACTCCCTAATGAGCCCTTTAAAACCATTTGGATTATAGTATATGCATTGTACATTCTAGCATGCATTCACATCACACATGCACACATAGCTTCACACACGCAACCTTTGTGTATATATACTTCTGCACATAACTTTGTAGGAAGAATCCAAATGAACTCTATGAGCAAAAATAGGTCAAAGGACGACTCCAACCCAACATTGTCAGATAACAAGGCATGACAATCAGATCAAGCCAAAATCAAGAAGACCCTGCAAGGAGTCAAGATGCCCATCCACACCTTGGCTGGGAGCAATTAAGTAAGTTCCTTTACAAAAAAAAAAGAAAAAAAAAAGAACAAACAAATAAAAAATCTGTATTAAAAAACCTTAAAAAAAAGGAAAAAAGAAAAAAAAAAGAGAAAATAGCAGCTAACAAACAAACTGAAACAAAATTAAAAAATGGTGTGCCAGCACTCAAAGCCTTCCTGTGAGCAATAAATTAATAAAAGCCTCCTTGTCAGCAATAAACTTAATCAAAGCCTCCTTATGAGTAATGAATTAATCAAAGCCTCCCTGTGAGCAATAAACTTAATCAAAGCCTGCCTGTGAGCACTAAACTTAATCAAAGCCTCCTAGTGAGCATTAAATTAATCAAAGCCTCCCTGTAAGCAATAAAATTAATTAAAGCCTCATTGTGAGCAATAAATTAATCAAACCCTCCCTGTGAGCAATAAATTAATCAAAGCCTCCTTGTGAGCAATAAATTAATCAAAGCCTCTCTATAAACAATAAAATAAATCCAAGCCTCTCTGTGAGCATCAAGCCCTCTAAAGAAGTATGCCAAAAATAAATCGAAGATCTAAAGTCCAGAAAGAAAAAGAAAAGAGAAGAAGAAGAAATCAAATAACTCAAACTTCTCATATTCAAAAAACATAAAAAAAACTTAGAAAGTCCTTCTAATAAGAAATTATTAAATTATCAAGAGCATAAATTACCAAAATTATCAAAGTCTCTCTATGAGCAACAAATTGTCAAAGTCTTCCTATGAGTATAAACTCTCAAAGTATCTCCTTGAACATAAAGTCCTATTAAGAGGCATCAATAGGTAAACCAACCGGAAACTCGTTGCCTTTAATGGAGTGTGTCTTAGAGATTTGCCGCCTTCAATAGAGCGTATCATACATTAAAGACTCACTGCCTTCAATAGAGTGTGTCTCAAAGATCCACTACCTTCAATGGAGCGTATCTTATAAATCGAAGACATGCGCCTCCAATAGAGCGTGTCTTTAATTACATCAATCTTCTAGACATTTGCTACCTTCGGTACACGTTTTTTTCTTTTACTCTGAACTTGTCTCACTTAGGCACTAGTGACTAAGCTCCCTAAAATTTGGGGCAGTTGTAAACATTTGGTCCTGAGGCAGTCCTGATCGAAGTTACCCAATGATGAGGGCATTTTAATATTTTGAATGAAAAGTGCAAAGTTCGAGTTCCGCCCATGATTTTCATGGTTTTCTAAAATGTTTTTGTCAGTTTTAACCTTGCATTTTTAGGGCATGAAAAAAAGTTTGAAAAACCTTGCAGATGGTTGTCTATCATCGACAGACATCCATTTGTCACCCTTTGAGTGCCAACCATCTCCTAGCAAACAACTTGTTTTAGCTGTCTATGGACACTTCCATAAACGATCATTTCTCACCCATAGATGCCCGTCTGTGGGAGTTTTCTAGATTTTCCCACGTTTCCTTTTGCAGATAAAATCAATTTGAAATGAGATAAGAATGGAACGGGATTTGAGGGCATTTTTAAGGCTAATTTTAAGGAGTTAGAGTTGGAGTTGGAAACAACTTCCAAATATTTTCTTAGAATTTAATGTAAAAAACCCTAGATCTAATGGGGAGAACACTTTAAAACAGAGAGTAACTTAACTTGAGGCAGTAAACACCATTGTTGTTCTTGAGGAACCAAGCTCTGATACTTCTTTGTTCCATACATAAACATATAAGCATATTTCAATTTCCACAAATGTGAAAAGCCTTCGGATTGGAACTCAGAGATTGCATTCTAGAGTTACAAAATAGATCTTTCCTGAGGCTAATATTCTAGATCACCTCTCTCTTTCTCTCTCTAGATTTGTATTATGCCATAGTTTAATTTCATATATTTGATTATGTCATGACTTATTATTTTAGGTTAGTTTGTGTATGCTTTTATAATTTTCTTGATGCCATCATATTTTGTACATAATAGTATGTTAGAATTCTTAGCTTAAATTATGTTTTAAAATGTTTATTTGCTATATTAATTTGTTAAGTATGTTTTGATGTTTTAGATCTCATTTGGCATGTTCTAGGATAGTGCAATATGCATGTTTAATTATTTAATTTAAATTTTTGATTCCCTATATATTTCTACCCGTTTCTATCTACACTTCACATGACAGATGGGAAAAAGCCCTACAGGATGTCATGGGAGCTTCTTTCTATCCCGTTGCACCCTCTTTTTTGGCCATCTATCATTATATGTGGTCATCTGTATCCTTGTGTTTACCCCTTTTAACGTCATGTTTGCATATTTTATTGCATTATTCTCATTTGTATGATTAGTTATATTTTTAGGTGTTATTTTTAATTCTGTTTGTATGCTTTCTATTCTATTTATTTAAAATATTTAGTCCAGAATATGTTTTAATATTTATTTTATGTTTATCTTTATTATTTCATGTTTATTTATTACATTAACTAATCACTTTCTCCTTTGTGTGTTTTACGAGTAATTAATTGCATTGCATTCGAGCGCGTAATTCTTTGAGGTCGAGGTTCCCTCGAAGATTCTTATGGATGGTTTCACTTTTTCCTTTATTCTTTTGTTCCTTTATTTATTTCTTTACTTATTTCCTTTTATATTTTTACTGTTTTCATTTTGATGCATTATTTTTTGGGGCTTGTAATAGTTAGTAATAAAATGTTTTTTACATGCTAATATAAAAACTCATTTAGAACCATTTTTACTTAATTAAATTGGGCTTTCCAACAAGGTGGACCAATGTCTAAGTCTTCATCCAAAAACCTCACATGAAATAAAGAGTCTATATTTTATCAAAATTGGGATCACTCATCCCATGTTTTCTAAAACTTGACAAGGACTCTTTACCTATCTTTTTGTAAACATGCATGAGGGAACCAGTGTTTCCAATCTACTTAATTTCCCATTTTATGTATGATGTTTATTTAGTCTTTTTTATTGGGACAATTTGCTTAGGTAATAATTTAAGTAGGATTCTTTATTTTATTTATTTAATCACTTTCATGTATGCTTAACATGTTTACTTATTTACTTCTATATGCATCACGTGAGATAGGAGGTAGTGGACTAATAATAAAAACCTAATTATAAGAAACACGTAACCGAGGTGCCAAGTAAGAGTGATATTCCGAACATTAATCTCTATTTGGGCATAAAAAGGTTGAGATTCATTTTCGAACGTTCTATTAGGTGGCGACTCAATGGCATCTGTCTCTTGAGCCCACATTGGATGGCTTCACAAGTTGACCATCAATAATAAAGTGGAGTCCAAATCCCTCTTTATTGTAAAGTAGCCAATTTGTGATTTTTAATGAGTCTCATTCGGTCTCAGACCCTAAAAGCGGGCCTCCGAGAACCCAATCAAAATCGAGTGCGCTTCGGCGTGTGTCACATGATGGTCAAAATTCTTTTGTTTACTATGGTAAACGTTACAAGTACGGAGGAGCAACGATTACCATTCTGCTTGCCATGTTGCACTTACAGACAAGGTTATGTACAAAGACAATATATAATATGGAATAAAATAAAAAGCATTAAATAAATAAATAAAATATACATATATCACGCATAAAATAAAACAGACAACAACACAAATAATAAATAAATATACATTCATAATATACTATAAGAATAACATTAAAATACAAATAAAATAAATAAAATGCAACTTAATAAGAAAAATAAAAATTTAAGAGAAAAATACTTTGACACACAAATCCATGCTCGTCAAGTCACATATCTGTGTAAAGGAGCCCTTTGCTTAAAAGGAAAATGATAATAATAAAAGTCCATGTCGGGGCGCGTCCCATTTCGAAGCAACATGCGCCTACCCCTTTTTCTGTATGGTTTTCTTGTCCAAAATACAATTTTTAATACTCAAATAAATGGATTGTTAAGGAAAATAACTTTAAATGAGATTAAGGAAAAGGCAGATTCGGACAAATAAAATAAAATACTTAATATAAATCTATTATTTTTATTACACGATAAATACTATTAAAGATATTTCGCCACTTGAAATTTAACAAGATAAAAAATGAAAGTAATGCTAAGGCAAACGGGATCAGATCCATAATATCCAAGAATTAATATATAAATCTGACTACTAAAAAACTTGAACCTAGAAAGATGATGAAATATTAAGTTTCAGAACAATGTCGACAGCAATTTAATGAAAGAAATGTAAAAGATGAAAGTTAAAATTTAGATTTTGGATGAAAGCTTAAGGAAAATGGTGAATTTTGGCTCAAGAATGAATGGAAATTGAACGAATTTTAAAGGTAAAATGCAAGATATCTAAGAATGAAAAGTCAAACAAGTAAAATGGCCTAGATTGGCTAATTTATAGACATTACTTGATGACTCGCGACCATGCATTGTGATTCATGGCTGTGAGACATCAAATGATGACAAAAGATGGCCAATTTGGCCAAATTATTTTCTAAAAAATGTGACTCACAGCCAAGCTTGCCCAATGGCTGGCCGTGGTCTATTTCTTCTTAAAAAATTGGCTAACCTAACCAAATTATTATTGACAAAAGGTGAATCACAGCCATGCAAAGGTGATGGCCAGTAGGGATGAGCATGGACCGATTAACCGGTCCATTAGCAAAAAAATTAATCAGTCCATATACATCGGTTTTTTCAAAAGATTAACCATTAACCAGTCCATTACAATCGATTAATCAGTTCATCGGTTTCAATTTTTCAGACAGGTTAACCAATTTTTTTGTTAACCACTACAATTATAAAATGCAATTAACTGAATACAAATTGAATAAATTGTATCTGCATTCAATTTAACATTCAATTATAATAATTGTATTTACTTTGCTCAAAAATAATACATTGCATTCACTTTTATCCACATTTAATTTGATATTCACCGAATATATGAAGCAAAAAAGCAAAAAGAAGATAACAATGATGACTTAATTACCTTTTTATAAGCCCAATATGACTTGAGATTAAAATGGCTTAGATTTGACTTAAATGGCTTCAAATATTTTACTTTTATAAAGGTTAATTTTGTCTTAAAAAATATACATTTACATTATTATCCCCATTTGAGTGACTCAATTTGAGCCACTTATCTTTTTCGTATTGTAAATAGAGTTGGAATGAATTTATTTATTAAAGGAAAAAAATTAACAGCTCAAATTGAGTGACTCAAATAGGGATAATAATGTAAATGTGTATTTTTAATTTTATTTTGCAGAAAACTAATCTTTATAAAAGTAAAAGATTTAAAGTTATTTAAGCCATTTTAAGCTAAAGCCATGTTGGGCGTATAAAAAGGTGATTAAGATACACTCACTCCTCTCTTCACGTGGGTCCCATGGAAGTAAAGCTGTTCACTGCTGAATTAAAATTTTAATATATAATTGTTGATTTTTTTGTCTAAAATAAATACTATAGATTCAGTTTTTAAAAGTGAATACACTTTATTAATTTTAAATCTATGTAATATAATTAATTTGCTATGTAATACACTATATACACTTATTGATTTTGATATATTGTACACTGTATACACTTATTAATTAATAAACATTCTCATTATTTTTATTACATGTAAAAAGAGATTAAAGTCAATAAACTTATAAATAATTGATGTATTATTTTAACAAACAGTATAATATGAAATTATTTTTTCTTTAATCTTATTGAAGGGCATTAGAGGAGTGTATGTTTTCACGTGGATCTAAAAATGATCTTGAAAAAAAAGGGTTTCTAATTTAAATCCAACAATAGAAAAGGAAAAAAATAATCAAAAGTTAATATTATTATTACTTGTTAAATTGATCTACAAATTAGCTAGTACAAACTGTTTTTAAAA
This sequence comes from Excoecaria agallocha, assembly GCA_037975025.1. NCBI lineage: Eukaryota > Viridiplantae > Streptophyta > Magnoliopsida > Malpighiales > Euphorbiaceae > Excoecaria > Excoecaria agallocha. The sequence continues at coordinate 29,900,281 of CM075812.1, forward strand.
TCATTTCACACAATTTATCAAATAAAATTGTTACTAAGAACGTCACACAAATTGCAAAGTGGAAACAAATTATTCAATTAACTTGGCCAACCATGTGATTTGTATAAATACTGATGTATAATTTGGAATATAAGAATATATTGTCATAAAAAAAACTTTACAATTTTGAGATACAATTTCATTCAAATATTTTTAATTTTCTTTTATTGTATTTAATTTAATTAATTTAATTTAATTAATCTGGTTAACTTAAAATTTAATCTTTAACTGGTAAATAAAAGAAATAATTTAAAAAGGTAAATAAATTAATATATATATATATATATATATATATATATATATATATATATATATATATATTTTATCACGTTGCATATATAATTGGTAGAAACATGCATTGGCCCATTGTTTGACTTTTGGGGTGGTAAGGGAATAGAAGATACACAATTAAGAAGATAAACTTGTAAAGATGAATACCTAGTATACTCATGTCTATATGCTATGTCAAGCAAATCAAGGGCAAAAAAGTAAATAAATATGAAAAGCCTAGAAACCTGAGAAATTTTATTTTATTTACTTTTGTTTTGTTTTAGTATCTTTGATTCTATTTTGTCCTTTTATTAGTGAACTCATTAGCAACTCTTCCCATATAAATTTTGGCAGTGTATCCACTTTTGTTGAAAAATAAATTGAATTCATTTTTATCCAACTGAATGTATTGTGTTTATTTTTGTTCAAACTAAATACATTGTATTCAATTATCCAAAGAATATAAATTCAATAAAAAATTTTAATATTTTTATTATTTATAAAAATTTATTAAATTTATAATAAACTTGAACTATCACTTTCGGTCTATAATTGACTCGATAATTGTTCTTTAAATAAATAAATTTGTAAATTTATTATAATATGCATCCCATTCTTTGTTTTTATAAAATTTGGCTAAATTACAAACGAATGTACTGGTAATTTTCTTAATCTCGAAAAATTCAAATATGCAATGTGTGGAATTAGCTCATGAATACTCTATAATATACTAATGTTCATTTAACAGTATATCATATTAAATTTTAGCTACGTACATGTTTAAGTTTAATTCAAATAATACATAAAAATAAAACAATAAAATATATAAATAATAAGTTCTAAAATTTAAAAATTATCGCGAAAAATGAAATTAAATAAAAGCTTTCAAAAATTATAGCTATAAATGAAACAGATGGGATATTGCTTAAAGAAATGATGGAATTTAATCATTTATCTATGAGTAAGAATTAGAATTATTACAAAAAAAATTAAATGCCAAACTATAACAGCGTAAATTGCTATTAACATAAATTATTAGCCCTATAATGTTATTATTAGCCATTACTAATGAGATTGCCCCAATTATAAATGTCAAAAATGCAGATGTAAATTGCCTTATCTCTTTCCTCAATATATAGATATCTCTTTAATGTGATATCCTATATCAGTATAAGTTGTTAATTAATGACTTTTTTTTTATTTTATATATAAAGCTAAAAATTGTAGGATTCATTTAAAATTGAATTAGTTGATTAAATCCAATTGAAATTAAGTTTACAAATTCAATTTGAATAAAAATAAGATTGAATTTGAGTTCAATTGGGATCATTGAAAAAGTGAATACAGTATAATTAGTTTGGTAAAAGTGAATACGGTTTATTTTTTGGCAAAAGTAAATATATTGTATTCACTTTAGACAAAAGTAAATACAACATGTTTAATTTGCAAAAAAATAAATGCAGTGTATTCACTTAATTGCAACATTTAATTAACTCAATGTATACCCTTACTTAGCATCAAACAATGTATACCCTTACTCCAATACATTGAATTCACTTTTTATCCAAATTGAATACTACCAATCAGAGCCTAATTAATAAGTAATTTTATTCAACCTATGAACACTAGTAGTAGAAGTAAAATCGTAGGGCTTAAAAAGTTTTTGCCTTTCAATACATTTTCTCCAATGATACATTGAGTAGAATGAATAAATAGAGTTAGTCTTTCAATAACTACAGCTCAGCTTGCAACTTCTTACCATATGTACCTTTGGGACACTGACTACTCCTTCGCCACTTTGTTATGGTGTCTGCAATGACTTGTGACCAATGAGAGAGTTTGAGAAACGACTTTTATATATATATTAAACCGATCGGTTAACCGAAACCGATGGTTTTTTAAAACCATGGACCGGAACCGAACCGAAAATAAAAAATTCATATTTTTAAAAACCTTAACCATTTTTTCGATTCGGTTAACCTTAAAAATCGATTTGATTTCGGATCGATTTTTTGGTTAACCATTTTTTCGGTTTCTTTTTGCTCATCCCTACCGGCCATGAGTCACTTTTTGTCCAATAAATTGAGTGAATTGGTCAAATTGCTTTGTCCTATGCACAAATTCCTAATTATGCCACTGAAATTCATCATTTGATTTTTAATCATGTATTTAAAAATTTCAAAATTTTTGAAAAAACTCATGAAATCTCTGAAAATATTTTTAAAGGGTCATAAAAAAATTAAGATATCATGAAATTTTTCGATTTTTTGTCTTTTATAAGAGTAGTTTCTTTCACTAGATAACTCTGACAAAAACTACTTCGAGACCCAGTACTTAGAGATGTCATAAATGAGAACTTTTAAGCCATTTGTGAGAGAATGGAACATGCAAGGAAAATAATTGGTGGTGTATTATAGGCTCTTATCGTGGTTGTCGTTGTTGTTAATTGTAACATGTTAACAAGGTCTATTGATCTTTAGGTGTGATTCCTTGGACATGATTCTAAATTATTCTAAATACATCAAAAAATTTATCGAGTGAAGAAATGTGATCATATTTTATTTTCTTTTGATATTCATGTTATAGGGCGACTTGCTAATTTATTATAGATAAACGTTCACTACATATTCTTAGTTGACATATTCACGTCTCGGATTGGCAATATGTAGGGAATCCTTAAAAGCCATAGCTATTGCCAAATCCATTTGTTAGTTTGATATCCAAATTCTAACCGTATTTATTTAAAATTAACATTATATTATCCATAGTGGTCTCAAATCCAATTACAAATACCTGCATACTACCCAATATCCATTTATTAGCATTTTCCAAAAATAAACGAAAAAAATCAACACGACATTAAATTAAATACAAATAATAAATTTAAAATTAAACTAAATATACTTTGTTTAGATCAATCAAACTGCATACATAAATATCCACATAATTTAAAATAAATCAGAACTTCAAAATATCATGATGAAAATCAATATTAACTAAAAAGACTATATTTTACATGCGAATTTGAAAAATGGAAGTCCAAAAGCCTAAATTTAAATTCTATTATTACCAGTCATGGATAGTAAAATTTCTATCTAAATCCATTGCTCAACTATTTATTCACTAACCTAACTATTAAAATCGAATTGGGCAGGGTACCGAAAAATTTCCACTACCAGCCATCACTATTCACACGATATACATTTTTTAAATGCTGTAATGCAGACCCATTAAAGAGGTTTCCAGTAAAATATTGGAGAAATGTTGGCGGCCGAAATTCATCTTTCTTTGATCCTGGGGAATGTAAGCTTGTGCACCAATTATTGGCGGTGGACGGAATGAACACTCATTTCTGTTTTATGCGAAAAATAAGAAAGAAAGAGAGAGAGAGAAGAAAAAAAAAGTCCGGTAATAAACGGTGCGACGCTGATTTGAAACTGACATTTGTCATTCCTTTTCTTTTAAGCTTCTCACCGTCATTAAGCCCAGACCTAATTCCCCAACTTTACTTCTTTCTTTTCTTAATATCTTTGCGAGTAGTGAATTATTCTGGTAGATATCCTTTCGATTCATTTCCAAAATCTGAAGTTAGAAGATATATATACCCCACATAAACACATTATGGAAAACAATTCCAAATTAGGTTCCGGAGAAGCAAAGACTGTTACTGATGACAAGAACAACAACAATAGCAGCAGCAGGGAGCAAGAACCGGATCAGGAACAGAACCCTAATTTAGGTTCTACCACTGATACTGGCGAACAGGAGGAAACCCAACCTCCGTGCCAGTCTCCCAGAAGAATTCCTTTTACTAATCTCAGTCAGGTCGATGCTGACCTCGCTCTTGCTCGTACTCTCCAAGAACAGGTATTTAATAAACCCTAATTACATTCAATTTTTCATTTTTGTTGTTTTTCAAGGCCCCAGATTTATATTGATTAGATGATTGATTGTTTGGTTATCTGGTCCTCAAATCCCATCTTCACTTTGTTCTGCATAAACCTGATTTTTTTTTTAAAGAAAATTTCTTGGGTTTGTTTTGATGTTCATTGTTAAGGGCAATCACTGTACGACATTCTTTCAATTTTGTTTTATTTTTCCCACACCTTAGTACGAGATAGTGAGTTAATTAAAAATTTGAACTTTACATGTTAGTTTTGTGATGGCCAAAATATTTGAGTGAATTCTACTCATAATGAACATTTCTTCTTTTTCTCTGAGCTTTTTCTGCTTTGTGGAGTAGGAAAGAGCATATATGATGTTGAGAATGAACACTGAGGGGAGTGATTATGGAAGTTGGGAAGCTGGAAGCTTTTTGCATGATGATGAGGATGATTTTGGTGATCCAGATGATGGTTCTGATGGAGATGATGACGAAGAGGAGGAGGTAGAGGACAATGGCTCTGATGTGGATGACGGCATGGATGCATTTGATGTGCATGCTCATGCTGATGATGATATTGATAATAATCCTGAAGTTGATATTGACCCTGCTATGTTTTCCAGTGATGAGGCTTATGCTAGAGCCTTACAGGATGCTGAAGAAAGAGAAATGGCTGCTAGATTATTGGCTCTTGCTGGAATTAATGATGGTGGGTATTAATAACTAAGGTGGTACCTTTTCCTTGTGTTCTCTGCCCTCTTCTTCGATTTTAGGAGAACCTTCATATATGTACTCTTTGTTTGTCTTTTTAGGAGAAGTTGAGGACACTGAGGATCATGGTGGCAACGCTCAGGTACCATATGTGATTATCTACTTAACACTTTTGTGGCTGCGGGATGACTATAATCCCACAATTTATCTCGATCACATGGCTTAATTGGATAATTGAACTGTTTTCTCCTGCCTATCAGAATTGAATGTTGACATTGTAGTTTGGTGGTAGAAACCATAGATGACAAAGTCACTTTGGATTATTTAGGTAATTTAATGTTTGTATAATTACTACGGTGAGACTGGTGTTAAAAAGCCTTTCACTGTGTAGAAGTTAGTGCCATTAATGCCACTGTTCATTGGGAAAAAAAGAAGTGTTGTGCTATCTTCTACCAGTTGTCTCTTTAGATTTGGGAAAACAAGCGCACGCGCGCGCACACACTCACACACAAAAGGAAGAAGAACGAGAGACTTAATTGCAAACACGTAAGTTGAAAAACTAAATTGCAGGTGCTAACCAGGATATGAGATTTAATTGCAAGTGTTGAGCTGCTTTATTACATATGCAAAGTTGTTATAAGTATGAATTAGAATTTGGAAATCCTTGTGGATAATAGGCATAATATATTCAATGAGGAATTGTAAATACTCTATCAATAAGCTTAACTTAGGGAAATTACCAGCACCAATGATGAACAAGTTGACCAGCAGTTTCTAGATGACATTTGAAAACTTAATCCTACTTTCCAAACTAAATTAGAACAGCTGCAAAATTATGGTAACCATGGTTCAATTGGAGATCGCATGTTGCAGGAGCCTCGAAGTTAAATTAGGATTCCAATAGTTTAAGTTCTTAGTTTTTTACTTTTCACTCTAGATTTTCCATACAATTTTCATGTAAAAAAGTATTTTACTTGATTGATTAGGAATATGTTTAGTTTTACTTCTTTATTTAGTTCTTATTCAGCAAAATACTTCACTTTAATTAATCTGGAATCATTTTTGAGTTTTCCTTCTTTATTTAGGGTTCTTCTAGAGTAACATATTTTACGCAATTGGCAACAATTTCCAATCTAGAGTTATTTTTGTCCTTCAGTTATAAATAAGCAAGAACTTGCCTCAGGTGAAGAGGCATTTTTTTTAAATCTTTTTCCTCATCATGTCCATCATAGGAAATGATCGTAATTCTTGAGTTAATTGCATAGCAAATTTGGAAGTGACTTGAAATTGGTTAGCTGATTTATCTGCAACGTAGGATAGTTAATTAAAAAAAAAAAAAAGAGAGAGAAGCAAAAGAGAAAAAACTTGTTTTCTCATCAATAGATTGTTTTTGACACTCAATCAATGAAATATTTCATAAACAAAGAGCATTGAAGGTAAAGTGGATACCTGATCCATCTGCAGCTGAGGATGGTCTGCGGATAAAAAAAAAGTGTTTTTTACATTGAATTTTGGACAGTTGATCAATTTGTTGGTTAGTTTGTACTGTTATTAAAGTTGATTCTTGTAAGAAATGATGCATCCATCAATGGGCCTTTGATATTTTGATTCTTTGAAACAGGAAAAAAATGAATGAAAGGTAAAGTATCAAATTCTGGTTTTTGATTATTCATGCTCCTATTTAGGAAATTATAGAGAATTCCAAGTCATTTTGCAGCATCACAAGTATGTATTATCTAATAATTAACTCTTGGTCCTTTCTCTTGTGCAGTTCATCAGTATTTTGGTGATTACTTGCTAAAAATGGTTGGTCTTGTTTGAGTTTCGTACCATGATTGGCTGTTTAGTTGGTTTGTAACTCTACAAGGACTATAAGCTCCTTCCATCTGGAGTGAATTTGACTCTGTATGTATTTAAGCTTCTCAAAATCTAGGTTAGACGTGTTAATGAATACTCAGAGCAAATTACAAGAAGTTGTTTTGGTTATAATACTATGACAAACCTCAGAATCTTCTTTCTTTTTTCCAATTTCCTTATCTGTTCTTTGTACAAGGTTTGAAAATCTTTCCTTTCACTGTAGAATCCTTTCATTCAATCCAAGATTCTCTTGCTACCAGATTGCTTTGAATGAATTTTCCTTCAAGTATTAGGCAATGTTCATAACGCAAAAAATGCACATTAAACTGGTTCATGTAGTTGTCTTGCTATGACACCCAGTGATTCCTTTTATTAAAATCCTGTGTTCCGCACATATTTTCTAACTTTGCTTCCCTTAAAATCAGATCTAGAAACATGATCTGTTGGTAATTGGTCAGTGACAAGAAACTGTGGAGAGGAAGAATAGATAGCTGTGCTCTGTCAATGTTGATGCTGCCTTGTAAATTTTATGACCTTAGTTGCGTGCTCTGTGAACTCCGGCATTAATTTATGCCATTAATGAATTTTATTGTGCAACTAGTTCTTGTTTTGCTAGCCCTTATAGAAGATAAAAAGTTGTGTAGACTGCATGAGGTTTGCTGAACTTGCTATTGATTTTCTTTTCTGCTTTAGATGCCCTATACCATGTCGTTTTAGTTTATTAATCAATGTTTATATTCTGGATCTTTTTTAGTTTATTCATCTTCTTACATCTTTAAGTTCCTGAGGCTAGGGATGTGTCTGTTGTCTATTGTAATGCATCACTGCCATAATTGGCATGGAAAACAGTTCCGGCCTATACTAGGGATGTGAAGTTGATTGTTGTTGCATGTCACTTTGAAGGATATATTGCTTTAAAGCTACTTTTTTGATCTTTTATCTGTAGTGGTTACAGATTGAAAGTAATTTTCTTCTAGTTTGTTCTTTAGCTTCATTGTTGTTAAATGTATATATGTGAATGAAAATGTATGCTTGTAAGATCTTTTCTAGAATATGTTGAATTATTGTTTATCCCTCTACTTATTTCTGTTGCTTTCCTGTGTGCATAATACTCTTGAACTTCCAGGATGCATGGGAAGAGGTTGATCCAGATGAACTTTCATATGAGGTAAGCTGGTTTTGATCTGATGCCTCTGGTGAAGTTCTTAATTCATATTCTCATGGATATTCAATCATTTCAGGAGTTGCTTGCATTGGGTGAAGTTGTCGGAAGTGAGAACAGAGGGCTTTCAGCTGATACGATTGCCTCTTTACCTTCAATAATCTACAGGGCAGGAAGTAGTCAGAATGGAAGCAATGATTCGTAAGTACAGATGCCTGCTTTTATCTCAATGTTGGTTATGTGATAACTAAATCTTTGCACGTGTGTTTCAGCTGTGTCATATGTCGTTTAGATTATGAGGATGATGAGATGTTGACTGTGCTTTCTTGCAAACACTCGTACCACTCAGATTGCATAAATAATTGGTTGAAAATCAACAAGGTATGCTTCGTTTATAATGTAGCGATACTTCTTTGTATAATGCTTTTTTCTTGTTTCATGCCATCTTCTTTAAGAAATCGTAACAGGTAGCTTGCATTCTTCCTGGTGGACTAGAATCCCTTCTATATTAATTTTGCATCTCTTAGTAGTGTTATGGGGTTTTCTTTTTTTATTATTCAGTGACAAATTATAAATATCTGCGATTTGCTTAAGTTTGCACATAGTGACGGAGCAGATGTGTTTTGGACAAGTAGATCTCAACAACTGGGCTAGACAAGGGTGATTGGTTTGGAGCAGTTTAAGATGATTAGTTAAAGAGACCTGTGAATCTGAAGTGGATAAAACATTTAATGTTTGGAGGAAAGCTAAAAGCTGAAAAAAATTATTATGCTAAAATCCTTATTTAACTGGGAATTTTAGGGCATGTTTACTTACAGAAAACTGCTCCAGTTTTCCAGAAAAATTTTTCACAGAAAACAGAAAATAGAGATCGTGTTTATTTTCGTCAGTTTTCTAAAATAGAAAATAGAAAATGAATTTTCCAGTTTTCCAAAATAAAGAAGAAATTGGAAAACTAATAAAAGATGTTTTCCAAATTTTCTAAATAATATTAATACACACACACATATATATATACATACATACATATACATATACATGCATATGTAAATTTTTGTATGTACATACGTACATAAGCATATGCATGTGCATGTATATGTAAATGTAGTACATGCATACATATGTACGTATGGATATGTATATATATATGTATATACATACATACACATACATATGCATATGTATATGTATACATACATATGCATATGAATGTATATATATGTGCATACATACACATACATATGCATATACAAATATACATACATACATGCATGCATGCATGTATGTATGTATCTATATACATACATATACATATAAATATGTATTTATGCATGTACATATACATATACATATATACATATACACATACACATACACATACATACATATACATGTATCTGTATGTGCATACATACATACATATGTATATATATGTATGTACATACATATATATACATATGGATATGTATATACATACATACATACATACATACACATACATATACATATGTATGTATTCATAAATACATGTGTATGTATGTGCATATATTCACATACATATACATATATATGTATACACATACATATACATATATATATTCATATGTACATACATACACACATACATATATGTATGTATGTATGTATGTATGTATGTATTTATGTACGCATACATATACATGTAATATCTGTATGTATGTATATATATATATATATACATACATACGTGTGTGTGTATATATATACACACACACAAATAAACGTTCCAGTTTTCCATTTGTTGATAAATAAACGTGTTTTCTAAATTTTTTATGAAAAATAAATACTCTAATTTTCTAAGAAAATAGAAAACAGAAAACTATTTTCTGTAAATAAACGCACCCTTAGTTTTTCGGTGCTCCTGCATCATAATATGTGTGTATGCTTCTAAAATCAGCATGCCCTAATACCTTTTTTTTTTTAAATCTTAGTTTATGCTTTATTTTGACTTATCTGAATTTGAATCAAGCCTTAATCCTAAATTAGTTCGATCGCTTATATGGATATATCTTAGTGTTTTGATCATTAGTCAGCAGAATTGAAAGTCTGTATATTGGAGAGGAGTTGGAATTCTCTTATCTATAACTTGATATGCTAAGTTTATGGAGTTTAAAACTGTTAAAATTATATTCACAGTTAACATTATATTTTAGCACCTTATAAAGTACTAGACTACTGGTCTGAAAACAAATTATAAAATTAGTTTCCAAGGAAAGCATAACCATTTATTTGGTTGAAGTGCTGGGTTTAAATTATAACCGGAAATATTCAAAATCCTGGGAATCTAGGTCTTTGCGAATTATTTTTTTTATTCTTTCTTGTGTATGTAGCTACTTGGGGGAAAGGCCTTTTGGGATACTGCCACTTGTGAGTAAAATAATTAAGGAAATTATGGTTGTTTTACTTGGGGCTTGTTGGTTGTCTACATATCTATTATAGTGAGATTGAGTTCTTTATTAATCACGCTATTGTTTTCTTTGGCCGTTTCACTGATTAATGTTTTGCGCATCATTTCTCTTCCTTGATTTTGGATTCAATTAGGTTCGATCTGAATTTGTTCCAAGTCCAATTATTAAAGTAACTCCCAGCGTTTTTTAATGCTGAAAAATGTAAAGGTTAGGTGGTGGGAGTGATAATGTTGGCTTCAAACTCCAACGATTTTGCATCTCTTTCTCTAATTATGTCTATGTATATGTTGCATAGTCTTTCAATATACTATATTTATCCAGAATGTTTTTGATGTGCTGATTCTTAGTTGCTCTGTAAGTGCAGGTTTGCCCTGTCTGCAGCACTGAAGTTTCCAATTCTGGACACAGTTAGTATATAGTTAGTAGTGAAGGTGATCTCCACAAATTTGATACTGCTATTATAGCTCTATTGGTAATTCCAAATCCGAGCCTACTTGTATTATTTATTCTCCCGAAGCTTCCATTCTCACCCTGAAATGGTATAATTGTATCAATTTTATGTAAGCCTTTCACTTGAGCAGATCCATATTCTGTTCAAATCTATATCCTCAACTTTAGTGTTGCAATTGAAGATTTCTGTTTTCCACAATGAAAGATTGCTTTTATATTTAATTTTCTTGCTTTTATAGAATTTCCTGCATAAATATTTTTCCAGACACCAATAGGATGGCGTTTATCCTTGAGAACTGCCAGGCATTAACAAAGTTGTTCTCTTTTATTTATTTTTTTCCCCACTACGCGCTTTTCAAGATTTTTTGCGAACTTGGCCAAACTTGTGTTTTGATTATGCCTTGTTCTCTATCCTAAGTCCGTGGAACTACTTTTTAATCGAGAGAATGAAGTAAATGAGAAAGGGACAAAGTTTGCATACCAACTTTTACTTTTTACAATATATCTATTCTCTCTTAAGAAAATAAAAGGGCTCGTTTTAGAATAGTTTTTTTATTTTTTGTTTTCTTTTTTTTTTTTTAAATTAGAGTATTTATTTTTTATAAAAAATTTGAAAAATGTGTTTATTTATTAATAAATGAAAAATTAGAATATATATATATATATATATATATATATATATATATATATATATATATATATAGAAACACATACGTTTTTATGTATGTACACATATGTATGTGGATTACATATGTACGTGTGTGTATATATATATATATATATATATATATATATATATATATATATATATATATATATATATATATATATATATATATATATATGCGTATGTACATACAATACACACATACATATAAACATGTTTGTATGTATGCACATACAAATACATATATATGTAGATATGTGTGTGTGTGCATAAGTATATATGTATAGGGTTATTATATAAATTTCTTTTTAAATTATCATAATTTATTATATTTTTTTCTTAAATTAATTGTATATCAGATTACCCTTCTAAACTTGTTAAAAATATCATATTATTTCATATATAACATGTGTCAGTTCACAAAAAGCGTGTGTTTTAGCAACAGGAAGATAATTTGACATTTTTAACAAGTTTGAGGGGAGTAATTTAATATTTTCAATAGTATAGAGAATATTTTTTATATTTCAAAAAAGTTTGAATGGCTAATTTGATATTTTCAATAAGTTTATAAGGATAATCTAACATATAATTAATTCAAGTGAAAAATATGATAAATGATAGTAGTTTAGGAGAGAATTTATATATTATCTCATATTATGTATATAAATATATGTGCATCAATACTTATGTATATGTATATGTGTGTGTGCGTGTATTAAGATTATTAAAAAAATTTTAAAAATATTTTTTATTAATTTTTTAATTTTTTTTCTATTTTAAAAAACTGAAAAAATTATATTTTATTTTTTATTTTAAAAAATTAATCAAAATAAATATAATTTTTATTTTTTGTTTTAATTTTTCTGAAAAATTATAACAGTTTTCTGTAAACTTTTTTCAATTTATTTTTTTTCCTAAAGATAATAAGCGAAAAAATAAAACCATGGTGCAGCAACGACAGAGGCGGTGGACTGAAGCTCCGTAGACTTGAATGCTTGTCCAGCGGTGATAGTGATGGCAGAACTGCCGTATAGACTTTGTTGCCAGAAATTGACAGAGAAGAGGCCTTGCTCCTTTGACTATTTCAGTGATCTAAACTTCAAAGAATTTTTCTTAAAATTTTCATTTCATTTGATTAGAGTTGAAATCATGTGGACGGGTGAAAATCATGTGGAATTTTTCACTTCATTAAAAGTCTTTAGTACACGATTTTGTAGTAAAATTAGTTCAAGAAAGAAGCAAGAACTAAAAGAACACTTATTTCAACTTGTTTATCTCTATCTAGAGTTTTTATTTTTATTTTATTATTTTTTTTGAATGCCTCGAGTTATGCGTTTGCTAGAGTTTCTCAAAAGCAATCGCTGGATTTTAGCAGTAGGCCAAGGCGAGGGCTAAGAAGCTCGAGATTTTCTTCAACAAGGGAGTGAAATTCATTGGATATTTTGGCAAGAAAAAATTAGGAGTGGGTATATATTATCTAGTTCATAGGCTTTTCCAAGTTCAGTATATCAAAGTAGAAAAATTTACATAGGATACCCTTTTTTATTTTATTTTTTAAAAATACCTTCATAAATTTTTAAGTTTTAAAAATACTTTTTTTAAATTTATATTTTTAAAAATACCAGTTTTATTTTTAATCCTACTTCTATCACTTTCTTCAACTACTAGTTTAATTTTCGTCATCTTCTCTCCCTCTGTTCAGGCTTAGGCTTCTGCTCTTGCACCTAACAGCAACGGAATGCTTCAGTTCCTTCGTTTTCTTGCTTTCTCTGGCTTTGATCTAGAATGTTGAAAGCAGTTTTTGTTTACTGGCATTGTTCTTGTTAAGTTTCTGAATGAAGTTTTGTTTTAAATGTACTTTGTTACAGGAACTTCTATAGATCAAGGAATTGCTTATATGTTGATGTTGGTGGCTTTGGTGCTCAGCTACCTGATTCCCCCATTGGACGCTTACTCTTCCTATAGTTTCTTTTGAATTAAAAATTTAAGAAGTTAGGGAATTGGAAATGAAATTATTTCATATCTATTTGTATTTAATCAGTGTTAAGGAGTGTAATTTGTCGCCTGCTGTGGATAAATTTTGTGGCTGGTTTTCCAAGGATTATACTTGTATTTTCCACAGTAGTTTTAACTTTTTTGTTTGATCTTTTGAGTAAATTTGGGTGAATATGAATAATTATGCTCTAGCTCGTGTCCACTTCTGTAAGTGCAGTTAGCGTTAATTTGGAAACGTAGTAAATCACTTTTTTGGAAGCAATCACTAAGATGCCAAGCCAATCTTGATCGTTTCTCTTCAACAGCAAGAATCTGTGAGCAACCAGCAAAAAGCTGCTGGTAAGCATTTTGCCAACAGTAATTTGAGCCGTCCAATTTGTTTTTAGCATTTTCAATTAATTTCATCCCTTTCTCATCGCTGAGTCCATCTATTGAAAATTCAGCGACAGATCCAGCAAAAGGTTCATTTATATGTGAAGGTTCGGTGTCCGTGGAAGAAGAAAACCATCCCCAAGCATAGCAATTTGGCGACACTGACATTGAAATCAGCAGAAATAGAACATGAAAATGATTATCCATTTTCATTTTTCTTCTAAACTGCACCACCCTGCATTAGTCATTTAAATATGAAGAGATGAAGAGAGAAACTTTAAGTGCAAGTAAAGTGAAATCAAAACGTTACTATCATAATTAAGAAAATTAATTAATATATAAACATACACATTTAATAAATTAATTAACTCTTTTTCTATAGACTTAAAGCTCAGCAAACTTCACAGTCAACCAATTTTACTTTCAACGTTGGTGTGACTGATTTTATTATTTTTTTTTTCAGTTTCCTAATAAAAAATAACAATTAAGATATATATCTCAAAAAGAATAAATCAGCGGTAATACAGGGCAGAGAAACAAAGGAACAGAATCCCAAATAAACGACATTTTGTGCAATTTTTTCCATAGTAGTTTTAACTTTTTTGTTTGATCTTTTGAATAGATTTGGGTGAATATGAATAATTACTCTCCATCTCGTTTCCACTTCTGCAAGTGCATTAGTGTTGATTTGGAAACATAGTAAATCTTAGGGCTGGATTTTGTAATTATCTATGAGTGAAAAGAGTATCGTGATATATAATTAGTAGAATAAAGGCATGGATTTTGTAATTATCTACGAGTGAAAAGAGTATCATAATATTTAGTTTTGTGTTTATTGTTGGCATAATATTGTGGGAAAAGTTGTTATGCTGTTAGGCTATCTATTTCTGGAATGGCAATATAAACACAAATTGTTATGTAATTCTTATTAATAAGCAATTTTGATTGTTTGATTACATTTGCATTAATCCTGTTAAATTTTTTTTCTATTCCATTCTACTAAATAAAGTGCATTTATTTATTATTATTTATTATTACTTTGATATACTAAAATTATTGTTGTTGATGATAATTTGTCATGCAATAATGAATAATTTGCTGGTAATGCTTGAATTTCAATTATGGAATCTACATTAAAGCTACTGTTGTAGTTTAAATATAATTCATTGGTATACCGTTCGGTATATCAGATTCAAGAATGAGAATCCTGTTCTGGAATTTAGTATACTGAACGGTTTACTTGGTACACCATCCGATATACCAAATTTCATGATAAAAATTATATTTTGGAATTTGATATACCAGGTGTATACCGTCCGGTATACCAAATTTTAAAGTGAAAATCATGTTCTGAAATTCGATATACTAATAGAAATTTGGTATACTAATAGGTATACCTGCCTGAATCAAATTTCAGAGTGAAAATTATGTTTTGAAATTTGGTATACCAAACGATATATCAGGTATACCGGCTGATATACCTAATTTTAGAATGAAAATTCTATTCTGTAATTTGGTATACCGATTAATATATTTGGTATATCAAATTCTAAAATGAAAATCCTGTTCTTAAATTTGATATACTGGCCAGTATACCATGCAATATACCAAATTTCAGAATGAAAATCTTATTTTATAATTTGTAATATCGGACAATATTTAAGGTATACTGGTTGGTATAACAAAATTTAGAATGCAAATTATGTTTTGAAATTTGGCATATTAAAATTAAAATATGTTCTGTTTTTTGTTCTAAATTTTTGTATTAAAATGTATAAGTTATATATTTAATTAAATATGTTATTTCTAACATTTCTCAATGAGTGTAATACATAAATAGAGGGACTGGAATTGAAGTCTTGCTAAGTTGGGTTTACATAAATTTCATTCACCAAATTTATTTAAACCTATAAGCAAGAATTTTCAAATCAAGCGAAACTAGAAATAACAAAGGTCAACAAAACAGGCTTTCAATTTCTCCATCTCAAAACTCTTTGTATTTCCTTCAATTGAAGGAAGGATCCATATACAATTCAAAGGGCAAATTTCTCCTTTATTTTCTTAAAATTAATCCAAAAATTTATTTTCTTAAAACAATTCGAAATTTCCGAGAAAATTTCAGATAATCCCATGAGAATACCCAAAATTCTATTTTCTAATCCGATGAAAAGCATCCGATAATAATAATAATAATAATAATAATAATAATAATAATAATAATAATAATAATAATATGAAGATAAATCAATCAAACCTTGCCAGCAACAATAACCCAACAATCATTAATTTGGTTGTGCTTAGCAACCTCTTCAAATAAGAAAATCTTTGGATTTGACGCCATAGTTCTCCACCCTAATAAGATTTAAAGAAAAGAAATTACAACCCACAAAAATTTATAAGCAAAATCCTTAAACCTTAATTTTTTTTCTATGAAGATCTAACAAACAAAAGTAGACAATAAAAAAAAAAAAAAACCCACTGAAGAAACAAAGTCAACAGCGTTTGTAAGCAAGAAAAACAATTAAAAACGATGAGATATATGGAAGAGATTTTGCAGAAATTAATTATAAGCTCAGTAGGAGCATGCAATGAATGTGAGGAGAGAGAAGCTTGGTGTTAATAGATATAATATAAGTGTCGACCTTTAAGAAGGAAAGAACAAGAAGGAAAAAGCAAAAATTAGAGTTTGAGGTAAATATAATATTAAGAAAAGGGTTATTTTTAAAAATGAAAACTAAAAAAAAAAAGGTAAGTTTAAAAGGGAAAAAACGGGGCATTTTTAATTGGAACCATTTTTTTTTTTTTTGATATTTTTGTGAAACTCCCATTAAAGTAGGCTTTTCAAAATTCAAAATGCAAGTGTAATTTATTAATAACTAGTTAACTATTAATCAGTTAACCACAAAGAAAAAGGAAAAAAAAAATTAAACATAAACTTCATATACAAACTTTCAATCCATCCACCAAATTAAAATATAAATCTTTAAAAATTTAAATATAAAATATAAGTCATTAAAATTTAATAACAATGTAATAAAATAAAAAATACATAACTATTAATTTATTAGACATCTACTTTCTAATATAGGATAGAATATGGATACATATAAAAATTATTCTTATATCTATATATATGAATAAAATTACATATAAACTGCTTTATTGTTAACCAATCGGTTAACTTTATACTTAAGTTCAAGTTCAAGTTCAAGTTCATTAACCATAATTTTAAAAAATTAAAGTCTACATCCATGTTCAATTAAACTGGTTTACCGGCAAAGTCGGTTTGAATTTGATTTTTTTAAATTGGTTTTCTAGTTTTTCATTTTTTTTTAAATTCTAGAAAGAATGGAACAAAACTAAGAAAATAAAACATTAGATTTTATTATGTACTACCATGTTGTATTTTAATTAATTAATATTGTTTAGATTTTTGTTTGGTACTATAGAGGAATGATTTTGATATAAAAATAGCGTTTAATTTCTCTATGTTCTTTTTATTTTATACAAACGAAAAAGAAAAATAGTTACATTACAACTATTTAAAATAATTTAAGTTATTATTAAGGTCTTGGATACTAAGAATAATGGTCTTCTGAACATCTGTGACACTAACATCAATACAATCTTACAATAACTCAAATTCCTTTAAAATGGGAAGCGATGAGTCTTTCCTTATCTGATCATTTAAAGTCAATTTGGATTGATATGGAACTCTATCCATACTTAGACTCACAAACATATTAAAATTCTACTACTGACTTCTATAAATAGTTGAACCACTTAGGTATGAGGTTTGTTTTTCACCTTTTTTTCCCTTTTTTCTATTTTTTCAAACATCCCCTGACTTAACCGTCAGAATTTCTCTTATAGGAATTTTCATTAATTTTCTTTTGGTTTTTAGGTCATTTTATACCTTTGGAGAGCCAAGTCGTGGATGTTTCATTCCCAAGTCTTTCCTAGACAACAGTCCGAATTTTTTGAGCTATCACCATTTGGTGCGGTGAGCATGGATTTACCTTTCACAGTGAATTTTTTTCCCGATTTGAATGCCACACATGCTCCACCAGAAAATTAGCCGACAAAATCAACCTATGGCTCTACCAATCAATAACTTTTTCTGCACCTACTCCTCCTCTAGTTGCCATCCCACCTCCAAAATACCCAATGTTTTCAGAATCGGTTCGGAGATCGACTCGGTCTACCAACTGAGTCAAGAGTCAATTGGTTGGATCGGTTCGACTCGGAGTTTTTACTTTTTATTAAATATAATTATTTATGAAAAAATAAAAATATAATATATCAAAAGACATTGAAAATTTTATTAATTAATAAATATCAATGTAAAAATATTAAGACCAACAAAGTTAGTTGTGTTTCTAAAATTATTTGTATGCTACTTATATACCAATTGCAACATGGTGATGCTTAATTAGTCAACATTAATTGTCATTGGATGGTGCTTATCAATATCTAATTGCAGCTCCATTAACATACAATTTAAGCAATCAAAACTTAATCCAATTTCTTACCAGCTTTTTATTCCTTATAAACTAATTATATATTCAAATATTTCTATCGTTTCAAAATTTTCAATCATAATTACCAATTCATTAGTTGTAATTACTATCAAAAGATTTTTTCGATCTATATATAATAAACTCTTATATATAAAAAATAATAATTAAAAAAATTATCTACTGTTATGATTAAATATAAAAATTTTTTGTGGTAATTCAATTCTACATTTAGATATGTATTATAGACATTGTTTTTGTATATTTTGAATATATATAATAATTTGTTATGGATTTAGTTAAAAGAACACATTATAGGATCTTTAAATTTTATGTTTTTAATTATATCACTGTATTTTTTGGGAATTTAGGAATTGATTTCTTAAAATGCAAATTTTTTTGGTTGAACTGGAATCCGGTCCGAGTCACCGAGTCACCGGTTCAACCCGATTTTTTCCGAGTCAATCCGAGTTTTTACCCTTTCCGATTTTCATGTTGAATCGACTCGGATTGCTTGCCGAATCACGGTTCAACCGGTCCGACCGCCCGAGTCAACCCGAGTTTAATAACCATGAAAATACCCCTTATACCTATTCCACCTATACTTAGCTTCACCCTATAAATGGCTCAGGCTTTCATTATGGCCTTATCCGCTATGGCCACCCAGGCACCTCCGCCAACGCCCACCTCTACCCAGGCCACTTAGGCTTTCTTTTGATGAGGTATAGTAGCAACATTGACCATCGAGCTCACTTGAACTAGTTCCATTGCACCATGTTTGTAAACTCTTATACAATAATTATCACAACATATTTAGATATTATTCTATTAAAATATACATACAAAATCTTATTCATATAAGAACAAAATTACATGTTTCTAGTCTAACTTCATAAACTTACTTATCATACATATACATGCCACACACATATACATGTTTTTGGTGTCCTACTTGTTTTTACTTATTCCTTATCAATTTATTTCTCTCATTTATTTAACTTTACTTTAATGTTCTTCCATTTCGATTATCAGTTTTTTATTTGCACTACTGATCCGTTAATCCACTTTTACTTTCTTGTGTCAGGTTATTAATTTATTCTTAGTACATACATGCCATCGTTTTATAGCCATAACTTCAATTTAGTATTATATTTACTTTTGAGTATTTACTCCTAAATTTTGTGTTTGAATTATGACTTATTTTGTACTCACATCATTTTTTTAATCTCAGTTACATTTGTTTTAATTCATTGTTTATCAATTGGCTTGGTCTTTTTTATTATATTATTACTATTATTCCTAGTTGCATTTCGCCCCTGCTAAGTGAATACTATATTTTTAGTGTGCTTGTTGTTTCAAATTTGTTTTTAATCGTACATATTTGATGTTGTTATTATCATTATTATTTTAATTCAGTTTAATTATCAAAATATTACTTTAATCAATATTTTCACATTTTACATGTGTTTTGCTCTTATCCTATATTTTGTTTCAACTCTAATATTTTCTTTTTTACTTATCTTTCCATCTATATATTTCAAACTTTAGTTTACTACCTGATTTCCTAATACTGAACTATTTCATTAATTGTTCACACATATGATGGTAATTTACTATCTCGACAATTGTGTCACTATTAAATACTTAATTTACTTCTTAAACATTTCACTTTTCTCCATATTAAATTTTTATTCTTACTTACATTTTGATGTCTTTGATTTCATGTTTAAGGATACATATTTTGTCTACTATCGATTATTAACTATGTCAAATTACAATTTAATCCCCGAAATTTCTAATTTTCATTTCCTTTTCTCTTAATTCTCAAGCACAATAACCTTTATAATTTTCAAATTTCACTTTTAGTTCTTATATCCTTTTTAATTACATTTTATCTTCCAGGTATTTATGTATGCCACAATTCCTCTTTAATTCATAACTTCTAATTTACTTTCATTTTCATCCCTTATAATTCAAATTTACATCTCAATCTCCAAATTACCATTTAATCCTTTGTTATTACTTATTTCTATCCTTCATTTACTCAATTGGCACTACTTAGGTGAAAATTCCATTCTAGTCGTTAATTTTTATTTTATTATATTTCTTACCAATTATTGCCAAATTTTACGATTTTGCCCTTTTATCCTAATTATTACATTTTCACTTTTTATTTTACATTTTAGTCCTTATAATTTTTTCATATAGTGGCAAATTATTGTTTGGTTCTTGTTGGTTTTATTTCCATATATTTTCATCCTTTTTATCATTTTATCCATCTTAATTATATTTATAGTGTTTATTTACATTTGTACCCCTATTTTCTTACTAAATTACATAATTGCCCTTAGCAATCACTTGAGCATATTTTTCATAATATTTATTCTTTATTTACACATATAGTATTCTTTTTCACTTATTTACCTTTTTAGTCCCCTTTTCCATACTTTAATTACATATTTGCAACTATTTATCCATTTATTTGTATTTTTCTCCACTTTTATCCTTTATCTACATTTATGTCATTTACAATTACTCATTTACATATTTATTCACTATTTATTATTAACTTACACATTTGCCCCATTTTTTATCCTTTGTTTACACAATTATCACTTTTTCACTATTTCTTTACTTATTCATCCTTGGTTAACATTCAATTACATATTTGTTCATTTTTCATCAATAATGTACATATTTATATAATTCAACATAAATTACCCATTTAAATTCCTATTTTGCCCTTAATGGTGAACCCCTCGAGCTAAATATGTGGGACATGGGGCCCATAAATCCAGGATATGTTGAGTGACCATATGAAGGGCCAATGCCACAACTAGCATCAACCTTATTTCTTCTTTCTCTTTTTTTTTTTTCTCACTTCACTCATGTTTTTCTCATATTTGTGATGTGGATTTGCCTTTGGTCCACTCATGCGAGTTGCCATTACTCGCTACTGTGGTGAATATCCCTATGGCTAGCCATCGTATCCTATACCTCTAGTTTCATTCTCAAGCACTAAGGGTAATAACATTTTCAAAAATTTCAAATTAAATATGCATCAATCCCAAATTTTCTCACATTTTCACATCATGTCATAAATGAACTTCATGTTATATAAATTATATTCATCAAATCATTACTTATCATCACTTAACACATTCACATCAAATAACCATTGCATACCATATAGCCATCAAATATCTTTCCATACATATTATTTTATCACACTACTTCATCATTTCCATGCTTAATTATTTTTCTCATACTTTCATTTGTCATTATACATCAATTATCCAAGTTTATCGTTCATATTCATTATTCGGTCCATATAGTAACCTTATCATACTCATTATTTTCCATGCATCATTACATTTCAAGTTCATATTCATCATTTTACATCAATTGACTATGGTTTCACTTATTATCCTCATTCGGCTATTCATTATCTAGTTATCATTTATCATTTTCTCATCTTATTTAGTTTACACTCTTGTTTGAAAGTGTCTTATCCATGCATTTTTTTACCAAGATTTTATTAAAATACTCTTAATTTCTCTTTTGTTCTTTATTCAGCCATTACTTGTCCTTATTCATCTACATTTACTTTATGATATATTTTATATATACTGATTTAATTTCGTAGGGTTATCTATAAATTTTATCTTGGTTTATACATTCATACATTTATTTTATCATTCCATCTAAATTTTCTAAGTATAAGCTTTTTATACACTTGGTATACAATTGTTTACACTTGGTATACACTTAGTATACACTTGTATACACTTAGGATACACTTGGTACACTATTTGGTCTTATGTATACATAACCATTCTTATATTAATTTGCATCCTAAGTATTCCCATCATCTTTTGAAGGCTTGAATTATATTTTTCTACCATTATTTCCTTATATTTAACTTTTATTTTGTCTTAATATGCCTTAATACCATTAGGCCATTATGGGACTTTATCTATATCAAATGGTTTAATTTACATAAATTATTCTAATCATTTTTTCTAAGCATGGTTAACTAAATTAACTTAAATTTTTGCTTCAAACTTTTTCTTCACAATTTCATCCACTTTCTCCACTTGAAATAGGTTCTAGAGATAGCTAGAGATGAAATTAGGGTTTTAGAATTATTTAGGACATAAGATTTGGTGGAATTAGGTTGATGGAGTTTGGAAGAAAATGGAGAATTCAAGGGATATGTGGGATGGCAATGGAGTGGAAGAAGAATGGGAAAAATGCTAGAAGTTTCTGGTTCTTCAGCCTTTTTATACCTATGCTAATTAGGACAAATCAAGTCTAACCAATTGGCCCAATTTAACTAATTAACCAATATTTTGGTCAAAGTATTTTTTTACTACTTCTCTTGCTTAATTTTTCATAAAAATAGGTCTATTATGATTAAAAAATATTTGTTAAGCTACACAAATATTTTTGGGTCAATCTGACATCATTTCTCAATTTGATAAATTTTCATCTATCCGAAAACTCATTTTCCAGTGTCATCATAGAATTGATTTTTCATTACCAAATAATCCTCCATAATATTTCAAATGAATCTATATATTCAGATAATGTTTTAGAGGCCTCTAGCACTACTTCAAGCCCAGAGGTACAATTTATTGGTCTGAAACCCAAAAATTCAAAGTTGTCTAAATATTTATTTTTTACCTTGAAATATTAATTGAGATTATTTCTAGTGGTTCCGTGTAATCAAAATAATTTTTTAACATTCGTAGAATATTTTCAGATCAGTCAAAGTTTGATCAAACCCTAATATAGTTTAGGTAAATTTTTCACTGTCCATTTTGAAGGCCTATTTCATCTCAATTTTATCTCAAATTAGACCACTATACTCATTTTAATTTATACTTTCTAATGGTAAAGAAATATTTTTACGGGTTCCGGATGATACTATTTAACCTGATGTCACTATTTACTGCCTAAAAAAGATACTATCTATAAAAATTGAAATTTTGGCCCATTACAATGTTAGTTTACACTAGTGAGGATGTTGCCTTATGCAAGATCTTTCCTTAGACCTTTACTAAGTTCGCCTATTTATGGTTTAAGAATCTACTTAAGCATTCAATGGAGAATTTTGAGAAATTTATTGACATGTTTATTGCCAAGATTATGGTGGCAATTTAACCAACCAAGGTCTCAGCCGACTTGCACCAAGTCTAACTAGAGAAGGGCGAGCCCTTAAGTGCTTATGTAGAGCAATGTAATATTGTTACAATAGATATTCAAAATCGTAACATGGAAGTAGCAATTGATGCATTGGGATGAAACATGAGGTGCCAAGACTTTAGTGATTCACTGAGTGAAAAAATTGCTAAATAACTTTACCGAACTCATGTCCTAGGCTCACAAGTACATTAAAATGGATAAAGCTCACCAATTTTGGCACCACTCTTCTCAGTATAGAGATAAAGACAAAGATAGGGAGTCTTTAAGTAAGATATATGGGATATGACAGGAGCAATAATAGGCAAAATGGCTTAAAGGTCATTAGAGGGTTTGACAACTCTAATCAAACCTTTACTGTTTCTACTCCATACTTTAGAGGTTAGAATGAAGACCAAATTACACCCTTAAAAACTTTAAGATCCCAAATTCTTGCATGAATAAAACAAAATAAGCAAGTCAATTGGCCCATACCTATAAAAAAGGATCCGAACTGAGACGTATTATGCTTATCACAAGGATAAAGGACATAAAATCAATGATCGTAATCAGCTCAAGAATGAAATTGAGCATTTAGTTAAGAAAGGACAACTGCCCTAGTTTGTAAGAAGTGATAGTAACACCCTTAAACTATAATCTATTGCTAAGGCTATTTTAGTTACATTAAACATGCATTTCTCCACCATCTTGTCTTTAATAATGATTATCATATAATTATCATGTTTTTAGAACTCATCACATGTTATATATCATATTCTTTAGGTGTTACTATCATTATTTACATGCTCATCACTATATATTTAGCATCATGTATATTCTATTATGTATGAGCTACTTTAGATTATACGTGCACGCATGTACTATTTAATTACATAGTGAGCCTATTATAACTCAAAACCTCTCATAACACATACATCTTTATATACATATTATTAACAATACAATTTTATACAAAATATTAATAAAAAAACTCCTTACATCAACTTTTTATTAGACTTATGATGGCCTTTCCTAATGCAAAAAATGTCCCTGAGCAAAATTCTTGTCTACTAAACCTACACGGATAAAATAACCAATGCTAAGCTATAAAGCTTAGTGGGGAACAAATCATGATGGATGACCACTCACAGTGTTGTCAACAAACATTCAACATGTAACACTTATTTAATAAGATTATAATAATAATACAATATTAATAATGGAAACATAACAATGTATGCAATTAATAAGATAACAAAGCTCAACCAATATCTCATCATAAATAAATCATATGGATGATTGAAATAATCGGTGCATTTATATTTTATTAACAATTATTGTAATTAACATATGAGCATTTATGCTTTTAATTCAGGTACTGTAATTATAATTATTAGCCTGCTTAAGTTTTAAGAGTGGATAATGGGAACTTTAGATGCCCGAAGGTATCAAGTATTATAGATATCTGGAGATATTGAATCTTTAAACCCGAACGGTGCCGAACTATACTTTAAATCGATCAAGCAAACATAAATAGGGTCGACTAACAACTTAAATGGGTATGTCTATGATCTAAATGAGACCATTAATACTTTATAACCCAAATGGGGTTGAACTATAGTAGCTACAACTAAATCCCTAGAGGCATACCTATCTATCCATAATTGAACTCTATTTACAGGTAATACTGTGTTCATATTCATTTCAATTATTAGGCTTGTACTTTTATTATACAATTTACACATATACAATCATATAAAAAGATACATAATCTCTAGCGTATATACATGTATATTCAACCTCATGTAATGAGTAACTGTAAATAAACATATATCTCTGTAATCATATACTTTAGCATGATATCATATAAGTATAAAACATGTAGGCATTAAATTGTATTCTTATACATTTCAATTATCATGAGTATATCTTTGTGATATAGACTTACATGTGCAAATAAATATATGTAAGGATCCACAATCACATTTTGTAGTACAAATAACTATAAATATACATTACTGTAACCAAATACAATCATATGATAGCCATATATTATGAATGTTTGTGTGTGTATGTATGTATGTATGTATGTATGTGTATATATATATATATATCTATACACACACATGTGCGTGCGCGCACACACATACACACACTATTTTAATTAAACAATCAAATCTATGTCTTTTCATCTACCTATCAATGAACATGATATGTGAGTTCATTGAAGGTTCAACTATATGGTAACATTATATCTTATTATACGAACATAAGAGTATAAGAGCACATTATTGAATTGTAACACCTTAAATCACTTGTATTTTTATGCCTTCTATGATCAATGTTTCTCACATATTTAATGTTGCATAATACCTTTATTTTTATGTTTGGGAAGCTCTAACAACATTTGAGAAGGCTTAGACAAGTTTTGGTGACAATTTGAAGCCTAACAATCAAGTATAGAAGGAAACAAGGGAGGGTCAATGTCATTACTTATTTGTGCTGACTGTGAGATAGGTACACATTCGATTTTGGACTAGCTCACAATGGTTACCAATTTGGTACTTATTATGAGGTCTATTCTACCCTAAAAATTCCTAAAGGTAGATTTCAAGAATCATTTTGTATGCTATTTTAGACCTACCAAATGACATTTTCAATCAAAAAGGTCCCTACAAAGTTATTCCACTATGTTTGTAGTTTTAGGATCATTAAAAATCACCTTATTTACATTTTTAAATTTCAAGATATTAACAAAACACTAAGGACTGCTCTTAGTGATAGGGCAGTAGGTTGTTCTGGTTTTCAAGCTAAGTTTTGATAGGTTTAGAGGCAAATTTAGACTTTATCTTCTTATAGAAAATCTAGATATAGAAGTCTAGTTTCTAACCCAACTAGAATTAATTGATTTGCAATTTTACAACTCCAAATATAAGCAATACAATCCCACTAGGTTAAATGAACCCAAAAATAAATATTTGACAACAAAGAGATTTTTCAAACTTTTATGTACACTTGAGTTAAATTGAAGTTTAGCTAATTAGAGATTAACTTTTATCACAATTCCCTTACAAATTTGTCTTTGCATTCAATATACTTTTTAGGTTCTAATCTAAGGGTTTAGCTTTTTCTTATCCATTCAACCTATTTACATGAACACATTTAGAATCAATTATCTCATTCTCTTAATTAAGCCTTGATTTCATCATAATTAACTCTAATCATACATGTATGACAATCACACACCAAAGTCCCATACCTTGGCAGAAAACAACAGTCAATCTTCAGTCTTTTGCAACTTCTTTGCCCTTATTCTTCCCACTCCCTTATTCTTTTATAGAAAATTGTGTATTTCTGCATTATAACTTAGTTTTTTATCTCATAAAATCCATTACAAAATAAGAAAAAAGAAGAGGATGAAGCTAAAAGATAGATTTGCAGTAAATCCCATTACCTTCACAAAACTCCCTTCAAAACCCTTTTAATCCAAACACATAAAATAGAAATCTTGAGAATTATAGAGAAAGAACATGCAAATCTTTAGAGAGAGATGAAAAAGCAGAAAATATGTATTCCTTCTCTTTCCCAAACCAACCATGTGAGGACCCAATCATGGCCCCAATAGGATTATAGTAATTTAATCAGGATTAAGGTTTAATAAGGCAAAATGTGATTATTTGGTATTATTGAAGTTAAGTCACATTAAGAGTATATTGGTAATTATGCACATGTGTATTGGAGTGTAACTAAAATAGTGAGGAAGGATGCAATTGAATTAGATAAGAAGTTTTGGAGTTGAATGTTAAGAAAATAAGTTTAAGGGGTTAAAATGTATAAGGGCATTTTGGAAATTTCTCTTTGGGTGATATTTACCCCACTAACTCTTGTATTTAGCTTCTTGAAAAAGGAACCCTTGGGGTTTTGGTTGTGGGGATCGGCTAAGGCAAGGGAACTCTCTCTCTCTGGTTACAAGTTGAAGAAGAGAAACCTAGGGTTTTGGTGTTTCAACCTTATGAAGGTAATGTTTTCCTCTCTTGGATCTCTTCTTTATGTTTGATTTAATAGAACTAATGATGTATAGAGAGATGATATATCACGTATGTTATTTCCATGTACAAGGAGAAGAAGGGAATCAAGAGAAAAAGGGATGGATCAAGTAAAGTGAGTGAGGCTTCAATGTTAGGTACGAGATTCATTGTTTTTGGATGGTTACTGTGCATGTTTTCCCTAGCATTTTGTTATGCTTTGATAATGAGATTAAGGGTTTAATCTAATAGGTGTTGAGGATTATAACATGATTAGTAACCTAAAGGATCATGTAAACAAGTGGGGAAGCGAAACTTAGTGTTTAATTCTTGTTATGCATAATTGGGGTTCTGGGTTTCCTTCATTTCTTCCCATGCATGGCCACTCACCATGTTTCTCCTTGATGTGCACGACCAGGTGATGAATTCTTCTTCTCCCACCCGTGGCCACGTGATGCTTTTCTCCTTCTCACCCACGGCCACGTATTGCTCTTTTCTTCTCACACATGGCCACGCACCCCTTTGTTCATAAAACACATGGACACGCATCCCTTTGTTCATAAAACACACGGCCACGTGTGTGTTTCCTCTTGGAAACACGTGGCCACGTGTGTGTTTCCTCTTGGAAACACACGGCCATGTGCATGATTTCTTCACGACCTATCTGGACTGTTTTGCTTATAAGATGAGCTAGAGAACTCCAAATTGAATGATTCTTATTATGTTGGTAAATAGACTTCCATACCTACATTTCATATGAAGAAACCAAATCCTAAATCTATTTCTAAAAAGGTTATATTTCAACATGAATTCATGATCAGTTTTCTACCTAGTCACTAGGAGTAGACCTCAGTGTTTTATAAATATATAAAAATATAGAAATGATATCAAGGTGATTTTTGATATTTTGAAAACTAGAAAAATAATGGAACAAGTTTGTAGAAGACCATTTTTGCTAAAAATGCCTTTTGTTATGTCAAAAACTGCTTATAAGTCGAGCTCAGAAAACTGCCTATGACTATTCACGACTCGTGACATATGTTACTCGTGAACAAGTGCACGAGTCATGAAGTTTGATGGAATATGACATGGTATGAATGTGATGATAACGCAGCGGAAAAACAAAAATTTTTCATCATACATACCATACAAATCCAAAGCAAGAATCGAAACATGCAATTTTAGGGTTTAAAAACTTACAACTTTGGATGCCTTTTAAAACTTGAGTTTGATGATGACCAGCAACCGAGATGACTTTATCCACCTTAGATCTTGATCACCAATGCCAAGGAACAGCCTTTTACGCCACTCCCTCTATTCTCACACACACAATTGCACCGTCGGCTTAAAATCGAGATTGCTAGCTCTCTTTTAAAGTATTGTGTAATGGCTATAGTTTGAAGCTACAAAATTTGATTTTGTACTTCTCTTAGGTTGCTTTTACTACCCAAGAACACAAGAGAATGAGGAATAATCCTTTCTCCTTGTGAAAATTGGACCAAAAGAATTAAGAGAGAGAGAGATGAAGTTCACGCCACACTTAGAGAGAATTAGGGTTTCACTCCAAAACCAACTCTCTTTCTCCTAGGGTTTTATTTCTTTATATATTATTATCTTTTTGGAAAGTGTTTGATCTGAATTTACTACCTCAAGATAATTAATTCAACCTCAATCACTTCCTAAAAATAAGTAATATATTTTGAATTAAACTCCTTTGAATTTAAAATTCAAATTTGAAATAAAACATAAGACATTTAATTAAATGAAATCACTTAATATAAATAAATAGCATGTGCCGAAATTCCTTGATTTCCATCTTGGAATTTCGGCCACTACATCTATTATTTAAATGATTTAATTTAATTTAAATTCTTTTAGGCTTTAATACTCAATTAACTTAATTAATACAAGATAATTAATTAATTGAAATTAAATCTTGTGGGCTGAATTTCTCTCTCTCATGGACCAAGGTCCAATAGCAATTATAAAACCCATTACACACATTAATTTGACTTTAATTAAAAGCCCAAATTAATGTCCAATACTTTATTTAAATATTTTAAACCCAATGCTTTGTGTGCGATCCTATAGGTCCATTTAATATTGGCAATGAATTAATAAATTAATTCAAAGGCTATATATATTCTCTAGCAAGATATTATAACATTCCAAATTAAATGAAAATGCATATGGCATTTAGTGACCTAATGCAATTTTGCATAGTCCCTTACCCATAAATATCAGAATTAATATAAGGCATGGAACTAGTCATCCTTATATATATTAATTCCTTTCTTGATATTCTAGTGACACTGAACTCTCAGATAAATAATGATTACTCATTATTTCATCTCGGTATGGCCATACAGTTCTCAGTTCACTGATCAAGTGGCCGATGATATTTTCTCTCTTATTGAGAGGGGTAATCCCTTCACTTCTCTCATGCTCTCTAACATGAATCAATGCATACCCAATCATACCCATACTTGTCACTCTATTACGAGCACGTTAGGTGTATGTCAAAGTACACAGTAATTCATAAAGAGTTTCATAGAGATTTTAGGTCTAAGAACTCCGATACAAAACTTGCATATGAGAAACACTTATGACTTGTACCATGTAGTGTTTTCATGATCGGATCGTATCCAGATACCATGTTCTTTAACATGTATCTATGATCTCTGATTGACACTCTTGTCCTAATGATCCGTAAGACAGAACTCATAATATCAGAGAGAGCATACTAGTCTTAATTCATTGTTATTCCCATAACAATGACTGACTAGGAATGTTTAGAATGAAGTCTCATTTGTTTCAAGGTCTTACAACCATGTGCCTCACACATGATAACTTAAACCGAAACAACATTCTTGGATGGTTTTATCAATTGATATGCACAGGAATACAATAGATAAAACAATTGCCTCATTTTATTAATTAAAGTATTTTATTAAAATGCATTGGGGTTAGGGCTTACACTAACAATCTTCCACTAGCACTAGTCCCAATTGGGCATAGCCCTAAGACCGAACGCTCTCAAATGAGCTTCGTGCAGATTTGGACGCAACTGTTTCGTCAAAGGATCTGCTACATTGTCTTCAGTTGCTATCTTGCTAACCTTGACGTCCCTACGATCAATGATTTCTCTGATCAGGTGGTACCTCCTGTGTATGTGTTTGGATTTCTGGTGTGACCGGGGCTCATTTGCCTGTGCGATGGCCCCGTTGTTGTCACAAAAAATTTCTAATGGATCTAGGATGCTTGGGACCACTCCTAATCCAGAAATAAAATTTTTAATCCAAACAGCCTCTTTTGCAGCCTCACTTGCTGCAATATACTCAGATTCTGTAGTTGAGTCGGCTACGGTCTCTTGCTTTGAGCTTCTCCAGCTGACAGTACCACCGTTCAAAACAAAAATGAATCCAGATTGCGATCTAGAATCCTGAGTGCTGGTATGAAAAGCAGCATCGGCATAACCTTGTATGACGAGCTGTTCTTGACCACCATACACCAAGAAGTGATTCTTCATCCTTCGCAGGTACTTTAGAATCCCCTTTACAGCAGACCAGTGCTTTTCACCAGGGTCTTGTTGAAACCTACTGGTTATACTCAGTGCATGAGCAACATCCAACCTAGTACATAACATAGCGTACATGATAGATCCAATAGCAAATGCATATGGGATTCTACTCATGTTGTCCCTTTCCTCTTTGGTTTTAGGGCACTGTTCTTTAGTCAAAGGAACTCCCAAAGCCAAAGGTATGTACCCTTTCTTTGAGTCTCCTATACTAAAATGCTTTAGTACTTTGTCTATGTACTTTTCTTGACTTAGTCCCAAGAGCCGATTCGATCTATCTCTTTAGATTCGAATACCAAGTATTGTCTTGGCTTCACCTAAGTCTTTCATTGAGAAACATTTTCCCAACCATTGCTTAACCTTTTGCAATGTTGGAATGTCATTCCCAATGAGAAGGATGTCGTCCACATATAGGACCAGAAATACTACTATGCTCCCACTAACCTTCTTATACACACAAGGCTCATCTTCACTCTTGATGAAGTCATATTCTTTGACTGCCTCATCAAAACGAAGATTCCAACTTTGGGATGCTTGCTTTAATCCATAAATGGATTTTTGAAGCTTGCAAACCTTCTTAGGATGCTTGGGATTGACAAAACCTTCAGGCTGTGTCATATACACATCCTCAAGTAAATTTCCGTTGAGGAAAGCAATTTTGACATCCATTTTCCATATCTCATAATCATGATATGAAGCTATGGCAAGCAAGATCCTAATGGACTTGAGCACGACTACAGGCGAAAAGGTCTCGTCATAGTCTACACCATGAGTTTATCGAAAACCTTTTGCTACTAGTCTACCTTTGTAGGTCTTATCAGCTTTGAGTTTGAATAGCCACTTGCATTCAATTACCTTAGCACCTTTCGGTGGATCAACCAAGGTCCAAACCTGGTTATCGTACATTGATTGCATCTCGGATTTCATGGCTTCAAGCCAATTTTTCGAGTCTGGGCTCTCAATAGCTTCTCGGTAGGTAGTAGGATCCTCATGATCTACTAACTCAATAGTGTCACTGTCAGTGATTAGAAATCCATATCTCTCAATCTCCTGATGTACCCTACCGGACCTTCTAGGTTCTTGTGTAATGGGTTCTTGTTCCACAATTGGTTGTGAACTTGATCCCATTTCCAACTCATCCTCTATAGGAGTTTGTGGCGCTTGAATTTCTCCAAGTTCTACTTTACTCCCACTGTCTTTCTTGAGAAGGAACTCCTTTTCCAAGAAAATAGCCTTACGAGCAACAAATACTTTGTTCTCGGCTTGTGAGTAAAAGTAGTATCCCTTTGTTTCTTTAGGATAACCCACAAACAAGCAGACACTGGATTTGGACTCTAGTTTGTCAGATGTTAATTTCTTAACATGTGCTTCACAGCCCCAAATCCTGAGAAAAGACATATTGGGTTCTTTCCCAGTCCATACCTCGTATGGTGTCTTCTCAACTGCTTTAGTTGGAGTACGGTTCAATAGAAATGCAGTAGTTTCTAATGCATAACCCCAAAAAGAGATAGGAAGATTAGCTTGACTCATCATAGATCGAACCATGTCCAACAGAGTTCGATTTCTCCTTTCGGACATACCATTCCATTGAGGTGTTTTAGGAGGAGTGAACTGTGAAATAATACCACACTCCTTTAGATGACTATCAAACTCTTGGCTTAAGTATTCGCCACCTTGATCTGATCGAATGGCTTTTATACTTTTGCCAAGTTGGTTTTCTACTTCGTTCTTAAACTCTTTGAATTTCTCAAAAGTTTTAGACTTGTACTTCATTAGATAGACATAGCCATATCTACTGTAGTCATCTGTGAATGTCACGAAGTAGCTAAAACCACCTCTAGCATGTGTACTTAAAGGTCCACATACATCGGTATGTATTAGTTCCAATAAGCCATTAGTCCTCTCACCTTTTTTATTAAAAGGACTCTTTGTCATTTTTCCATGCAAACATGGCTCGCATGTGTCATAAGACTCTAAGTCGAATGACCCAAGCACTCCAGTTTTGTGGACTCTTGAAATGCATTTTTCATTTGCATGTCCTAAACGACAATGCCAGAAGTAAGTAGGGTTCAATTCGTTTGATTTAACCCTCTTTGTATTAATGTTGTATATGGACTCTCTGTTTTGTAAATCAAGGATATAAAGACCATTTTGCAGCATGGCATTGCCATAAGAAATGCCTTGGCGACGAATATGAGCATTGCCATTTTTAATAACAAAATCAAATTCATCATTATCCAAACATGAAATTGAAATAATGTTTCTGCTCATAGCAGGCACATAATAACAATTATTCAAAACAATACAAAGTCCGGAAGGTAAAGTGAGGTGATAGTCGCCTATCTCCATGGCAGCAACTCGTGCTCCATTCCCCACATGGAGGTCCACTTCATTCTTCCCAAGTAACCGCCTATTTCTTAGCCCTTGCACATTTGAACAAATGTGAGAACCACAACCGGTATCCAATACCCAAGTGGTAGAAATAGAAAGGTTAATTTCAATAACAAAAATACCAGAACTGGATGCCTTGGCTCCATTCTTCTTTTGTTCTTCCTTGAAGAGAGCGCAATTCTTCCTCCAATGCCCTATCTTGTTGCAATGGAAGCAAGTGCTCTCACTCTCTTTGAGTTTCTACGCCTTGGGCTTGGATTGGGCCTGAGGTGCACTCCCACTTGACTTGGACCGAGCAAGGTCATTCTTGGGTTTTGCCTTTCCCTTTCCCTTTCCCTTAGCGGGTCCCTTCTTAATGCCCCCTTGAACCATTAATACGGGATTGGTCTTTTGAATGTTCTCTTCAGCATTCTTAAGCATCCCATGAAGCTCAGTGACTGACTTGTTCATTGCATGCATGTTATAATTCATCACGAATGGATCATAATCATCAGTCAATGATCCTAAGATCAAGTTAGTGGCCAATTCCTTTGGCACTAGTACCTCAAGCTTCTCAAGAGTATCAAGATACCCTTTCATCTTGAGTACATGAGTACTGACAGGAGTACCCGCAACCATCTTACAAGAAATTAAAGCCTTTGTTGTCATGAACCTCTCATGACGAGCTTGCTCTTGGAACATCTCCTTGAGGTGCACCATGATCGCATAAGCCTCTTGGTCCATAAATTGCTTTTGCAATTCAGGCACCATAGTGGCCAGCATTAGACAGGTCACATCATTGGAGTCGCTCTTCTTGGTCTCAAAAGTTTACTTTTGAACCGCAGAGGCGTTCCTAGCAGGTTCTTCAGGCAAGGGTGCATCCAAAACATACGACTTTTTCTCTTGCTTAAGAACTATTCTTAAGTTTCGAGACCAGTCTATGAAATTGGAGCCATTCAATTTGTCCTTTTCAAGGACCGATTGCAATGAGAAATTGTTGTTTGAAGATGCCATTTTCAATCTACAATAGAATATAGCAAGATTAAATGAGGTCTTTTTTATGATCCCATAAACCGAATTAATATCCCTTTAAATAATTCGCGTTAGTGATTTAATGTGGGCCAAGATCCACTTTTCACAACAACTTATTAGTCAAGCTGAGCTTGTACACCTAATAAGTTAAGTTACTTAGGTAGGAGAACTCCAATCATGTCTCGTACATGACTCTTGGATCAAATGGGCTAACATCTTAAGATGTTATAGCACAAACCCATTTATTAGTTACCTAGGTCCGGGCATCCCTTTCCATGTTAAGTCCAACCTACATCCACAACCCATGCCTCACAAAGATAATCGGGCGCATCTAGGACTCCTAGTCTACGTGACCGATGATTGATGCCTTGACATGTTTCGAATTAGGAAGGCAACTTTGTGACTTACTATTTTAGGGATTCATTTTATTACAGCTTACATGATATATGCTTTGTCATCCATACATAGCATGCATATATAAATAATTGCATAAAGTAAAGCGTGACAAACATGGGCCCAAAAACCTATAACTAAGATTCTATACTATTACATAAGAATCTTCGAGTTGGGCTTCTCCACTCCAGTGGGCTTCGTCTTGATTTACAAAGTCTTCAAGTATATTCTATTCTAAGAAATAAATGAAACTTTTACAATAAAATATAATGGCTCGCAGGCCACATTTAATTACAAAAACCCAGGGCCCATGAATGCACCATGCATATCCATTCATCACACCAAACTGGCAAATAAATATACATAACATTCATGGATAAAACAAAGTCCAATTTTATTTAATTTAGCCAAGCCCATTAATGGAAATTGTGTACTTGAACCTTTAAGAGATGACCCCGTGATGGGCCTGGACCGAAGCCCAATGGACTAAATCCTCTTATTGAATAAGTTCTCTTAAAAGCCCAAAACACAAACTAGTTAGATTTGTGCCATAAATCAACTCTAGTATAATTTCCAATTTTGCCATTTTTAATTTTATGTCATAAAGCCCATAAACATTAAAAATACATATAATATGTACCAACATGAATTAAAATACAAAATCATGAAGAACATATATATATGGTACACGACATGCATATAAAACAAACAAACAACAAAACTAGTTGTTTAATGCTTATGTGATGCCACAAAAAATGCACAAATACTTAAAACAATTTTATGAGTCATTTAATAAATTAAATAAGGTCATAAATATTGATTTAATATTCTGTACCATTTTAATCTAAATGTTTTTTTACCATTTTAATCAAAACAAAACAAACAATGTTGATTAAACATGTAACAAACACAAACTAGACATAGTTTTAAGTGATTTTAAAATTAATCAATTAAATTTTCATGGACCAGAATTAAAACCAAATTTAAAACATGTCCAGACCTGATATTTAATCTTTAAAAATCACTTACAAACATTCCAAAAACGTTTTTACATTTAATATTTAAAAACTAGTTGTTAAACTTACAATTAACATGCCAAATGCACCTAGTTTTAATATTAACATGTACCATCAGGTATTATTAATTAAATCCGACCATTAACAGCTCCTATAACATCTTAGGACAGTATATTAACATGTCATATTAATTATAATACCTATCTAATCAATTAAAATCGTTTTTACACCAAAACAATGCAAAAAACTCAAAACAGAAAATTTCAGATTTGCATGCTTTCATAATGACGATTTTTAATTAATTTTTTCATGCATCTAAAGCACTAAAATAAGCATGTTTAGGATCTAATACCACTGATGGAATATGACATGGTATGAAATTGATGATAACACAGCGGAAAAACAAAAATTTTTCATCATACATACCATATAAATCCAAAGCAAGAATCGAAACATGCAATTTTAGGGTTTAAAAACTTACAACTTTGGATGCCTTTTAAAACTTGAGTTTGATGATGATCAGCAACCGAGATGACTTTATCCACCTTATATCTTGATCACCAATGCCAAGGAACAGCCTTTTATGCCACTCCCTCTATTCTCACACACACAATTGCATCGTCAGCTTAAAATCGAGATTGCTAGCTCTCTTTTAAGGTATTGTGTAATGGCTATAGTTTGAAGCTACAAAAGTTGATTTTGTACTTCTCTTAGGTTGCTTTTACTACCCAAGAACACAAGAGAATGAGGAACAATCCTTTCTCCTTATGAAAATTGGACCAAAAGAATTAAGAGAGAGAGAGATGAAGTTCACGCCACACTTAGAGAGAATTAGGGTTTCACTCCAAAACCAACTCTCTTTCTCCTAGGGTTTTATTTCTTTATATATTATTATCTTTTTGGCAAGTGTTTGATCTGAATTTACTACCTCAAGATAATTAATTCAACCTCAATCACTTCCTAAAAATAAGTAATATATTTTGAATTAAACTCCTTTGAATTTAAAATTCAAATTTGAAATAAAACATAAGACATTTAATTAAATGAAATCACTTAATATAAATAAATAGCATGTGCCGAAATTCCTTGATTTCCATCTTGGAATTTCGGCCACTACATCTATTATTTAAATGATTTAATTTAATTTAAATTCTTTTAGGCTTTAATACTCAATTAACTTAATTAATACAAGATAATTAATTAATTGAAATTAAACCTTGTGGGCTGAATTTCTCTCTCTCATGGACCAAGGTCCAATAGCAATTATAAAACCCATTACACACATTAATTTGACTTTAATTAAAAGCCCAAATTAATGTCCAATACTTTATTTAAATATTTTAAACCCAATGCTTTGTGTGCGATCCTATAGGTCCATTTAATGTTGGCAATGAATTAATAAATTAATTCAAAGGCTCTATATATTCTCTAGCAAGATATTATAGCATTCCAAATTAAATAAAAATGCATATGGCATTTAGTGACCTAATGCAATTTTGCATAGTCCCTTACCCATAAATATCAGAATTAATATAAGGCATGGAACTAGTCATCCTTATATATATTAATTCCTTTCTTGATATTCCAGTGACACTAAACTCTCAGATAAATAATGATTACTCATTATTTTATCTCGGTATGGCCATACACTTCTCAGTTCACTGATCAAGTGGCCGATGATATTTTCTCTCTTATTAAGAGGGGTAATCCCTTCACTTCTCTCATGCTCTCTAACATGAATCAATGCATACCCAATCATACCCATACTTGTCACTCTGTTACGAGCACGTTAGGTGTATGTCAAAGTACACAGTAATTCATAAAGAGTTTCATAGAGATTTTAGATCTAAGAACTCCGATACAAAACTTGCATATGAGAAACACTTATGACTTGTACCATGTGGTGTTCTCATGATTGGATCGTATCCAGATACCATGTTCTTTAACATTTATCTATGATCTCTGATTGACACTCTTGTCCTAATGATCCGTAAGACAGAACTCATAATATCATAGAGAGCATACTAGTCTTAATTCATTGTTATTCCCATAACAATGACTGACTAGGATTGTTTAGAATAAAGTCTCATTTGTTTCAAGGTCTTACAACCATGTGCTTCACACATGATAACTTAAACCGAAACAACATTCTTGGATGGTTTTATCAATTGATATGCACAGGAATACAATAGATAAAAAATTGCCTCATTTTATTAATTAAAGTATTTTATTACAATGCATTGGGGCTAGGGCTTACACTAACAAAGTCTACTCTCTTTCACGAGCAGTGACACTCCTCACGACTTGTGACACTTCCCTACTTCATCCAAACATAATTTTTAAGCCCTTTTGTGTCACCAAAGCTGGTCTAAACCTTTTTAAGTAACTTAAAAGCATCTTAAGCATAAAATAAAGATAAGTTGTGACACTAAACATGATTAAATGAAGTGATATATTAGAATAAAGGTAGTAAATGGACACTAACATTGGAATACAAGAAAGTGTTTACTTGTAATTGATTGTATTATAATGATTATACACATGTGATTGGCTTTGCCCAAAAATATTTCATATTGATATTCCTTTACAATGACATGAGAATACAGGAACATAGCCTAGTGATAATAAGAGAATAGGTATAAGGTTACATGTCCGAGTTAAAAGAAATGGGACATCATAATTTGCGTTAAATTATGAAACTATAAGAGCTTGATTACACTCAAGGTCATAAGTAGAAGTAATGATCAGAATTGATATATATGTAATAACATGCTCGCCTATTCGCTCATGTCTATACTATATTATAATTAGCATATGCCCATCAGTAGTGTGCCAACAATTAAGATGAAATAATCTCACATAAGTTACCTAAGTATAAATGTTATAAGATGAAAAATACAAGTAAGATGATTGAAGTATATATGTGATTACGTTAGAGTGTATAACGTGTTATCTAGAACTTGATAGGCTATTAAAGTTAATCGAGGAATTAAATATGAACAAGTGATGACCTTAAGCTATAGATGAACCTATTTATTTTATTATATGGACCATAAATGCATGATCTTTGTTTCAAGTGATTATGTATTGATGTGGGCTATGATGACATGTGCAAGCTACACACGATAGATGGTAACAAGGTACGCCATTGAGAATTATTAATGAGTTAGGTAAGTCAATGTTTGATAATTGATTCAACTATGCTATGATGAGTAGTTTGATTTATAATGTGAGCAAATATGATAATCCCAAAAGTATGAATTGCTATGATTATATATATGGACACGTTCAAGATATTATGAAGCTTTTTAGTTGCAAGAACTACACTTTCATAATTGCCTCATTGGCTTCATGCATAATTATAAGTATGGTAAGATAGATCGATGGAAGTAATGTTTTATATGTTTGCATTATAATGTAAACCACTATGGTGAGTATGAATGATGTTGATGCACTATGTGATGACATGACTTGCATCCATGTGTAATCAAACTTAGAGCTCAATATTGATGTATGATATGAGTCATGATGCATATTTTTTATGAAAAGTGGCTTTAAGCCAAATGATGTTCTAAGTAAAGAAGGATATGTTAAATTAAAGATGTTCTTAACTGGTTAAGCCTGCGGGTCATAGTTCAGTTGTGGATTAGATAGGCATGCCTAGAGGGATACAGTCGCAGCTGCCATAG
The DNA here is from genome assembly GCA_037975025.1 of Excoecaria agallocha. NCBI lineage: Eukaryota > Viridiplantae > Streptophyta > Magnoliopsida > Malpighiales > Euphorbiaceae > Excoecaria > Excoecaria agallocha. The sequence continues at coordinate 29,939,937 of CM075812.1, forward strand.
TTGACCCCGTTTGGGTCTTGTTCCTTAATGAAACCATTGTTCGGCCCCATTTGGGTCTATTGTTTGTTCCTTGATGGAACCATTGTTTGACCCCGTTTGGGTCTATTGTTTGATAACTTCGGATATCCATAGTTTGATACCTTCGGGTATCCATTGTTCTCGTTATCCACCCTTTGAACTAGTATTGAGGCAGGCTATCAAAGATGATAAAATGTACTAAGATAAAGTAAATCATGCATCAATTTCTTCATATACGTAAGGTCAACACGATGAATAGCCTATTAAATTGCTTATCATGATTTCTTTTGCAATAAACCATGTGAATGAAATGAAATTATTGGAATGTATATCTATGAGAGTTAAATTGCCATGCTTTGATTGAATGCATATAATTTTATAATAAGAACTGCTTGGCCTATAACATACACAATGAGTTTCATATGCTTTGGAAACTATGAAACACATTATAAAACTATCTCTATGAAATGAAATGCTATATTCATTATGATATGACTTTGATATCTCACATCTCTTATGTGAAAATTATGACATGTTTACACATGGTATGAAGACTTTGTCTGTTAATCATGGTGTGTAATACATATTCATTGATATGGCATGCAAACCCGTTAGTATGTATTTGAACACTTACACAGGTATATGCATATGTATGATTCTAATATAAACCAAAGTGCAAATCATGATATATATTACAATGGGGTATGATGTTTAAAGTATAATGATAGGATAGCATTGCAGGATAAGTTGTATGAACCTGAAATGATAATTGTATAATGATATATAAAGAAATCATGTATGACCATAACTCTTTGACTGTTTCATTGCATAAGCACCCCGTGTGCATGGATTAATGCAGAATGCATAACTTATGTAACAATATGATTAATGTCTTAAGTCAAAGTTTTGTACTATTAGCAAGCGGATGTCTGAATTATGACAAGTAGTAAGGATCGGGAAAGTAATGAATAAAGCCAGTTTAAAGAAAGAGAAAGAGTAAGATGATGATAGTAATTTGACAGGATTCGAGACAAGATAATTTATGGACTACTCTAGACATAAAGTAAATATAGTGTTCTTAATAATTTGGAGGAATTCCCAAAAATGTTCATTATGAAGTTATCAATGCAATAGATTTAAATGTTATTCCGTGTTACTGTGAAATAAGAAATGAGATGAATTATGGTAAGAAGTTATCTATAGAGTTTTTGTCCCCATTGAGCTTTATAGCTTAGCACGGGTTTGTTATCCGTACACGTTTCCAAGATAAGTTCCAGAGGATCAGGCAAGATGCAGTTGCCTTAAAGGATTTGAAGATACTTGAAGGCCATTTATGTTATTATTATTTATCGATAAGCTCCATTATTTTTATTGTGGCATGTAATATTGGCCTGTATTATTATTATTATTATTATTATTATTATTATTATTATTATTATTGCCTAGTCTTTAATAGGTTTATGATGATGATGATTTATGATTAATTATTATCCATTGTTAAGGAATTAGGGTGTTATACTTAGTGGTATCAGAGCTCAGGTTGAGTCTTTTATGGGCAATAAGGATTTAAGGAATTTTTCTGGAAGATTAAGATGACATTGGTCTAGACCATAGTGTTATAGCTATTGGCATACATCTTGATGATTATATTAGGTCGTTGACTTATGATTGATATATGGGACCAGTAGCAAGATGTTGGCAGAGACTGTGAGATGATACCTAAGGTATTATCAATATCTATCGCCTTCTGGTATTGGAAGTGCCTAAATGCCTTAATGTTTTATGATTGAGGTATAGCATAAGATTGATTATAAGTATATCTAGATTATTTATTAAGACATTTGAGGAAAAAGTTCCTATGACTAGAAGAGAACTTGATCTTTGGCATAGAAGATGATGCAAAATGTTAAGATTATTAAGATACTCAGGATAAGAAATATAACGAGCGTAAGAGTGTCTGGAGGTTAAGAACAGGTACTAAGATACTAGTGGATAAGTTGTTATGGTTATAGTTGCTTATAGCTAAAGTACATTTAATAAATGCTAGCAATAAAGATGAAGATTGCCAGTTTTAGAATTTTGGGGACAAAATTCTCTTAAGGGGGAGAGAATTGTGAGGACCCAATCATGGCCCCAATAGGATAATAGTAATTTAATCAAGATTAAGGTTTAATAAGACAAAATGTGATTATTCGATATTATTTAAGTTAAGTCACATTAAGAGTATATTGGTAATTATGCACATGTGTATTGGAGTGTAGCTAAAATAGTGAGGAAGGATGCAATTGAATTAGATAAGAAGTTTTGGAGTTGAATGTTAAGAAAATAAGTTTAAGGGGTTAAAATGTATATGGGCATTTTTGAAATTTCTCTTTGAGAGATATTTACCCCACTAACTCTTGTATTTAGCTTCTTGAAAAAGGAACCCTTGGGGTTTTGGTTGTGGGGATCAACTAAGGCAAGGGAGCTCTCTCTCTCTCTCTCTCTCTCTCGTTACGGGTTGAAGAAGAGAAACCTAGGGTTTTGGTGTTTCAACCTTATGAAGGTAATGTTTTCCTCTCTTGGATCTCCTTTATGTTTGATTTAATGGAACTAAGGATGTATAGAGAGATGATATATCATGTATGTTATTTCCATGTACAAGGAGAAAAAGGGAATCAAGAGAAAAAGGGATGGATCAAGTAAAGTGAGGGAGGCTTCAATGTCAGGTACGGGATTCATTATTTTTGGATGGTTACTGTGCATGTTTTCCCTAGCATTTTGTTATGCTTTGATAATGAGATTAAGGGCTTAATCTAATAGGTGTTGAGGATTATAACATGATTAGTAACCTAAAGGATCATGTAAACAAGTGGGGAAGTGAAATTTAGGGTTTAATTCTTGTTATGCATAATCGGGGTTCTGGGTTTCCTTCATTTCTTCCCATGCGTAGCCACTCACCATGTTTCTCCTTGATGTGCACGACAACGTGATGTATTCTTCTTCTCCCACCCGTGGCCACGTGATGCTTTTCTCTTTCTCACCCACCACCACGTACTGCTCTTTTCTTCTCACACATGGCCACGCACCCCTTTGTTCATAAAACACATGGCCACACATCCCTTTGTTCATAAAACACACGGCCATGTGTGTGTTTCCTCTTGGAAACACGTGGCCACAAGTGTGTTTCCTCTTGGAAACACGTGGCCACGTGTGTTTTTCCTCTTGGAAACACGTGGCCACGTGTGTTTTTCCTCTTGGAAACACACGGCCATGTGTGTGATTTCTTCACGACTTATTTGGACTGTTTATCTTATAAGTTGAGCTAGAGAACACCAAATTAAATGATTATTGTTGCGTTGGAAAATAGACTTCCATACCTACATTTAATATGAAGAAACCAAATCCTAAATCTGTTTCTAAATAGGTCATAATTCAGCATGAAATCATGATCAGTTTGCTGCCCAGTCACTAGGAGCAGACCTCAGTGTTTTGAAAATATCGGAAAATATAGAAATGATATCATTGTGATTTTTGATGTTTTAGAAACTAGAAACATAATGGAACAAGTTTGTAGAAGACTTGCTGAAAATTCCTTTTGTTAGGTCAAAAACTGCTAACAAGTCGAGCTCAAAAAACTCCCTATGACTATTCACGATTCGTGACATATGTTACTCGTGAACAAGTGCATGAGTCAAGAAGTTTACTCTCTTTCATGAGTAGTAACACTCCTCACGACTTGTGACACTTCCCTACTTCATCCAAATATAATTTTTAAGCCCTTTTGTGTCACCAAAGCTGGTCTAAACCTTTTTAAGTAACTTAAAAGCATCTTAAGCATAAAATAAAGATAAGTTGTGACACTAAACATGAGTAAATGAAGCGATATATGAGAATAAAGGTAGTAAATGAACACTAACATTGGAATACATGAAAGTGTTTACTTGTAATTGATTGTATTATAATGATTATACACATATGATTGGCTTTGCCCAAAAATATTTCATATTGATATTCCTTTACAATGACATGAGAATACAAGAACATAGCCTAATGATAATAAAAGAATAGGTACAAGGTTACATGTCCGAGTTAAAAGAAATGGGACATCATAATTTGCGTTAAATTATGAAACTATAAGAGCTTGATTACACTCAAGGTCATAAGTAGAAGTAATGATCAGCATTGATATATATGTAATAACATGCTCGCCTGTTCGCTCATGTCTATACTATATTATAATTAGCATATGCCCATCAGTAGTGTGCCAACAATTAAGATGAAATAATCTCACATAAGTTACCTAAGTATAAATGTTATAAGATGAAAAATACAAGTAAGATGATTGAAGTATATATGTGATTACGTTAGAGTGTATAATGTGTTATCTAGAACTTGATAGGCTATTAAAGTTAATCGAGGAATTAAATATGAACAAGTGATGACCTTAAGCTATAGATGAACCTATTTATTTTATTATATGGACCATAAATGCATGAGCTTTGTTTCAAGTGATTATGTATTGATGTGGGCTATGATGACGTGTGAAAGCTACTCACGATAGATGGTAACAAGGTACGCCATTGAGAATTATTAATGAGTTAGGTAAGTCAATGTTTGATAATTGATTCAACAATGCTATGATGAGTAGTTTGATTCATAATGTGAGCAAATATGAGAATCCCAAAAGTATGAATTGCTATGATTATATATATGGACACGCTTAAGATATTATGAAGCTTTTTAGTTTTAAGAACTACACTTTCATAATTGCCTCATTGGCTTCTTGCATAATTATAAGTATGGCAAGATAGATCGATGGAAGTAATGTTTTATATGTTTGCATTATAATGTAAACCACTACGGTGAGTATGAATGATGTTGATGCTCTATGTGATGACATGACTTGTATCCATGTGTAATGAAACTTAGAGCTCAATATTGATGTATGATATGAATGATGATGCATATTTTTTTTTATGAAAAGTGGCTTTAAGCCAAACGATGTGCTAGGTAAAGAAGGATATGTTAAATTAAAGATTTTCTTAAGTGCTTAAGCCTGCGAGTCATTGTTTAGCTGTGGATTAGATAGGTATTCCTAGAGGGATACAGTTGCAGCTGCCATAGTTGACCCCGTTTGGGTCTATCGTTTATTCCTTGATGGAACCATTATTTGACCCCGTTTTGGTCCATTGTTTGATATCTTTGGATATCCATAGTTTGATACCTTCGGGTATCCATTGTTCCCATTATTCACCCTTTGAACTAGTACTCAGGCAGGCTATTGAAGATGATAAAATGTACTAAGATAAAGTAAATCATACATCAATTTCTTCATATACGTAAGGTCAACACGATGAATGGCCTATTAAATTGCTTATCATGATTTCTTTTGCTATAAATCGTTTGAATGAAATGAAATTATTGGAATGTATATTTATGAGAGTTAAATTGCCATGCTTTGATAGAATGCATATAATGTTATAATAAGAGCTACTTGGCCTATAACATATACAATGAGTTTCATATGCTTTGGAAACTATAAAACATATTATAAAACTATCTCTATGAAATGAAATGCTATATTCATTATGATATGATTTTGATATATCACATCTCTTATGTGGAAATTATGACATGTTTACACATGGTATGAAGACTTTGTCTGTTAGTCATGGTGTGTAATACATATTCATTAAAATGGCATGCAAACCCGTTAGTATGCATATGAACACTTACACAGGTATATACATATGTATGATTCTGATATAATCCAAAGTGCAAATCATGATATATATTATAATGGTGTATGATGTTTAAAGTAAAATGATGGGATATCATTGCAGGATAAGTTGTATGAACCTGAAATGACAATTGTATAACGATATATAAAGAAATCATGTCTGACCATAACTCTATGACTGTTTCATGGCATAAGCACCCCATGTGCATGGATTAATGCAGAATGCATAACTTATGTAACAATATGATTAATGTCTTAAGTCAAAGTTTTGTATTATCAGCAAGTGGATGTCTGAATTATGACAAGTAGTAAGGATCGAAAGGGAATGAATAAAGCTAGTTTAAAGAAAGAGAAAGAGTAAGATGATGATAGTAATTTGACAGGATTCGAGAAAAGATAATTTTCGGACTACTCTAGACATAAAGTAAATATAGTATTCTTAATAATTTGGACTTCCCAAAAATGTTCATTATAAAGTGATCAATGCAATAGATTTAGATGTTATTCTGTGTTACTGTGAAAATTATAAGAAATGAGATGAATTATGGTAAGAAGTTATCTTTAGAGTTTTGGTCCCCACTAAGCTTTATAGCTTAGCACGGGTTTGTTATCCATGCAGGTTTCCAAGATAAGTTCTAGAGGATCAGGCAAGATGCAGTTGCCTTAAAGGATTTCAAGATACTTGAAGGCCATTTATGTTATTATTATTTATCAATAAGCTCCATTATTTTTATTGTGGCATGTAATATTGGCCTGTCTTATTATTATTATTATTATTATTATTATTATTATTATTATTATTATTATTGCCTAGTCTTTAATAGGTTTATGATGATGATGATGATGATTGATGATTAATGATTATCCATGGTTAAGGAATTAGGGTGTTACAAACCAAGTCACTTAATCCTACCAAAATGTATATCTTCTCTCTCCAACATGCAAAGCTCTAGAATTTAAAATGGAAGGAGAAGTCTCCTTTAGCTCCTTCAATTTCTTGCATGTTAAAAATCTAACCCCTCTCATTTCTTTATTTCAACTCTAGCCCTCAAGTTATCTTTCTTCATTAATTACACCCTTATCTTAATTTGCTAAATAATTCATATACATCACATAAAGTAAAACTACTACTTTACCCCTTTATATAACCCTAATTTGATTTTACTAATAATTAACCTTTAATCTATAATAATAACATAGTAATCAAGCATTTTCTACTAGGGTGAAAGTTAGGGCCTTACAGATAGAGACAATGACACCTGTAATTAGTCTTCATCACCTCGACAACAAGATAAAGGGGGAGTTAATTCAAGCAAAAAGGCTTTCGTTGGAGTCATTCATGTCATTAGGGGGTTGTAAACATTATAATGTTTTTTATGATTCTAAAAAGCACAAGGACAAAGAAGTATTCTTCCTAGGTTCTAGTCTACTAGTTTCCATTTACATTATTTAGTTCTTAGTAATTGATGGTGCTTCTATTCAATAGCCGTACATAGATACCCTAGTAGTTTAAGCCTTTATCCAAAACTATTTAGTCTAGTGTATTCTAGTAGATATACGAAGTGCAATCAACTTGATTAATTTACAAGCTTTCAAGGCATTTAGGATGTCAGCCAATTTCTTAGAAATTGTTTACGTATCATTGATCGGTATATCTGGACAGCTAGTCAAGGTAAAAGATTCAATCAACCTATCTCTCCAGCTTAGGGATGAAACAATAGTTTGAACGTGTATAACCTACTTTATGGTGGTAAACATGCCTCTCTCATACAATACTATTTTTGACTGACCTCTTTTGGTCGCAAGAAGCTTATATTTCTATGTGGAAATTATTGCCCAAAGTTTTAGCCTAGGTAATTTGGGGTAATCAATGAGTAACATGGGAAACTTATGTTACCATGTTGAAAGAAGCCAATCAAGCATTGCCGCTTGACACTTTGGATGTTCCATCAGATGTAGCTTGAAAGGTTGAGCCCATCAACTTACTTGAAAAGGTCGAGCTCATACTAGAGAAGAAAGTAAAAGTAGCCTCTGTCAAAACTGGCTCAGAGAAGGATGTAACTCAGTGCCATGCTCTCGTCCTTCATTGATGTGTTCTCTTGGTAGCCCTTAGATATCATAAGCATATCTCTTAAGGTAAAGTCTTATTCACTTAACATTCAGTCTTACTATAAGCATGTAAAGTAGAAAAAGTGCAATCACACTCCTAAGCATTAACTGGTTATGGTTGAAGAGATAAACACTTTACTGAAGAATGGGTTCATTCGAGAGTTATTTTACCCCGAATTGGTTATCAAATACAGTCTTAGTTAAAAAAGATAATAGGAAATGGTAGATGTGTGTTGACTTCACTAACCTAAATAAGGCTTGTCCCAAGGACAGCTACCAACTTCCTAACATTGATCTTTTATTTGATTCCATAGTTGGGTTTGAAGAGTATAACTTCTTGGATGGTCTGGTGGGCTATCATTAGATCCCAATAAATCCAGTAGATGAAGAGAAGATTGATTTATCACTCACCGAGCTATTTACTATTATCGGGGTCATGCCTTTTGATCTTAAAAATGCTAGAACCACTTATCAAAAACTTATGAATAAGCTCTTTGCTAATCATCTCATTTATAATATGGAGGTCTATGTTGATTACATGATTGTGAAAAGCAAAAAATTAGTAGACTTGCTTATTAAAACTATAGAAAGCTTCTCCCTTAGGTAGTTCGGTCTCAAACTTAATCCTAAAAAGTGCACCTTTGGCATGTAGTTCGACAAGTTTTAGGTTTATGTTTCTAAGAGGGGAATTGAGGCCAATTTAATGAAAATCTAGGCTATTCTGGAGATAGTGTAACACCCCAATTTTACATCTATCATGCATATTGAGTTACAGAGCATAAAAATCACCCTAGGTTAAATTTTGGAAAAATCAGAGTTGAATAGGGCAAGAAAATACGATAACAAGTATAAATGGGTAATTGTATCAGGACCAAAAAACCCGAGACAGGGGACCTAACGAACAGTGTAACCCGAGACTAAGACATGAAAGTACAGGTTAAGCAGAGTCTAACGGTATAATTTGAGGAGAAACTGAGGTCAAATAGGCCTCTAAATAAGCAAATAAAGGAAAATTTCACAAGTCTACATAGGATTGACCAAAACTTTGATCGAGCGATTGAGGGACCTAGAGATCTCTGATTGCTCCCATATTTCATATACACCATATAAATAATGGAAAGACACCCCAGGAACTGAAAAATAGTAATTCTGATAATTTTGAAATTTTGGATTTTGGACTGGCTACGCAGGCTGCTGGGGCCAGAAGTATACCAAAATGATGTTGGAATGAGATGAAATTTTTACCACATGTTCTTGAATATATAAGGACACTCAGATAGAAATTTTAGGAAAATTTGATATTGGGAACGAAAATTCATATTTTGGGGTGCAAAACCGACATCGGGTCATTTGGAGGGTTAAACCCAAGAATTTGACCATGAGAAGGTATATGGGTTACTAATATGGATCCATGATCAGGTATGAGTGAGCCTGCACTAGTAGGATAAGCCTAACTTGGTGTATGGGTAACAAGTGACAAAAATTAGGGCCCTTGGATTTAATAGTTAATGAATGAATCTTGGCCATCCATTTTACATATAAATAGGCCATCAGATAGGGGTTATAAAAATCTAAAACTCCTTCAAAACTTTGTACATTTTCCCCTTCTTTTCTTCAAAATCTGAACTTTTCTTTTATTGTCCTCTCCTCCATTTTTCTTCATCTCAAGCTTTCTCTCTCTAAACTACAGGCTTTAATCATAACTTAATACTCACAAATTGATCCCATTTAACCTAGAAAAGGATTTTTACTAAAAGGAGGCCAAGAAATTAGGGATTTAAGGTAAGAACCCTAAGGTGAAATTTTGTGATTTCATAAGTTTTAGGTGGAATTTGAAGGGAAAAATCCATAGGCATATATAATTGGGCTAGAGGATTATAGTAGTGACTTTAAAGTAATTAAAAACATGTTGATAAGTGCGAATTATACTATATTTTTATTATATTTTTAGGTGTTTAATTGAGTCAAGTTAGTCTTAATTAGTTGATTTTTGGTTTAATTATTTAGTTTATGTGTTTTTAGGATTGATTTTTAATTTTGGTGTTTTTCAGAGCCAAATTAAAGAGAAAAGGGCCTAAAGTGCAAAAAGGAGAAAGTTAGGGGTAAATTTTGACTTAAAGGGAAATATGGCTTTCTCTTGAGGGAGGTAGCCATGAATCACTCAGCTGAGTGATTTGGCACTCTCTAGTGTGAAAATTTCACTCACCCAAGCAAAGAGTAAGTGAAATGCAGTAGAAAGTCACTCTTCCAAGCATAAAGTCCAGTCTCCCGAGCACAATGGCCACTCTTTTAAGCATTAAAGTCACTCTCTCGAGCATCAAAGTCACTCTCCCGAGCCAATTTTGCCTATTGACCTTGAAATTGAGAGGACATTCCATAGGATTAGGAGGTTAAGGCAAAAAAAGATGAATTTAGAGGAGCAAAAATAGAATAACCTTAACAACCTTAATAATCATCCCCTCCTTAACCCACCAATGGATTATCAATATCCTAGGATAGAAGGGCAAATTAACCCAGCTCAAGGGGATAGGTTTAGGCCTAGACCATTATAGATTATGCCATACCTAGGTGGAATGGGGATCATAGAACTATTAGGATTCCTCACAACCAACATTTTGAGATAAAACCGGCCACCATAACCATGGTCCAAAAGAATCAGCTCTCTGGATCAAAAATAGAAGACCTAGGTCAACATTTAGACATATTCCTAGAAATCAGTGATACAGTTCAAAAACCCAATGTGTCTATGGATGCCATTAGACTTAAGCTATTCCCATTTACTCTCATTGGTAAGGCAAGGGACTGGTTCCAAATGTTTCTAAGCCAATTAATTCAGTCATGGCAACAAATGCAGGAAAAATTCTTTTGCTATTTCTTCCTGTTGGAATTTAACGGTTACATGCATCACATACATGAGCGGAATTTTAAATTTTTTTTAACCATTAGATCTGATCTTGCCATGAATACACAATATAACTATATGAGAATAAGAAAAATCACCTTTGATTTTTGTTGAACAGTTGATTTTACTTCGCACCGGGTTGTCGCAAACCACAGTGTCCAAAATCGAACACCTCCAATGAATAATCCACACTAGAGAGGGGTAAATTGAACCAAAAAATTAGTGTTCAACTAGGGCTGGCCTAAATTCCAAGAAGCTAGCTTGGAGTTGGCACAAAAAGGGAGAGAGAATAAAGAAAAAGACTTTCCTTTTGTTTTAATCACTTAACCCTAATTCTCATTAGTTGGCCTTTTATAGTTAGGTTAAAATTCCAACTCCTTAATGAGATTGGGCTCTTTAAAATTGCTGGAGAATTATTAATTGGGCCTCTGGAATTAATTATAATCATTTGGGCTTAATTAAATCCAATTTAAACCTTTTCATAAAAGTCTATGCACAAAATCCACAAACTAGGCCCTTTGTGTATCTAATTGAATTTAAATACCCAAATGGATTCCAAATCCAACCAAATTAAATATGTAAGTTCCATAACACTTATGTAACATATATAAATTAATTTGGTCCAAGAAAAAGCCCTCTAAGCCCTTCTGTATGGAGTTGGCGTGTGGCCCTCTTTTGGAGGGCTTCCTCCAACTTCTTCATTCCTTTGGCCCTTTATAATTTCTCCAATGGACCTATTAATTATTATATCAGTCCTATAACACTTATAGTAGTCTTATAACACTTATAAGATAATAATAATTAATCATAAAATACATTATTTCAATTAGGTCCAATTTTGCAGAACATTTCTCAAAAGTTCCACGGACAATTTTATTTGATCATAATTAATTAAACTCTTTAATTAATTATTATCTTATTCACTTCTCTACCTTCATAATAATATCAAATATTATTATCCTTGTTATTTTACCATTTTACCCTTTTCTCTATATGTGTGTGACCTATTGGGTTCCTGTCTATGTTGGCAGTATAATATGTAATTGTGAGTTCTATTCAAAACTCACATGATTTAAACTCCTTTAAATCATCTTATCAATCCCTATTGATACTTTTGATACATCATTATACAAGTCATGATTGGCCTCTAGCTAGGCATCATGACTATCCAAATGTCAGGAAAGTCATGTGGTTTGACTGTACCTTTCCATAGAAACAGTTACCGTGCAATTACTCCTTTCACCACTCTTATCTCAATTAGATTCTGAGTATGGATTTCTGTCAACTCATATAAATCTAATTATGTATGTTCTATTAATTTAACCATTGTTCCTGAAATGCCCTTCATGGATCTCCATCCATCTCGGCATATTACTCTGGCCAGAGATTCACTGAACAAGGCAATTATAGAATCATGTGAGATAACTTCCCTTGTTAAATCTAGGATGGTGAATCCTTTGTCAATCACTCAACTATCTTCAAGTAGGTCATGATATACCCAATCTCCTAACTATATTCACTCCCAGTTGGAAGTAATCAGTTATGGAGTCAAAGTATACCACTTGCTACTTAAGATAACTTTGGTGATCTCAAGTCTAAGGATACTTGTACAACCGCTATGAAGAGATTCCTCACTGATATAGATTTAATATCCATGTGAGGATTCTCTATGCAGGTCTCCAATGAACTTGTTCTTCTAACAAGCATCCACATGTTAGCTTTGATTATCTTTCATAATCACAGTTATGAGAACCACTGCTTGAACCATTCAAGAAGCATAACATGTGCTAGTCTGTCCGAATTAACAATGTCCTATCTTGTTAATTCTATGACTAGGGATATTTAGATATTAAGACATTTGTATGCAATAGACATCTCACATCATGAACACCTTTCATGATTGCCTTTGCACTGTGTTTATAATATCTAGGACTTCATTTATTAATTTAAGATTTACAAACTCATGTATTCAAACATAGCATTAATAAATGAATGATGCCTTTTATTAAGAATATAAATTTCATACATATGAAAAACATCCCTATTACATGGGCTCTAGGGCATACTCTCTAACACTTCCCTCCTACCAAAACTGCTAGTATTAGGAATAACATTCATAATTTCTATCAATTATATGAGAAACCATTCCATGAAGCTTGGAAAAGATTTAGGAGACTCCTAAAAAGTTGTACATACCATGAAATTGCTATTCATAAACTAATGTCTATTTTTTATATAGGTGTGAATCAGTCTACTAGATCTCTCATAGATGCAGCTTCAAATGGAAGTTTCATAAACAAGATCTTCGAAGAAGGTTTCCTACTGTTGGATGAGATGGCCACCAATGATGTTTAGTGGGCATGTGTAAAGACCATATAGAAAAAGCAACCTATACACAGTATGGATGAGGTATCCATGTTAAGGGCACAATTAGATGCATTGAAAAAGTAAGTAAGTGGTTTACAAGTTAAAAATGTGTCATTTTTATCTTATGCTGGATCACATGGAGCATCTGAGAATAAGGAGAATGTAGGAACATTAGTAAAGGAAGTAAATGCATTGAATCCTTATAGTAATACTTATAATCCTGGGTAGAGAAATCACTCTAATTTTTCATGGAGAGAAGGAAATAATGCATCTTCATCTAGTAATCAACCTAGGGCTCCATTTAATCAGAATATAATCTCCCATAGCAATAGCCACCCATCTAACCAAGCATCTACATATCAACCCTTAGGTTTTCAAGCTAGACCTCAACCCACACAAGATAGAAAGCCCAATTTAGAGGAAATGTTTGCCAATTTTATGAATGTCCAAAATAATTTCATGGCTAATCAGGATGCTACATGGAAATCACAAGAAATTTTGATGAGAAATCAAGATGCTTCTATTAGAAATCTAGAAAATCAAGTAGGGCAACTTGCTAACTCTATCTCAAATAGGACACATGGCACTTTTCCATCTAATGTTGACAGGAATCCAAAGGAGGAAGTCAAGGTAATTATCTTAAGAAGTGGAAAAGAGGTGAAAGAAGTTGAAAATGGTAAGCATTCTTCGGATTTGATGGAACCGACACCGGAGGTAAGTATTTCTGAACCAAAACACGAAAAATCACTTATTATTGAGAAGAACAAAGGTAAGGAGAAATTGGTTTCTACTGTGCTTGATGAGTCTAAATTACCTTACCCATCACTAGCTAGGAAGGAAAAGCATAATAAACAGCTAACTAGATTTTTAGACATGTTTAAAAAGTTACATGTAAATTTACCATTTACTGAAGCTTTGTTACATATGCCAAAATATGCTAAGTTTATGAAAGAATTATGTTTGAATAAGAAAAAGCTAGAGGCATAGGAATGATTCAATCAGAAAATTGTAGTGCAATTTTAATGAACAAAATCCCTGAAAAACTAGAAGATCCTGGTAGTTTCACATTACCATGTGAATAAGGAGGGAATTTTGTTGGACATGCATTATGTGATTTGGGTACTAGTATTAATTTAATACCCTATTCAATTTGTAGGAAATTTAATTTAGGTGACATCAAGAAAACCCAACTGATACTATAATTGGCGGATAGATCGATAAAAAGACCTAAAGGTATTATTGAGAATTTATTGGTGAAAATGGGAAACTTTATATTCCTAGTTGATTTTGTAGTCATGGATATGGAGGAGGATCGGAAGGTACCTTTGATAGTAGGAAGGCCATTTTTGAATACTGTAAAGGCTTTAATAGATATGCATGGACAAACATTTACCTTAAGATTCAATGAGGAGGAAATGGTTTTCAATGTGAATAAAGTAATGAAGCATCCTTCCTATGATTTTGAAGACTTTATTTACTTCATAGATGGTATTCAATAATGTGTAGAGGAAAAACAAGAGGAAATTTTACTAAATGATGTGCTTAAGAATTGTTTAATGAATCTAAGGGATGAAAAAGAGGTGGAAAAGACATAAAAAGAACTAATAAAGGAACTGGAAAAAGAACATGAAGAGGAAGGATTAAAAGAGGATGAACCATCCCCTTCTAAGGGAGATTCTGAACTCAAAACTCTTCCCTCTCATTTAAAATATGTATTTTTAGAAAATAATGCAAAACCAATAATCATATTTTCACTTTTGACAGGTTTGGAAGAAGAAATGCTTATTGAAGTATTGAGAAAGCATGAAAGAGCCATAGGTTGAGAGACAACTAATTTGAAGGGAATCAACCCCAGTTATTGTACACATCGAATCCGTATGGAAAATGATTTCAAACTAGTCGTACAACCACAAAGGAGATTGAATCCAGCTATGCAAGAAGTGGTGAAAAAAGAGGTACTAAAATTACTCGTTGCAGGTATTATCTATCCCATTTCTGATAGTAGTTGGGTTAGTTCGGTTCAATGTGTACCTAAAATGACTGTAGTAATCAATGAAAATAATGAACTTATCCCAACACACACAGTGACAGGATTGAGAGTATGTATAAACTATAGGAGATTGAATAATGCCACAAGAAAGGATCACTTTCCTTTACCATTTATTGACCAAATGCTAGAAAGATTGGCATAAAATAAATTTTACTATTTTTTAGATGGATATTCGGAATATATGCAAATTTCTATTGCCTCGGAAGACCAAGAAAAGACCATATTCACATGTCCTTATAGTACATTTATATATAGGAGAATGCCATTTGGTCTTTGTAATGCCCCTACCACATTTCAAAGATGCATGATGTCTATTTTTCATAATTTTATTGAGAAATTCATGGAGGTCTTTATGGATGATTTTACATTTTATGGACGTGATTTTGAGTCATGTTTGTCTAATCTTGCATTGATCTTAGAAAGGTGTCAAGAAACCAATCTTATTCTAAATTGGGAAAAATGTCACTTTATGGTAAGAGAAGGGATAATGTGAGGCCATAAGATCTTTAAGAAAGGGATTGAGGTGGATAGAGCTAAAATCGATGTTATTGATAAATTACCTTCCCCGACTAATGTTAAAGGAGTTAGAAGTTTTCTTGGTCATGCTGGGTTTTATTGTCGATTCATTAAGGACTTTTTTAAAATTGCTAAACCACTTTTTAATTTTTTGATAAAAGATATTGCATTTAACTTTGATGATAAGTGTTTATAGGCATTTAACATATTGAAGCAAAGGTTAATCATGGCACCGGTCATAGCATCACTAGATTGGAGCTTATCATTTGAGATCATGTGTGATGCTAGTGACTATGCTGTAGGAGCGATTTTAGCGTAGTGAAAGGAGAAAGTCTTTTATACTATCTATTATGTAAGTCATACTCTTATCGAGACTCAAGTTAATTATACAACCATGGAGAAGGAATTTTTAGCAATTGTGTTTTCTTTTGAAAAATTTAGACCCTCTCTCCTTGGATCTAAGGTCACTATGTGGTAAGATCATGCGGCATTGAGGCACCTTTTTGCAAAGAAGGATTCCAAACCAAGACTCATTAGATGGGTTTTGCTTTTATAAGATATTGATATGGAAATTAAAGATAAGAAAGGAGCTAAAAATTTTGTGGCAGACCATTTATCGAGATTGGATCACGATAATATTAAAAAGGGGGAAATTTTTGACTTATTTCCTGATGAACGTATTTGTACTATTTATGCTTGTGAAAATTTGGTTCCTTTGTATGCTAATTAGCTTATTTCTTGCAGGAGGATACCTTCCAAAAGACTTTACTTGGCAACAAAAGAAAAAGCTTCAAGCAGATGCAAGACATTATCTTTGGGATGACTCGTATTTAATAAAAATTTGTCCAGATCAAATGCTTCGAAGATGTGTTCTAGAAGAAGAACAAGAAGATATGGTGAAGCAATGTCATGGAGGAGAAGTGGGAGGTCACCATGGAGCAAACCACACGATACAAAAAATTCTTCAGTCACGTTTCTTTTGGCCTTCTCTTTTCTCTAATGCTAAGTCTTTCATAAAAGTTTGTGATAGGTATTAACGTGTGGGGAATATATCTAAGAGGGATGAGATGCCTATGAATAATATGTTAGAAGTTGAGATTTTTGATGTTTAGGGAATTGATTTCATGGGGCCATTTCCAAACTCTTTTGGATTTGAATATATTTTAGTATCTGTGGATTATGTTAGCAAATGGGTAGAAGCAATAACTACTAGAACATGTGATATAAAAGTGGTGCTTGAATTCTTTAGGCAGAATATTTTAACTAGGTTTGGAACATTAAGGGCTATTATATGTGATGGGGGTAAACATTTTGTCAATTATCAATTCAAAGCATTGCTTAAAAAATTTGGTGTAAAGCATAAGATAACTACCCCATATCATCCTCAAGCAAATGAGCAAGTTAAAGTGTCTAATAGGGAGTTGAAATCAATTTTGAAAAAAACAGTAAATAATTCAAGAAAAGATTGGTCTAAAAAATTAGATGAGGCTCTTTGGGCCTATAGAACTGCATTTGAAACCTCTATAGGCTTGTCTCCATATAGATTAGTTTTTGGGAAAGCGTGTCATCTTTCGGTTGAATTAGAACATAAAGCTTATTGGGCTATCAAATTGTTAAATTTTGATTTGAGGCATGCAAGAGATAAGAGAAAGTTACAGCTCAATGAACTAGACGAATTTCGACAGTTGTCTTATAACAATGCAACTTTGTACAATGAGAAAACCAAGTAGTGGCATGATAAGAAACTTAATCACAAGGAATTTGCTCCTGGCATGATGGTTTTGGTTAATAACTTTATGATCCTAATATGTCTAAAAGCCTAAGATGTGATATTGGTATGAGTTCATATACAAATTAAGCAAATAAGGCTTATGTTTGAAGCAATTGAAAGGTGGGTGTTTGATAATGTATTAAGTGTAATTATAAATATGTTGAGAGTGATTTGATTTGAGGATGCACAACAAATGTGAATGCAGATATTTTAAGTTGCTAATTTAGTGCTGACAAGGTAAATTTTTGAAGAAGAGGTTTAGCATAAGCAAAACTTTGGATGGAGGGCTTAAATCATGAAAGACTACTTTTCTCGTAGGGGAATAGCCTTGGGTCACTCGGTCGAGTGACTCTGGTCACTCTCCCGAGTGCCTGGCCACTCTCCTGAGTGAAATTACACTCTCTTTAGTGTTTTATGTTTTTGTTAGGCTTTAAAAGGCAGCCCCTGATCACTCTCCCGAGTTGGTATGCCACTCTTCCGAGTAAAGTTTTAAGATGAAACGATGTAGGAATTTTTGAAGCACTGTTTTGTCCTTTTGGAAGCCGAGAGGACCCACTCAGCCGAGTGAAATTTCACTCACCTGAGTGGTCTCTCTTTGTAAATCCACTCCCCCTATTTTCTTCCTCACTTTTGCACACACCATTTCACTTACTCTCTCACTCACCCAATGAGCAATTTTCACTCGCCCGAGTACTTTTATTTCAAGTCAAAGTTTTGCATCTTTGTTGTTTCCATCTGTTTAAGTAAGTACTCTTTAATTTTCAAGTTTGGTTTTTCAATTGTAAAATTGCTTAATTTTGCTTGAAATTGATGTACCTTAGGGTTGTTTACACTTAGAATTTGCGCTTGAAATTGTATTGCTATTCCATTTCTTTTCATATGAGCTTATAGATAGTATGCTAGTAATGGATATATTCATTTTTGGTGTCAATTGAATTGTAATTTGATCTTTAATTAGCTTATGCAACATGTGCCCACAAGGTGTTTGTTGAATTGCTCCAAAGAATACAATTTCATTTTTAGCTTGATTTTGTTTAGCAATTGCCATGTTAATTTGAATCCACCTTTGACTATATCATTTTCTCTACATCTTGGTTCATTTATCTCACTGTTTCACATGCTTTAGTGGTTGATTTTAATCACATTTTTCTTTAAGCTCTCATGTGCTACATTATACTTTTTCTTTCTATATTTGAATTGTGATTATTGCTTATTTGGGTTCTTTCTTATGTAGTGGCTCCTAAGAAAGCTCAGCATGCTGAAGCTTCTAGCTCCTCCAGATCATGCACCCCCGTATATGTGGACAAAGGAAAACACTCAATGTATGAACACTTTAGTACTTGTACATATGTGAAGCCTGGCTATTTGAGTGATCTCTTTCTAGATATAGCTGATGGCAATATGTGGAATGAGATTTCACCGCTAATTAACAACATAGTGTGGATGACATTTGTTGAGAAGAAACCACAGGTGTATCCCTCCATTGCATGATATTTTCTTTATAAATTTGAGTGCTATTTCAAGGGAGAATGAGATCTTGGCACGGTAAACTTCAAATTGGGAAGGAAGGGATATACCATGAATTTTCCACAATTTATAGCATGCTTAGGTTTTCCACCAAATGCCATTGGAGAATCACCTAATGCTACCTCGTAATGAGAAATTGTGAGAGATCTAGTTGATCTGGCGCCATGGAGAGGAGGCCGAATTAAATGTCACTCTTTGAGGAGTCATGCCTTGCATATCCTTCATAGGTATTTATCAATTAACATTTTTAATTGTCTTGGTGGTCTTAGTGCAGTGAATTCCATGGAGGTTATGATGTTATGATGCATGGTTAAAGGCATTCCTATTAATGGTGCATTGGTTATTGAAAGAAGATAAAGAACCTACAGAAGAAACCACCCATTGTTAAGGATATCTCCATTGGTTGGATAGCCACCATTATGGCCAATGCAGTCCATCATATAGATTTAGGCAATCCAGTTGCAGGAGAGCTCGAGTACATTGATTATTTTATGCTGAAGTGCATGAAGATTCTATCTCTTACACCTTGGTGACACTGGACTACTAGAGAAGAATACTTGAATGAAAATGGGATTCAAATTCTTGACCACCAAGAGGAAGAACATGCGGCATAAGAGGAGCACCAAATGGCACCACAAGCTAAAGCTGCTGCTAATCTCCAGATGATTGATCTTTTAAATTGGATTAATATTCATTTTGGATAGCCACCATTATGGCCAATGCAGTCCACCATATAGATTTAGGTCATCCACTTGCAGGAGAGCTCGAGTACATTGATTATTCTATGCTGAAGTGTATGAAGATTCTATGTCTTACACCTCGGTGATGTTGGACTACTAGAGAAGAATACTTGAATGAAAATGGGATTCAAGTTCCTGACCACCAAGAGGAAGAACATGCAGCAGAAGAGGAGCACTAAGTGGCACCACAAGTTAAAGTTGCTCCTAATCTCCAGATGATTGATCTTTTAAATCAGATTAATATTCATTTAGATAACCTACAAGGCAGAATGGGCACAATCTAGGAAAGCATCGATGAACAGAGACAGGATTTTTGAGCATTTTGTTGATAGCTTTTGGTGGAGATTTCCACCACCACCTCTACCACCAGAGTAATTTGCTAAGTACAGTAAGATTTTGAAGGGGGGGGGGTGGAGCTTACTCAAGCTCAATTTTGTCCAGAAAGTAGAAAAATTTTTACTCATCTTTTATGAATGAAATGTTTTTTGCGTTTTTGTAATTTTTGTTTTAGTTTTAGTTTTGTTCTTTTGTTTTAAGTTTCTTGTTATAATAATTTATTGACTGGTGTCTAGCAAGTGTACTAGATCGGCTAGTAATATAGGAAAATAAAGATTAAGATCCCAAATATCGAACCCAAGGGAAACTTGTGTGTGTATGAACATATTTTAAGCTTTGGAATGAAAAATATGTGAAGAGAGAAGAGATCCCCAAAAGTCATGATGCAAAATAAAAAGTGGAATCAAAGCGATTGATTTGAAATAAATAACAAGAATAAATTAAAAAAGGGACAATCAATATTTAGAAGCAACTTTCACTAAGAGACTATCCTCCTTAACCTTTTATTGCAATGACTTAAATTCTTAAAAACGAAAGTAATTATGGAAAACTAGATGAATAAGACCTGATACCTTGAATTAAGAATATCTTTCTTGATTATCAAACTCCCTGTTAAGAACAATTTAACATTCAGCATAACAATGTAGTTAACTTCTATACTTTCATTAAACTCTTTTTTAAGAAAATTCAATTCCAGTTTATTCTCGGTTCCTCCTTTCTTAATATTAATCAAAATTACCAAAACATAATCATCTCAAAATAAAATATGCATTGATTCAAAAGATTAATTCAAGAATATGCAAATCTTTTAATGATGCTTAAATCGGCTCTTAGTTATTCAAACTAATAAACCAACAATCAACTAGACATAGTCAAAGATAAGAATATGCTTAAAACCGAGAAATAATTAACTTGAGTTAGCATTAAAGCTCAATTAAGTCGTCACAACAAAAGATTAAGGATTCAAGAATCCTTAGCAAAAGTTAAGAAAAATTACTCACACCTTATAATTGAAAGCTAAAATTGAATTGAAAGAAAATTACAGAAACGTAAATTAACTATAGATTCTAACATAACAACTAAAGACTATCTCCCTTCCTCTGTGCTTGAGTCTTCCTTTTATAGGTAAAGCAAAAGCAACCAAATGAGAAGTTTTAATTCTCTTTAACTTCCTAAACCGAGCAATAACAGACTTCCTAATTTGGCAGAAGACTTTCTCTTTCAGCAAAACTCCCTTGAACTGGTGGAATGAGACTTAAAACTACCAAATAACCATGTTTTTATCTTCACAAAAGGGAATTCAGTAGAATCACTTTGTGATTCCATTGAATAGGCTTCCTTCTCTTCCTTTAAAAGAGCCATTCGGTAGAATCACAAAGTGATTCCACTGAATGGTCCTTTACAAGACTCCATATGAAGAAAACTTCAATGTTTAGTTTTTGCTCTTGCCAAATTCACCTTTTAGTCCTTCAACTTTTACTTTTTATTTTAATTTTACACCTAAAAACATAAATAAACACAATTAAGCTCTCAAAACACAAATTAAACAAATTAAACTCTAAATTAACTAAAATGCTAAAAAAAACAAACTCAATAAACTAACTAAAAACATTAAAAAACATAATCAAAATGCACACTTATCAAATATCCCACACTTATCCTTTACTTGCCCTCAAGAAGACTTGAACCAACCACATTCTCACATTTATCAAACTTTAACTAAGAAATATGCAATTCAAAATTAAGTTTAGCATTTAACAAGAGCACTTAACAAAATTTCAATCAGAATAGCTTTAAACAAAACAATATAAGCTAGTTTCCTTGTGTGTGTGCAAGACCAAAACATTTTAATCTCTTTTCTAAACCAAAACACCAATGCAATTACATAACCAAGCTTTAGAATGAATGTACACCTAAATGTACAAATGGTTTCGCACTTGAAACTCTAGAAACACCATAGGCCTCTCCTTTAGCACCGAAACTTGAAGGTCATCTCCGTTAAAACAACTCAAAAGCAACTTAAAATCACATAGGTCTTTTAATGGTTGTAATAGGGCTAAGGTAGCGGATAATAAAGAGAAGATAAAAGGTATTAAAAAAGAGTTAGCCATTTAATGCCTTAAACGAATCAATGCTTCATATTCACAACTCTTGTCCCTAAATTATTGTACTTGCTAAGAATAGTTAAGAATAAGACTACAATTCTTTAATAGAAGAAGAAAACTAAAATTTGCAACAATTACCCCACACTTAAGAACTTGCCATAAATTGTATTATTTTCAATCTTTCTTTCTTTCTTTCTTTCGTTCTTTCTTTATTTCTCTTTCTCTTTCTTTTTCTTCTTTTTTTCTAATTATTTAACTTAGGGGCACAAAAACGTGATTTCAAAACTAACTTCTTCTATTAATCCCACTTACTTGTTATTCCCAATAAAGAGCCAATCATATTTCCATTAATCTATCCAAAGCTAAAGTGGCAACTCTATTAAGGGAAGATAAAGGCTTGTAGGTTATATAATACTTAATGAGGTAGCAAGAAAATAATTAATGTGACATGCATTAAGCATGTCTTTTTAAGCTCAAAGTGGGTTAATAATGGTCAACAATATGTATTAGGGTAGGAAAAAAGTCTAAATTAAGCTCAATAAGAAAAATTGCCTAGATCATTTTCTAAGTTGCAATGAGTTGTCTCTATGCTTCAAAGGGTGATGAGGAAGGTTCTAGTATTTTCAAAATTCCTTTACTCAACTATTTGAATGCATTGATTTTTCTTTAAGTTCAAAAACTGGTCTATTGTGCTCAAAATTTTGGAAACTAACAAATATAAGCCAAGTTCAAATGCTATTCTAACTAAAATTCATTAAACAACTTACTTGTTCTACTGCTAACCTAAGAATTTTAACTCATGCACATTCTAAGTTTAGAGTTCAATATGTTCAAAATTTTGAGAACAACTGGGGCATACTAAAGTTTAAGTGAAAGTTCAAAGATAAAGTGCTTACACAAATTTAATAGTACTCAAAGTTAACAAAACAGTAAAAACACTTCAAACTAAAAAAACAAAAACTAAAGATTAAATGAAAGAGAGTGAAGAAAGTTTTAACTTCTTGTAAAATTGCTTTGGATAAGCTCTACCCCCTCTCGGAATGTTGCTGTCCATAGCAACTATCATCACTCAGTTGGTGGCAGCAGGAAGAGCTTCCAGAAATTGGTAGTGAACACTTCTAAATTGTGCTTCACTTCAAGAACGTGTTCCTGCAAACTGTCCATACGTCCCTCCAGCCTATTCATCCTAGAGTTCATTTGGGTGGTAAAAACCTGCAATTGATTAGATGGTGCCTGTGGTGGGGGTGTAGGGTTTTCAGGCTTAGATTTTGAGTCAGAAGTTTTAGCTCTATTTATGCTAATAGTAAGTTCATGAAGATATTCAACCCTATCTGACCAATGTCTTTATGGCTTTTTAATCAAAATCTTCATTCGAGCTAACATGGTATAATCCATGTAAGCTGGTTTTCCAATAGACTTCCTTGTATCCATGTAATTTATTGCTCTAGCCATAATTATGGCCACCCAACCTAGTGCTATTGCCTTAATTTTAATGCTCATTCGCTGTAACTCCTTAATTTTCTACCACAAAAGTACCGCCTTATTGATTCCGATTTCCTCAACCATACATCTTAGCAACATACATTCCTCATTATTAATGTTTCTTGGGCTTTCTAAACAACTAAATACAGTGATAGATGAGAACCTGTGAAGAATCCTAAAAGGATGACTTCCTAAAGCCCGAGCCTTAAGCTTGCTAGGTTTGTATTGGACTAGATTTTGAGATCTTGAATGAACTCCCAGTTCTCTTGCGGTGTAGCATTGAGTAGTTCACCTATTGCATTATCTGGGAAACCTAAATGGGCAGAAAATTCAGGGAACAACATGTAATAGGGTTTTCTCCCTAGCTTGAAACTTACAGTGAAGCACCCCCTATGCAACTACCCCATTAAACATGTATCATGAATACTATTAATCATGCTTATGCTACATGTTCATTTAATCATCATTTAGCCATTAATCATGCCATATGATTTTATATGCTTATATTCGTGCTACAAGTCTATTCCTGTTTTTCCTTTTTATACCTATTATCATGCATACTAAACTATATGAAGATTACTTTATGCATATCACATGCACACACATCTGTCTTAGCTTTACTACTAATGAGTTACAATATTCCACATAGGTTTTATACATATCATAAGATAACTGGCCCATATACAAAACATATGATAATTGTATTACAAAATATCCTACATCAAGGTTATAAGTCGATGGTTGGCCCTTCCTGATGCAGAGAACGTCCCTCAACAAAAGTCTTGCTATTTGAACCTACACGGATAAAATAACCCGTGCTAAGCTATAAAGCTTAGTGGGGAATATCTACAGATGGATGACCACTCACATAGGTCATCAAAACATACATATACAATATATACATATACTATAAACAACATGTCCAACATAGCATGGCAACAATAACATATACTTTAAAGCATAAAGCATATTCTCATGTGCATAACATTGTACCCAAAGAGTAACAAATATTCTCATATTCATAATTCATATAGACAGTAATTTTCCATGTAAACATATTCAAATAAAACATAATTCCTGTGGTAAAACAACATTATGATCCACAATATCAATCTTTAGTCAAATCACTTTAACTGTTTAATTTCTTTATCATTACTATGAATAACGTTTAGCCTGCCTTAGCTTTATCGGTGGATAACGGGAACTATGGATACACATCGGTATCAAAGAAGGATATTCGAAGATATCAAATCTATAGACCCAAACGGGGCCAAACTATACTATGGACAGGTCAAGCATACCCAAACGGGGTAGCCTTTCAACCCAAACGGGGCTGATCATGATCCAAACGGGATCATACATATACTATGGACCCAAGCGGGCCAAACTATGGCAGCTGCAATTTCCCTATAGGCGCCTATCTATCCACATCTAAAACTGTATCGCAGGCAGAACTATATTCGTGTTCAATTCACATATTGATACTGTATTCATAGTATAATGTTGTGCACATATACATAGTCTTATATAACTATGAATTCTATGGTGCATAATCAGATATATGCACATTTCACATGCCAAGTTATACATTTGGCTTATTCAAATCTGTATGACTATATAATTTGCATCATAACATATAGGCATGACATATAATCATCATATCATATACTCGATCATGTTTTCATTAAGCATTTCACATGCTCATAGTCATGCTAATTCATCTTCTATCTCATAAGGCAATTACATGCTCATATTCTCATATACATAATCATAAATGTACATACCTGTGGGTACATTCGCATATAGTTGATTTATTCTTATGAGCATGTTTCCAACACATATATATATACCTTTATCACCATACAGGTCATGTGCTATACAACATATCAACATGTTTTCATATGGGCATATACACATGCCAAAGTCATACTATTATAGTCCCTATTTTATAGCATAGATACATGTCAATATGTGCACTTTTATGTCATAGGATTTACATGTGTATATATATCAATTTGGCATATGACCATCATGCACAAGACTAATCACATGTATAGGTTAGATATTTCATCACTAGTCTTTATTCATATACACAATTGAATGCATCTGTATTCATATAAATCCTTCATTGATAGTCATACTACATGTCTTATTCAATTAACTTTACTATCACATAAGCAACTATCTGTCTCAATCAATTTAAAGATCATATAATCAAGTGTAGCAATGATTTGCACAATATTGCAATTTCTGTTACATTGAGCAGTCTAAAACAAGTCTGGATTCAACCCTAGATTACATGTACTTAGAGACAGATTTAAACTTAGGTTTCTTCATATGAAATATAGGTATGGAAGTCTATTTTTCAATGCAAAAAGAATCATTCAATTTTCTGTTCTATAACTCAACTTATGAGTAAAACATTCCAGACAGGTCATTCAGTCGTGAAGGGGAGTTCGACTAGTGAAGGGCTTCACGAGTGAAGCAAATAAGGCAAATCTCACGACTCGTGAAGAAGCTCACGAGTGAAGAAGAAGATCTGTACTTCACGAGTGGAGAAGAAAAACTGCACTTTACGACTCGTGAAGAGCTTCACGAGTCGGACTAATGTTCACGACTCGTGAAGTCATTCACGACTCGGCTAGAAATAGTCTTCTTCTTCAACCTCACATCGTTAAAATTCCAGAAAAACGTAAATTAAGTTCTGTAAATCCTACTCAATTCCAGAAATCAACTTCACATGCAATATGAACAGCCTAAATTCCCATACCTTGGCTGATAAACCCAATGTCTTCAACCTCTATCAATTCCTTTTCCTTTGTTCATTCTTCCTTCCTCTTCTCCTTCACAAATTCCATCGTCATCAACTTTTAAATTTCCAGTAAATACATTGTTCTAAGTTAATTTGATAATGAAGAAGAAGATGAAGATGATGGAGGGTTAAATTAAGAGTTCGATTACCTTAATTTACTGCATTATACCCTTGCTTAATCAACAAACATCATCCTAAATGCATTTGAGATAAAACATTGGAAATAAGAAGGAAGAAGAAGATGATCTATTTTTTTTTCTGGTTTTTGCACTCTTCACTGTCGATTCTCATTAACACTTGACACCTCCAAAATCCACTAACTCAAGCCTTTTATACCAACATAACAATCCCCTCTTTAGTCCCTTGAAATATTGCATGTAAATCAAATGGCACAAACCTTTATGCATGTTATAATATGACCCCTCCACTAACTCTTTTCCTTAATTCAACCTATCATTTAATTCAATCTTCCAAATTAACCTTGAATTAAATGCTTTTATTCACAATTGGCCACCAAAATGCCACAATTACAAATTAACCCCAAATTAATATCTTTTACTTCAATTACACCCTCAAATACTATTAAACCATATTCTTTTATTTTATTTTCATACAATTAACATAATAGCATGCTAATTTATCCCCTTAACTTAATCATACAAATATGCAAAATTAAATTAGGGTCATGTTAGGGGCCTTACATATAGTACCAACATCCTGCTCATCTTCATGGGAAAGTTTAAAAGAAGTAAAAAATTGAATTGCAACATACGGATAAACTTTTGAATGTTAATCAATGAACCATTCCTAGCCAATACCAGCAATCAAAGGATATACCGCATTCCAAAGATTTCCATCCGAGATATCGAGATAAAATTCCCTTAAGTAAAGTGGTTTGACATATTTGAGCTGCTTGAAAAACTCAAACATTTCAGCTTTGTCCTCATCAATATAGGCAGGAATAGACTTTTTGGATGTTGATGCTTCCGCTTCTTTAGACTTCTTAGATGGCTCAACTGGTGCTGCAATTTTAACCGCCTTATCCTTCTTTGATGCCTCAGATGTGTCAACTTTCTTTGCTTTCCTGGAACTCACTAAAAAGATACAAACAAAAAAAGGCCATTAAGTAAAATAGATAAGCAAAGGATATTGCTAACCAAATTAGCACAAAAGATGGTGAAAAATATGTATCAATGAAGCATATATCAATATGTATCAATGTAAGAATGATTTATCAAAGTAATGAGATTGAAAATTGTGCCTCTAGTAGTGAATTATTCTTTGAGACATTTCATCAAACATGTGATGTGTATAGGTTTATAGGCCCACATTATATGAAATCTTAAAACTTTAACAACCTAAAAATGGATATTAACACATAATTTATCACCAATGACATTGAGCATCTCAATTTTCAACAATAGTAAGCAATAAAAGAGAAATCTCATCAAGAACATAACCCAATTTCACAAATGTAAGCCATGAATTTGTATGCCAAATGATGAAATTAAAAATGATAAAACACTTACTTGTGATGAACAAGATGGTAAGCAACTAATTTCAGAAGAAAGTTACATAAAAAAACTAGATTTGGTAGAATGCTTAAGTGAGTGGAGGGAGAATGCATGTGAAAAACCAAGAAAAAAATGAGCATTTGGTGGAGTGTGTGTGAAGTTGGACTATTTATGGTAGATTCGGTGGAATGAGAGGACCCATTCGATGGAATGAGGAATCTTATTCTACCGAATGGCCCTCTACTGCCCTTAAAGATTAACAAATGACCAAAAACACAAAGTGCACATGTCGGAAACCCTATTCAGTGGGATAAAGAGTCATTCTACCGAATCATGATGTTCCATTCGGTGGAATCAAATTTGATTCTACCAAATGGTCCATCACTGGATCATATGACCAAAATTTAATGAATTGAACCTTAAATTTGACACATTCTCATTCGGTGGGATCAAAAGTCATTCCATCAAATGCTTCTTTACTGCAACAATAGACATCGAAATCTATTAATCAATCAAAAACTCATGGTCTGGATTAACTTGCTGTCACTAAATGCCCATTCAAATCACAATAATTTGACTATATTCTAAATAATTTAGCACACATTTGACTTGTCTTCATGCAATCTTCCTTCTCTAAATTGATTTCTTACTCCTAACTATGCATTATGCTCCATGCAACAACTCCAGGTTAAAAGCTCTACCTTAGGATTGGTTTTCTTACTGAAGTACATTCATCTTATATTCGAAAAACTTCATCACTTTCTTGCTTTCTTAGGAATTTAATCTCACTTCATAAAGCACTTTGTAAAACTAAAACTGGAACAATCAACATAAATTAAAAAAAAACACACAAAGAACCCAATTGAAAACAAACAAAGTTAATGCATTAAGTAAACTACAAAGGGTAAAGAAATTAGTTATGAGTTTAACAAGTCCTCAGCTAGACTTTTGGCTTCTGATGCTATTCTTGAAATACCATCATTGCTTTAGCCACCTCCACTCTTCCTTCAAAGTATGGCTTCAATCGATGTCCATTCACTTTATACTCCCTACCATCTTTTAGACTTTTTATAGTTACCATGCCAAATTCCTTACTAGATAGAACTTGATAAGGCCCAAACCGTTTGGATTTCAGCTTACCTAGAAACAAATGCAACTTCTTGTTATATAATTACACCATCATACCAGGAGTAATTCTTTAAATTTCAAATGCTTATCATGCCAATATTTCGTTTTCTCCTTATAAATTGTTGCATTGTCATATGACCATTGTCGAATTTCATCGAGTTCATTGAGCTGTAACTTTCTTTTGTCTCCTGCACATCTCAATTCAAAATTAAAAAAAATTATTGCCCAATATGCTTTATGTTCCAATTCAACCGGTAAATGACAAGATTTTCCAAAGACAATTCTAAAAGGAGACACGCCTATAAGAGTTTTAAATGCAGTTCTATAGGCCCAAAGAGCCTCATCCAACCTATAATACCAATCTTTCCTAAAAATATTAACAGTCTTTCCTAAGATTGATTTTAACTCCCTATTAGACACTTCCACTGTTAGAGAGTATGCCCTAGAGCCCATGTAATAGGGATGTTTTTCATATGTATGAAATTTATATTCTTAATAAAAGGCATCATTCATTTATTAATGCTGTGTTTGAATACATGAGTTTGTAAATCTTAAATTAATAAATGAAGTCCTAGATATTATAAACACAGTGCAAAGGCAATCATGAAGGTGTTCATGATGTGAGATGTCTATCGCATGCAAATGTGTTAATATCTAAATATCCCTAGTCATAGAATTAACAAGATAGGACATTGTTAATTCGGACAGACTAGCACATGTTATGCTTCTTGAATGGTTCAAGCAATGGTTCTCATAGTTGTGATTATGGATGATAATCAAAGCTAACATGTGGATGCTTGTTAGAGGAACAAGTTCATTGGAGACCTGCAAAGAGAATCCTCATATGGATATTAAATCTATGTCAGTGAGGAATCTCTTCATAGCGGTTGTGCAAGTATCCTTAGACTTGAGATCACCAAAGTTATCTTAAGTAGCAAGTGGTATACTTTGACTCCATAACTGATTACTTCCAACTGGGAGTGAACATAGTTAGGAGATTGGGTATATCATGACCTACTTGAAGATAGTTGAGTGATTGACAAAGGATTCACCATCCCAGATTTAACAAGGGAAGTTATCTCACATGATTCTATAATTACCTTGTTCAGTGAATCTCTGGCCAGAGTAATATGCCGAGATGGATGGAGATCCATGAAGGGCATTTTAGGAACAATGGTTAAATTAATAGAACATACATAATTAGATTTATATGAGTTGACAGAAATCCATACTCAGAATCTGATTGAGATAAGAGTGGTGAAAGGAGTAATTGCACGGTAACTGTTTCTATGGAAGGGTACAGTCAAACCACATGACTTTCCTGACATTTGGGTAGTCATGATGCCTAGCTAGAGGCCAATCATGACTTGTATAATGATGTATCAAAATATCAATAGAGATTGATAAATTGATTTAAAGGAGTTTAAATCATGTGAGTTTTGAATAGAACTCACAATTACATATTATACTGCCAACATGGACAGGAACCCAATAGGTCACACACATATAGAGAAAAGGGTAAAATGGTAAAATGACAAGGATAATAATATTTGATATTATTATAAAGGTAGAGAGGAGAATATGATAATAATTAATTAAAGAGTTTAATTAATTATGATCAAATAAAATTGTCCGCGGAACTTTTGAGAAATGTTCTGTAAATTGGACCTAAATGAAATAATGTATTTCATGATTAATTATTATTGTCTTATAAGTGTTATAAGACTACTATAAGTGTTATAGGACTGATATAATAATTAATAGGACCATTGGAGAAATTATAGAGGGCCAAAGGAATGAAGAAGTTGGAGGAAGCCCTCCAGAAGAGGGCTACACGCCAACTTCATACAGAAGGGCTTAGAGGGCTTTTTCTTGGACCAAATTAATTTATATATGTTACATAAGTGTTATGGAACTCACATATTTAATTTGGTTGGATTTGGAATCCATTTGGGTATTTAAATCCAATTAGATGCACAAAGGGCCTAGTTTGTGGATTTTGTGCATGGTCTTTTATGAAAAGATTTAATTTGGATTTAATTAAGCCCAAATGAATATAATTAATTCCAGAAGCCCAATTAATAATTCTCCAGCAATTTTAAAGAGCCCAATCTCATTAAGGAGTTGGAATTTTAACCTAACTATAAAAGGCCAACTAATGAGAATTAGGGTTAAGTGATTAAAACAAAAGGAAAGTCTTTTTCTCTTAATCCTCTCTCCCTTTTGCGCCACTTCCCAAGCTAGCTCTTGGGAATTTCGGCCAGCCCTAGTTGAACACCAAGTTGTTGGTTCAATTTACCCCTCTCTAGTGTGGATTACTCATTGGAGGTGTTCGATTTTGGACACTGTGGTTTGCGACAACCCGGTGCGAAGTAAAATCAACTGTTCAACAAAAATCAAAGGTGATTTTTCTTATTCTCATATAGTTATATTGTGTATTCATGGCAAGATCAGATCTAATGGTTAAAAAATTTTAAAATTCCGCTCATGTATGTGATGCATGTAACCGTTAATATTCCAACATGGTATCAGAGCCTCGGTTTTGCCATGGATATACAATTCTATATTTTTTCTGCGGAATAAGTTTTGTTTTGTTTTGAGTTATTTATTTCATGAACTTTAAAATATTAGATTTGATTGTTCATGAATGAGAAATATTGATTTCTGGTTGTATGTGTGATCAAATAAATTTGACGGAAACAAAAACGGAACTTTTGAGGAAAAGTGACTAGGGTTTTGCGTGAAACCCATTAGGGTTTGGCGTGAAACCCTAGGTAATGTAGGGGCCTGTTCTAATTTAATTTCTTATGGATCCATTTAAAAATCATTTAAATGATATTTTATGTGTTTAATATGTGATATTAAGCCGTAGGATCGAACGGAATTAAAATCGAACAAGTTTTGCATGAAAACTAGTTTTGTCGAAAAGTTCGATAAATTGGTGTTCTTGATGTGTTCTTGGTTAGAACGACTTTTGATCTTCTAAATATGATATATATGATATATTAAAGTGTTTTTAATTAATTGGATTAATTAAAATGGGCCTTAAATTAATTTGATTAATTTTAATTCATTAAAACCACTTAATGGGCTTAATTATGTTTACGGACTTGGTTTAAATTAGTAAATGACTTGGTAGGCCCAAGGAGCTGATTTAAATTAACTATTATAAACATTAATTAAGTTTATTAATGGGTTTTAAGGGCTGGAGTGGGCTTGGCTCATCCAAAAGGCCCAAATGGTCAAATGACACAAAACTAGTTTGTGTGTGAACACACTTAGGGTTTTTTCTTCTGTGGGTTTCGGCCTACACTTATTTTAAGCCCAAAATTGATTCTTTTAATTTTTAATATGTTTAATTAATTAAATAATTAATTTATAATTAATTAATAATCAATTTGATTGATTATTAAGACAAGAACAAATTCATGCAAAAGGTTTCCTAAAATGAAAGTTTCCAAAATGGGAAAAAGTTTCCTAATTTGATCACATCATTAAAATAACTCAAAATATAGTTTCAAAGGTTGAAACAAAGTTAGTAATCCTTTTCTTTATGCATTAGAAAGGCATATAAGGGTGAATGATTGCATGATGGTTAGTTATGGACAAAGCCCAATGTGATTGAGCATAATGCATGTTTTGGCCCAATGAGGACTTTCATGTCCCGGCCACTTGTTTTTGGTTTGTATTTGATTTCAAATTGTAATATGTAATTAGATTACTTAGATTAGAATTAGAAATAGAAGATGGAGACCAATATCAAGGAGCAAGATGGGCCGGATGGAGATCCAACAAGCTTGAAGATAATGTAATTATTTTCTTGTTTGAATCATGCATACTACCTAGGTGTGACCTTTTGATTTCCCTCTTGGCTCGGGGAAATCAATGTAGTGAAGTCCATAACTATACCATATTTGTATGCTTGTATTTATGTGATAGATATAGGATGCATACCAATGTATGCCAACCATGTATGATGAGACTTAATTAACTAAAACCCTCAAACAAATACTAAGGTATATAAGCCTTCCATTAATTTGAGGAGAACCAGAGTTCTTTATAGTGTGGGTTGTTGACCACAGTCAAGCTCACATTATATCGAATATGTTCAAATCTAATTAAATGGGTCATCTTAGCTAGCCCATTAGTTTGTTGACCACAGTCAAGGCTAATGGTTCTAGAGGCAAGATTAGGGAATGCATATATGATATGCATGCATCAAGAGTTGATAACCTAATGATCCAATAGTTGTGTAGAGACACAATTGGTATAAAGATACCTACCTTTCAAGGGTATGGAATTTGGCTTGTTGACCACAGTCAAGGTCAAATTACATATCAAGGATTGGATGTTGGCCCACTAAGAAAACCATCGGGTTTTCTCGGATTATATAGTGAGGGCTATTAATTCGCAATAAAATAGTGGGAGTAAATGGATTAATTAAAGACCTTATTAATGCATACATATATATGAACATACTCTCATATCTTTTCTTTTTCACATCTATGTCATCATCATGAGCACATCAAATACACGATCAATCTTGGATAACAAACTGGTTGGCAGCAACTATTCTAACTGGATCAAGCAAGTGAGAATTGTTCTCAAAGCTGAAAAGATCCATTATGTCTTGGATAAAGATCTTCCACCACTTCCATCAGATGATGCCATTGATGAGATCAAAGGCACTTATCGAAAATACATAGAGGATAGTGAAGTAGCAGCATGTCTGATGCTGGGTGCTATGTCCTCAAAGCTTCAGAAGCAATATGAGATAGAGGATGGTGGGGTTTCCAAGAAGAAGGTTGCCAAGAAAGAGAATCCCAAAGGAACTTGCTTCCATTGTGGAAAGGATGGTCATTGAAAGCGCAACTGCAAGGCCTATCTATATTCTCTCAAGGAGAAAAAGCATGCTGATGCTTCTACCTCAGGTATTCATATGATTGAAATTAATACTTATTCTATTGCTTCAAAACAGTCTTGGGTATTAGATACCGGATGTGGATCACATTTGTGTGATGATCTACATGGGCTTAGAAGCTTTAGAATAGTTGGAAAGGCAGAGATTTGTTTGCAGTCAGCTACTGGACAAAACATCTCTACAACAGTTGTGGGGACTTACTATTTGCCTCTTCCTAGTGGATTAGTACTGGAATTAAATAATTGTTATTATGTTCCAGCCTTATCCAAAAGTATTATTTCTTTCAGTCGATTGATGAATGATTATGATATTTCTTTGAAGGACAAATGTTGTTACATTTTTAAGAACAATATGTTTTATGCAAAAGCTATCATTGAGAATGGTATTTTTGTTCTTGATTTAATTAAAGAAGTACATAATGTGGATACCAAGAGAATGAAACATGATAATCTAAATACCTCATACTTATGGCATTGTCGTTTAGGCCACATAAATGAAAAACGCATGACCAAATTGCACAAGTCAGGTGATTTGGGATCATTTGATTATGAATCATTTGATACATGCGAATCTTGTTTATTGGGAAAAATGACAAAAGCTCCCTTTATTGGTAAAGGAGAACGAGCTAAAATGGTTTTGGACTTAATACATTCGGATGTATGTGGTCCAATGACTACACATGCTAGAGGAGGTTACTCCTACTTCATTACTTTCATAGATGATTATTCCAGGTTTGGATACATCTATCTAATGAAATATAAGTCTGAAGCATTTGAAAAGTTCAAAGAATTCAGAAATGAAGTAGAGAAACAACTTGGCAAAAGTATTAAAACACTTAGATCAGATCGAGGTGGAGAATACTTAAGTCAAGAGTTTCAGGATTATCTTAGAGATAATGGGATTTTATCTCAATGGACTCCTCCATATACACCACAACACAATGGTGTATCCGAAAGGAGGAATCGAACACTATTAGATATGGTTCGATCAATGATGAGCCGAGCGGACTTGCCTAAGTCCTTTTGGGGATATGCACTAGAAACTGCTGTTTATGTGTTAAATAGAGTTCCTAGTAAATCGGTTGATGTTACTCCATATGAGATGTGGAATAACAAGAAACCCACGCTTTCTCATATGAAAGTATGGGGTTGTCCTGCTTATGTGAAGAGGACAATGTCAGACAAACTGGATGTTAAGTCTGACAAATGTTTATTTGTGGGATATCCAAAAGAAACGTTTGGATATTATTTCTATAATCCCTTAGAACAAAAAGTGTTTGTTTCAAGGCATGCTGTCTTCTTGGAAAAAGAGTTTCTCCTACGAGAAGACAGTGGGAGTAAAATTGAACTTGGTGAAGTTCAGGACCCACAAATAGAAGTAGATCAACCGATTGAACCCGAAACTGAATTTCATAATGATGAGATTACAGTTGAACCTGATTATACACAGAATCCTAGAAGGTCTACTAGGATGCGTTCTATCCCTGTGAGATATGGATTTCACATTGATTCGGATAGAGGCATAACTGTAGTAGAGGACAATGAGCCTACAAGCTATCAAGAAGTTTTGAACAGTTCAGAACGTGATTTATGGCTTAAGGCTATGCAGTCCGAAATGGACTCCATGTATGAGAATAAAGTATGGACTTTAACTCAACCACCTGAAGGGATAAAACCCATAGGGTGCAAATGGGTCTTCAAAAAGAAGACTGACATGGAAGGTAATATAGTTACCTATAAAGCTCGCTTAGTAGCAAAAGGTTATCGTCAAAAAGAAGGTATTGACTATGACGAAACTTTTTCTCCTGTAGCGATGCTTAAGTCTATAAGAATACTTTTAACCATTGCAGCTCATTATGATTATGAGATTTGGCAGATGGATGTGAAGACAGCTTTCCTTAATGGAAATCTTACCGAGGATGTGTATATGACACAACCAGAAGGATTCACATCAGGAAATGGCGAAAAGGTATGCAAGCTTCAAAGATCCATTTATGGATTGAAGCAAGCCTCTAGGAGTTGGAACATACGATTCAATGAGACAATCAAAGAGTTTGGTTTCTCACAGAATGAAGATGAAACTTGTGTGTATAAAAGGGTCAGTGGGAGTGCAATTGTCTTCCTAGTTCTATATGTAGATGACATATTGATCATGGGAAATGACGTTTCTCTTCTCCAATCTGTTAAAATATGGTTATCCAAGCAATTCTCCATGAAAGACCTTGGAGAAGCATCCTATATTCTGGGAATAAGGATCTATAGAGATAGATCCAATAGGTTGCTAGGTCTTTCTCAAAGTACATATATAGATAAAGTATTGAAGAGGTTCAATATGGATCTCTCTAAGAAAGGGTTTATACCCATGGTGCATGGGAAACACCTTTCTAAGTCTATGTGTCCACAGACACTAGAGGATAGAGAGAGCATGAATAGAATACCATATGCATCTGCAATTGGTTCTATCATGTATGCTATGTTATGTACACGTCCAGATGTAGCATTTGCTTTGAGTGTCACAAGCAGATTCCAATCTAATTTTGGAGAGGAACATTGGGCAGCTGTCAAGAATATTCTTAAGTACTTGAGAAGGACTAAGGATGTATTCTTGGTATTTGGAGAGGGCAGTTTGGAAGTAAATGGGTATACGGATGCCAGCTTCCAATCTGACAAAGATGATTGTAAATCACAATCTGGTTATGTGTTCATAATGGGAGGAGGAGCAGTTAGTTGGAAAAGTTCCAAACAAGAAACAACTGCTGATTCCACGACAGAAGCTGAGTACATTGCTGCTTCAGAAGCAGTCTGGATCAAAAAGTTCATAACTGAACTAGGAGTGGTGCCTAGCATTGTTGATCCGATTCCTTTATATTGTGACAACAATGGAGCCATTGCGCAAGCAAAGGAACCACGGTCTCATCAGCGATCCAAACATGTTCTCAGACGCTACCATCTCATAAGGGAAATAGTAGCTAGAAATGATGTGAAAATAGAAAGGGTTCCCACAGATGACAATGTGGCGGATCCCCTCACTAAAGCACTTTCCCAGATAAAGCATGATCACCATATAAATAGCATGGGTCTGAGACATATGAGTGATTGGCTCTAGTGCAAGTGGGAGATTGTTAGAGAGTATGCCCTAGAGCCCATGTAATAGGGATGTTTTTCATATGTATGAAATTTATATTCTTAATAAAAGGCATCATTCATTTATTAATGCTGTGTTTGAATACATGAGTTTGTAAATCTTAAATTAATAAATGAAGTCCTAGATATTATAAACACAGTGCAAAGGCAATCATGAAGGTGTTCATGATGTGAGATGTCTATCGCATGCAAATGTGTTAATATCTAAATATCCCTAGTCATAGAATTAACAAGATAGGACATTGTTAATTCGGACAGACTAGCACATGTTATGCTTCTTGAATGGTTCAAGCAATGGTTCTCATAGTTGTGATTATGGATGATAATCAAAGCTAACATGTGGATGCTTGTTAGAGGAACAAGTTCATTGGAGACCTGCAAAGAGAATCCTCATATGGATATTAAATCTATGTCAGTGAGGAATCTCTTCATAGCGGTTGTGCAAGTATCCTTAGACTTGAGATCACCAAAGTTATCTTAAGTAGCAAGTGGTATACTTTGACTCCATAACTGATTACTTCCAACTGGGAGTGAACATAGTTAGGAGATTGGGTATATCATGACCTACTTGAAGATAGTTGAGTGATTGACAAAGGATTCACCATCCCAGATTTAACAAGGGAAGTTATCTCACATGATTCTATAATTACCTTGTTCAGTGAATCTCTGGCCAGAGTAATATGCCGAGATGGATGGAGATCCATGAAGGGCATTTTAGGAACAATGGTTAAATTAATAGAACATACATAATTAGATTTATATGAGTTGACAGAAATCCATACTCAGAATCTGATTGAGATAAGAGTGGTGAAAGGAGTAATTGCACGGTAACTGTTTCTATGGAAGGGTACAGTCAAACCACATGACTTTCCTGACATTTGGGTAGTCATGATGCCTAGCTAGAGGCCAATCATGACTTGTATAATGATGTATCAAAATATCAATAGAGATTGATAAATTGATTTAAAGGAGTTTAAATCATGTGAGTTTTGAATAGAACTCACAATTACATATTATACTGCCAACATGGACAGGAACCCAATAGGTCACACACATATAGAGAAAAGGGTAAAATGGTAAAATGACAAGGATAATAATATTTGATATTATTATAAAGGTAGAGAGGAGAATATGATAATAATTAATTAAAGAGTTTAATTAATTATGATCAAATAAAATTGTCCGCGGAACTTTTGAGAAATGTTCTGTAAATTGGACCTAAATGAAATAATGTATTTCATGATTAATTATTATTGTCTTATAAGTGTTATAAGACTACTATAAGTGTTATAGGACTGATATAATAATTAATAGGACCATTGGAGAAATTATAGAGGGCCAAAGGAATGAAGAAGTTGGAGGAAGCCCTCCAGAAGAGGGCTACACGCCAACTTCATACAGAAGGGCTTAGAGGGCTTTTTCTTGGACCAAATTAATTTATATATGTTACATAAGTGTTATGGAACTCACATATTTAATTTGGTTGGATTTGGAATCCATTTGGGTATTTAAATCCAATTAGATGCACAAAGGGCCTAGTTTGTGGATTTTGTGCATGGTCTTTTATGAAAAGATTTAATTTGGATTTAATTAAGCCCAAATGAATATAATTAATTCCAGAAGCCCAATTAATAATTCTCCAGCAATTTTAAAGAGCCCAATCTCATTAAGGAGTTGGAATTTTAACCTAACTATAAAAGGCCAACTAATGAGAATTAGGGTTAAGTGATTAAAACAAAAGGAAAGTCTTTTTCTCTTAATCCTCTCTCCCTTTTGCGCCACTTCCCAAGCTAGCTCTTGGGAATTTCGGCCAGCCCTAGTTGAACACCAAGTTGTTGGTTCAATTTACCCCTCTCTAGTGTGGATTACTCATTGGAGGTGTTCGATTTTGGACACTGTGGTTTGCGACAACCCGGTGCGAAGTAAAATCAACTGTTCAACAAAAATCAAAGGTGATTTTTCTTATTCTCATATAGTTATATTGTGTATTCATGGCAAGATCAGATCTAATGGTTAAAAAATTTTAAAATTCCGCTCATGTATGTGATGCATGTAACCGTTAAATTCCAACATCCACTTGCCCATTTGCTTGGGGTGATATGAGGTCATTATCTTGTGCTTAACACCAAATTTTATAAGCAATGTTTTAAATTGATAGTTAACAAAATGCTTACCTCCATCACTTATAATGGCTCTTGGTGCTCCAAATCTAGTAAAAATATGTTTTCTAATAAATTCAAGCACCACCTTGGCAACTAAAATATATTCAAATCCAAATGAGTTTGCAAAATGGCCCCATAAAATCTATACCCCAAACATAAAAAATTTCCACTTCAAGTATGTTATTCAAAGGCATTTCATCTCTTATAGAAATATTTCCTACTCTTTGACATTTATCATAAAGCTCAATGAATGATTTAACATCCAAAAAGAGAGTAGGCCTGAAAAAACCTGATTGGAGAATCTTTTGTATCGTACGATTAGGTCCATGATGTCCTCCAACTTTCCCTCCATGACATTATCTCATGATGTCTTCTTGTTCCCTCTCTGGAACACATCTTCAAAGTACTTGATCCGAACAAATTTTGATTACATATGGATGATCCCAAAGATAGTGTTTAAGATCTGCTTGTAACTTTTTCTTTTTTTTCCAAGTGAAATCTCTGGGAAGATAACCTCCTGCAAGAAAATTAGCTATATTAGCATACCGAGGAGTCACAAAGTTACAAGCATAAGTTGTACTAATATATTCTTAAGGAAATAAATTGATAATTTCGCCCTTTTCAATATTTGCATGATCGAGTCTAGAAAGATGGTCTGCTACATAATTTTCATCTCCTTTTTTGTCTTTAATCTCGACATCAAATTCTTGTAAAAGCAATACCTAGTGGATAATTCTTGGCTTGGAATCCTTTGTGGCAAAGAAGTGCCTTAATGCTGCATGATTCGTCTATACTGTGACTTTGGAACCTAGGAGATAAGATCGAAATTTGTCAAATGAAAATACAATTGCTAGAAATTCTTTCTCCGTGGTGGTATAATTGACTTGAGCTCCAGTGAGTGTGTGGCTTGCATAATAGATAGTATAAAAGATTTTTTCCTTCCTTTAGCCTAAAACTGCTCCCACAACATAGTCACTAGCATCACACATGATTTCGAACAGTAAACTATAATCGGGTGATACAATGACAGGTGCTGTGATTAGCTTGTGCTTCAACAAGTTAAAAGCCTGCAAACACTCATCAACAAAGTTAAATGCAGTATCTTTTATCAATAAATTAGAAAGCGGTTTAGCAATTTTAGAAAAATCCTTAATAAAACGACGATAAAAACCCGTATGACCAAGGAAACTTCTAATACCTTTAACACTTGTAGGAGGAGGCAGTTTATCAATAACATCAATTTTTGCTTTATCGACCTCAATTCCTTTTTTAGAGATTTTATGCCCTAGAACTATCCCTTCTTTTACCATAAAATGGCATTTTTCCCAATTCAAAACAAGATTAGTTTCTTTACACCATTCTAAAACCAATTCAAGATTATTCAAACATGATTCAAAATCACGACCATATAGTGTAAAATCATCCATAAAAACTTCCATAAATTTTTCAATAAAATCATGAAAAATAGCCATCATACATCTTTGAAATGTAGCGAGGGCAATACATGGACCAAAAGGCATCATTCTATATGCAAATGTACCATAAAGACATGTAAATTTGGTCTTTTCTTGATCCTTTGGGGCTATTGGCATTTGCATATATCCCGAATATCCATATAAAAAGCAATAAAAGCTATTTTCTGCCAATCTTTCTAACATTTGGTCAATGAAGGGTAAAGGAAAATGATCCTTTCTAGTGGCATTATTTAAT
Source organism: Excoecaria agallocha (assembly GCA_037975025.1). Lineage (NCBI taxonomy): Eukaryota > Viridiplantae > Streptophyta > Magnoliopsida > Malpighiales > Euphorbiaceae > Excoecaria > Excoecaria agallocha. The sequence continues at coordinate 29,980,972 of CM075812.1, forward strand.
CTCCTATAATCTATGCACACTTGCCATCCTATTATAGTACGGGTAAGGATTAATTCATCTTTTTCATTAGTGATTACAATCATTCCCTCCTTTTTAGGCACACATTGAACTGGACTAACCCAACTACTATTAGAGATAGGATAGATAATACCTATATTAAGGAGTCTAAGTACCTCCTTTTTCACCACCTCTTACATAACGGGATTAAGTTGCCTTTGTGTTTGCACCACCGGTTTGAAATTATCCTCCATTGGTATCCGGTGTGTACAATAATTGGGGCTTATACCCTTCAAATCAGATGTTTCCCAACCAATATCTCCTTTATGTTTCTTAAGCACTTCAATCAATATCTTTTCTTCCAAACCTGTCAACAAAGAAGATATAATTACTGGCTTTGCATTTTTCTCTAAAAACACATATTTTAAATGAGAAGGAAGAGTTTTAAGTTCATAATCTCCCTTAGAAGGGGATAATACATCCTCTATATATCCTTCTTTATTATGTTCTTTTTCTAAATCTTGAATTAGCTCTTTTTCTCTTGTCTCTACCTTATCTATATTCTTTGGATGCATTACACATTTCTTCAACTCATCATCCAAAATGACTTCCTCTTGCTTTTCTTCTATGCACTCTTGGACTCTATCAACAAAACAAATTGATTCCTCAAAATCATAGGATGAATGTTTCATAATTTTGTTTACATTAAACACCATTTTCTCCTCATTAAATCATAAAGTGACTATTTGCCCATAAACATCTATTAAAGCTCTTGCTGTATTTAAGAATGGTCTTCTAACTATTAAAGGCACTCTTCTATCCTCTTCCATATCCATAACCAAAAAATCAACTGGAAATATAAAGTTTCTAACTTTTACCAACAAATCCTCAATAATTCCTTTAGGCCTCTTCAACGATCTATCCGCCAATTGTAATGTCATTCGGGTTTGCTTCATGTCTCCCAAATTTAATTTCTTGCAAATAGAATTGTAACACCCTAATTCCTTATGATGGAATATAACATGGTATGCACATAAAGATCACGCAGCGGAAAACAATAAAAATTTGATCATACATGCCATACAATTCCATGACAAGAATCAAAACATGCAATTTTAGTGTTTTAAAACTTACAACTTTAGATGCCTTTAAAACTTGATTTTCATGATGACCAGCAACCAAGGAGGATATCTTAGCCTTAGACCTTTACCACCAATGCCAAGGAACAGCCTTTACGCCACTCCTCTCAATTCTCACACATACACTTGCAAAGATAGCTTAAAACTGAGATTGCTAGCTATCAAATTAAGTATTGTGTAATGGCTATGGTTTGAAGCTACAAGACTTGATCTTGTACTTCTTTTAGGTGCTATTAATACCCAAGAACATAAGAGAATGAAGAACAATCCTTTCTCCTTGTGAAAATTGGCCAAAAGAATTTTGTGAGAGAGAGATGAGAAGTTCACGCCAAAACCATAGAAGAACTAGGGTTTCACGTTTTTCTCTTTCAATATATATTATCTCATTATGTAAGTGATTAATCTAAAATCTACTACCTTAAGATAATTTATTTTAGCCTTAATCACTTCCTTAAAATAAGTAATATATATTGAATCAAACTCTTTTGATTTGATCCAAGATAAACCATAAGACATTATTATCAAATTAATCACTTAATTTGGAAATTCAAATGTGCCGAAATTCCCTTAGTATTTAATCTAGGAATTTCGGCTATGTCATCTCTTAATTAAGTGTTTTAATTTGATTTAAATATCATTAGGATTTAATACTCAATTATTTTAATTAATACAAGATAATTAATTAATTGAAATTAAACCATGTGGGCTGAATTTCTCTCTCTCATGGGCCAAGGTCCAATAGCATTTATAATGCCCATTACATACATTAATTTGAATTTAATTAAAAGCCCAAATTAATGCCCAATACTTTATTTAAATATTTTAAGTCCAATGCTTTGTGTGCGATCTTATAGGTCCATTTAATGTTGGCAATGAATTAATTCAAAGGCTATATATATTCTCTAGCAAGATATTATAGCATTCCAAATTAAATGAAAATGCATATGGCATTTAGTGACCTAATGCAATTTTGCATAGTCCCTTATGATGGAATATGAAATGGTATGATAATCATGATAGCACAGCGGAAAAACAAAAATTTTATCATACATACCATACATATCCAAAGATAGAATCGAAACATGCAATTTTAGGGTTATCGAACTTACAACTTTTGATGCCTTTTAAAACTTTTATTCCGATGATGACCAGCAACAAAGATGGCTTTGTCCGCCTTAGATCTCGATCACCAATGCCAAGGAATAGCCTTTTGCGCCACTCCCTCTATTCTCACACACATAATTACACCGACGGCTTAAAATCGAGATTGCTAGCTCTCCTTTTCGGTATTGTGTAATGGTTATAGTTTGAAGCTACAAAACTTGATTTTGTACTTCTTTAGATTGCTATTACTGCTCAATAACACAAGAGAATGAGGAACAATCCTTTCTCCTTGTGAAAAATTGAACAAAAGAATTAAGAGAGAGAGAGTCACTATTCACGAGTTACTATTCACGAGTTACTATTCATGCCACAAAAAATTAGGTTTAGGGTTTTATTTCTTTTAATATATATGCTTATCCTTTGGCAAGTCATTAATCTGAATTCAACTATCCTAAGATAATTAATTCAAACTCTATCACTTCCTAAAGATAAGTAATATATTTTGAATTAAACTCCTTTGAATTTAAATTCAAATTTGAAATAAAACATAAGACATTTAAATAAATGAAATCACTTAATTTAAATATATAGCATGTGCCGAAATTCCTTGATTTCCCTCTTGGAATTTCGGCCACATCATTAAATATATAAGTGATTTAATTTAATTTAAATTCCTTTAGGCTTTAATATTCAATTAACTTAATTAACACAAGATAATTAATTAATTGAAATTAAACCTTATGGGCTGAATTTCTCTCTCTCATGGACCAAAGCCCAATAGCAATATTATAACCCATTACATACATTAATTTGACTTTAATTAAAAGCCCAAATTAATGTCCAATACTTAATTTAAATATTTTAAGCCCAATGCTTTGTGTGCGATCCTATACGTCCATTTAATGTTGGCAATGAATTAATAAATTAATTCAAAGGCTATATATATTCTCTAGCAAGATATTATAGCATTCCAAATTAAATGAAAATGCATATGGCATTTGGTGACCTAATGCAATTTCGCATAGTCCCTTACCCATAAATATCAGAATTAATATAAGGCATGGAACTAGTCATCCTTATATACATTAATTCATTTCTTGATATTCCAATGACACTGAATTCTCAGATAAATAATGATTACTCATTATTTCATCTCGGTATGGCCATACACTTCTCAGTTCACTGATCAAGTGGCCGGTGATATTTTTCTCTCTTATCGAGAGGGGTAATCCCTTCACTTCTCTCATGCTCTCTAACATGAATCAGTGCATACCCAATCATACCCGTACTTGTCACTCTGTTACGAGCACGTTAGGTGTATGTCAAAGTACACAGTAATTCATAAAGAGTTTCATAGAGATTTCAGGTCTAAGAACTCCGATACAAAACTTGCATATGAGAAACACTTATGACTTGTACCATGTAGTGTTCTCATGAGCGGATCGAATCCAGATACCATGTTCTTTAACATGTATCTATGATCTCTGATTGACACTCTTGTCCTAATGATCCGTAAGATAGAACTCATAAGATCAGAGAGAGCATACTAGTCTTAATTCATTTGTTATTCCCATAACAATGACTGACTAGGGATATTTAGAATGATGTCTCATTTGTTTCAAGGTCTTACAATCCATGTGCCTCACACATGATAACTTAAACTGAAATAACACTCTTGGATAGTTTTATCAATTGATATGCACAGGAATACAAAGGATAAAACAAATGCCTCATTTTATTAATTTCAAGTGTTTCGTTACAATGTATTGGGGCTAGGGCTTACACTAACAATCTCCCACTAGCACTAGTCCCAATTGGGCATAGCCCTAAGACCGAATGCTCTCAAATGAGCTTCGTGCAGATTTTGACGTAACTGTTTCGTCAAAGGATCTGCTACATTGTCTTCACTTGATATCTTGCTAACCTTGACGTCCCCACGATCAATGATTTCTCTGATCAGGTGGTACCTTCTGAGTATGTGTTTGGATTTCTGGTGTGACCGGGGCTCCTTAGCCTGTGCGATGGCCCCGTTATTGTCACAAAAAATTTCTAATGGATCTAGGATGCTTGGGACCACTCTTAATCCATTAATGAAATTTTTAATCCAAACAGCCTCTTTTGCAGCCTCACTTGCTGCAATATACTCAGATTCTATAGTTGAGTCGGCAACGGTTTCTTGCTTTGAGCTTCTCCAGCTGACAGCACCACCGTTTAAAACAAAAACAAACCCAGATTGCGATCTAGAATCCTGAGTGCTGGTCTGAAAAGCAGCATCGACATAACCTTGTATGACGAGCTCTTCTTGACCACCATACACCAAGAAGTGATCCTTAGTCCTTCGCAGGTACTTAAGGATCCCTTTTACAGCAGACCAGTGCTTCTCACCAGGGTCTTGCTGAAACCTACTGGTTATACTCAGTGCATGAGCAACATCCAATCTAGTACATAACATAGCATACATGATAGATCCAATAGCAGATGCATATGGGATTCTACTCATGTTATCCCTTTCCTCTTTGGTTTTAGGGCACTGTTCTTTAGTCAAAGGAACTCCCAAAGCCAAAGGTATGTACCCTTTCTTTGAGTCTCCCATACTAAAACGCTTTAGTACTTTGTCTATGTACTTTTCTTGACTTAGTTCCAAAAGCCGATTCGATCTATCTCTATAGATTCGAATACCAAGTATTGTCTCGGCTTCACCTAAGTCTTTCATTGAGAAACATTTTCCCAACCATTGCTTAACCTTTTGCAATGTTGGAATATCATTCCCAATGAGAAGGATGTCGTCCACATATAGGACCAGAAACACTACTATGCTCCCACTAACCTTCTTGTACACACAAGGCTCATCTTCGTTCTTGATGAAGTCAAATTCTTTGACTGCCTCATCAAAGCGAAGATTCCAACTTCGGGATGCTTGCTTTAATCCATAAATGGATTTTTGAAGCTTGCATACCTTCTTAGGATGCTTGGGATTGACAAAACCTTCAGGCTGTGTCATATACACATCCTCAAGTAAATTTTCGTTAAGGAAAGCAGTTTTGACATCCATTTGCCATATCTCATAATCATGATATGCAGCTATGGCAAGCAAGATCCTAATGGACTTGAGCATGACTACAGGTGAAAAGGTCTCGTCATAGTCTATACCATGAGTTTGTCGAAAACCTTTTGCTACTAGTCTACCTTTGTAGGTCTTATCAGCTTTTAGTTTGAATAACCACTTGCATTCAATTACCTTAGCACCTTCTGGTGGATCAGCCAAGGTCCAAACCTGGTTATCGTACATTGATTGCATCTCGGATTTCATGGCTTCAAGCCAATTATCCGAGTCTGGGCTTTCAATAGCTTCTCGGTAGGTAGTAGGATCCTCACGATCTACTAACTCAATAGTGTCACTGTCAGTGATTAGAAATCCATATCTCTCAATCTCCTGACGTACCCTACCAGACCTTCTAGGTACTTGTGTAATGGGTTCTTGTTCCACAACTGGTTGTGAACTTGATCCCATTTCCAAACCATCCTCTATAGGAGCTTGTGGCACTTGAATTTCTCCAAGTTCTACTTTACTCCCACTGTCTTTCTTGAGAAGGAACTCCTTTTCCAAGAAAATAGCCTTGCGAGCAACAAATACTTTGTTCTCGGCTTGTGAGTAAAAGTAGTATCCCTTTGTTTCTTTGGGATAGCCCACAAACAAGCAGACAGTCGATTTGGACTCTAGTTTGTCAGATGTTAATTTCTTAACATGTGCTTCACAGCCCCAAATCTTGAGAAAAGACATATTAGGTTCTTTCCCAGTCCATACCTCGTATGGTGTCTTCTCAACTGCTTTAGTTGGAGTATGGTTCAATAGAAACGCAGCAGTTTCTAATGCATAACCCCAAAAAGAGATAGGAAGATTAGCTTGACTCATCATAGATCGAACCATGTCCAACAGAGTTCGATTTCTCCTTTCGGACACACCATTCCATTGCGGTGTTCCAGGAGGAGTGAGCTATGAAATAATACCACACTCTTTTAGATGATCATCAAACTCTTGGCTTAAGTATTCGCCACCTCGATCTGATCGAATGGCTTTTATACTTTTGCCAAGTTGGTTTTCTACTTCGTTCTTAAACTCCTTGAATTTCTCAAAAGTTTCAGACTTGTACTTCATTAGATAGACATAGCCATATCTACTGAAGTCATCTGTGAATGTCACGAAGTAGCTAAAACCACCTCTAGCATGTGTACTTAAAGGTCCACATACATCGGTATGTATTAGTTCCAATAAGCCATTAGTCCTTTCACCTTTTTTATTAAAAGGACTCTTTGTCATTTTTCCATGCAAACATGGCTCGCATGTGTCATAAGACTCTAAGTCGAATGACCCAAGCACTCCAGTTTTGTGGAGTCTTGAAATGCGTTTTTCGTTTGCATGTCCTAAACGACAATGCCAAAAGTAAGTAGGGTTCAATTCGTTTGATTTAACCCTCTTTGTATTAATGTTGTATATGGACTCTTTGTTTTGTAAATCAAGGATATAAAGGCCATTTTGCAACATGGCATTGCCATAAGAAATGCCTTCGCGACGAATATGAGCATTGCCATTTTTAATAACAAAATCAAATTCATCATTATCCAAACATGAAACTGAAATAATGTTTCTGCTCATAGCAGGCACATAATAACAATTATTCAAAACAATACAAAGTCCGGAAGGTAAAGTGAGGTGATAGTCGCCTATCTCCATGGCAGCAACTCGTGCTCCATTCTCCACACGGAGGTCCACTTCATTCTTCCCAAGTAACCGCCTATTTCTTAGCCCCTGCACATTTGAACAAATGTGAGAACCACAACCGGTATCCAATACCCAAGTGGTAGAAATAGAAAGGTTAATTTCAACAACAAAAATACCAGAACTGGACGCCTTGGCTCCATTCTTCTTTTGTTCTTCCTTGAAGAGAGCGCAATTCTTCCTCTAATGCCCTATCTTGTTGCAATGGAAGCAAGTGCTCTCACTCTCTTTGAGTTTTGGCGCCTTGGGTTTGGATTGGGCCTGAGGTGCACTCCCACTTGACTTGGGTTTTGCCTTTCCCTTTCCCTTTCCCTTAGCAGGTCCCTTCTTAATTCCCTTTTGAACCATTAGAACAGGATTGGTCTTTCGAATGTTCTCTTCAGCATTCTTAAGCATCCCATGAAGCTCAGTAACTGACTTGTTCATTGCATGCATGTTATAATTCATCACAAATGGATCATAAGCAGCAGGCAATGATCCTAAGATCAAGTCAGTGGACAATTCCTTTGGCACTAGTACCTCAAGCTTCTCAAGAGTATCAAGATACCCTTTCATCTTGAGTACATGGGTACTAACAGGTGTACCCTCAGCCATCTTGCAAGAAATTAATGCCTTTGTTGTCACGAACCTCTCGTGACAAGCTTGCTCTTGGAACATCTCCTTGAGGTGCACCATGATCGCATAAGCCTCTTGGTCCATAAATTGCTTTTGCAATTCAGGCACCATAGTGGCCAGCATCAGACAGGTCACATCGTTGGAGTCGCTCTTCTTGGTCTCAAAAGTTTCCTTTTGAACCGCAGAGGCGTTCCTTCCTGGTTCTTCAGGCAAGGGTGCATCCAAAACATATGACTTTTTCTCTTGCTTAAGAACTATTCTTAAGTTTCGAGACCAGTCTATGAAATTGGTGCCATTCAATTTGTCCTTTTCAAGGACCGATCGCAATGAGAAATTGTTGTTTGAAGATGCCATTTTCAATCTACAATAAAATTTAGCAAGATTAAATGAGGTCTTATTTATGATCCCACAAACCGAATTAATATCCCTTTAAATAATTCGCGTTAGTGATTTAATGTGGGCCAAGATCCACTTTTCACAACAACTTATTAGTCAAGCTGAGCTTGTACACCTAACAAGTTAAGTTACTTAGGTAGGAAAACTCCAATCATGTCTCGTACATGACTCTTGGATCAAATGGGCTAACATCTTAAGATGTTATAGCACAACCCATTTATTAGTTGCCTAGGTCCGGGCATCCCTTTCCATGATAAGTCCAACCTACATTCACAACCCATGCCTCACAAAGATAATCGGGCGCATCTAGGACTCCTAGTCTACGTGACCGATGATCGATGCCTTGACATGTTTCGAATTAGGAAGGCAACTTTGTGACTTACTATTTTTAGGGATTCATTTTATTACGGCTTACATGGCATACGCTTTGTCATCCATACATAGCATGCATATATATATAATTGCATAAAGTAAAGCGTGACAAACATGGGCCCAAAAACATACAACTAAGATTCTATACTATTACATAAGAATCTTCGAGTTGGGCTTCTCCACTCCGGTGGGCTTCGTCTTGATTTACAAAGTCTTCAAATAAATTCTATTCTAAGAAATAAATGAAACTTTTACAATAAAATATAATGGCACGCAGGCCATATTTAATTACAAAAACCCAGGGCCCATGAATGCACCATGCATATCCATTCATCACACCAAACAAGCAAATAAATATACATAGCATTCATGGATCAGACAAAGTCCAATTTTAATCAATTTAGCCAAGCCCATTAATGGAAATTGTGTACTTGAACCTTTAAGAGAAGACCCCGTGATGGGCCTGGGCCGAAGCCCAAAGGACTAAATCCTCTTATTGAATAAGTTCTCTTAAAAGCCCAAAACACAAACTAGTTAGATTTGTGCCATAAATCAACTCTAGTATAATTTCCAATTTTGCCATTTTTAATTTTATGTCATACAGCCCATAAACATTAAAAATACATATAATATGTGCTAACATGAATTAAAAATAAAATCATGAAGAACACATATAATAGAACACGACATTCATGCAAAAACAAACAAACAACAAAGCTAGTTGTTTAATGCTTATGTAATGCCATGAAATGCACAAACATTTAAATCAATTTTATGAGTCATTTAATAATCTAAATAAGTCCATAAATATTGATTTAATATTCTGTACCATTTTAATCTAAATGTGTTTTTACCATTTTAATCAAAACAAAGCAAACAATGTTGATTAAACATGTAACAAACACAAACTAGTCATTGTTTTAAGTGATTTTAAAATTAATCAATTAAATTATCATGGACCAGAATTAAAACCAAATTTAAAAAATGTCCAGACCTGATAATTAATCTTTAAAAATCACTTACAAACATGCCAAAATCAATTTTACATTTAATTTTGAAAACTAGTTGTTAAACTAGCAATTTACATGCCAACTAGCACCTAGTTTCATAATTAACATGTACCATCAGGTATAAATAATTAAATCCGACCATTACCAGCCATAATAACATCTTAGGACAGTATATTAACATGTCATATTAATTATAATACCTATCTAATCAATTAAAATCGTTTTTACCCCAAAACAATGCAAAAAACTCAAAACAGAAAATTTCAGATTTGCATGTTTTCAAAATAACGATTTTTAATTAATTTTTTCATGCATCTAAAGCACTAAAATAAGCATGTCTAGGCTCTGATACCACTGATGGAATATGACATGGTATGATAATCATGATAGCACAGCGGAAAAACAAAAATTTTATCATACATACCATACATATCCAAAGATAGAATCGAAACATGCAATTTTAGGGTTATCGAACTTACAACTTTTGATGCCTTTTAAAACTTTTATTCCGATGATGACCAGCAACAAAGATGGCTTTGTCCGCCTTAGATCTCGATCACCAATGCCAAGGAATAGCCTTTTGCGCCACTCCCTCTATTCTCACACACACAATTACACCGACGGCTTAAAATCGAGATTGCTAGCTCTCCTTTTCGGTATTGTGTAATGGTTATAGTTTGAAGCTACAAAACTTGATTTTGTACTTCTTTAGATTGCTATTACTGCTCAATAACACAAGAGAATGAGGAACAATCCTTTCTCCTTGTGAAAAATTGAACAAAAGAATTAAGAGAGAGAGAGTCACTATTCACGAGTTACTATTCACGAGTTACTATTCATGCCACAAAAATTAGGTTTAGGGTTTTATTTCTTTTAATATATATGCTTATCCTTTGGCAAGTCATTAATCTGAATTCAACTATCCTAAGATAATTAATTCAAACTCTATCACTTCCTAAAGATAAGTAATATATTTTGAATTAAACTCCTTTGAATTTAAATTCAAATTTGAAATAAAATATAAGACATTTAAATAAATGAAATCACTTAATTTAAATATATAGCATGTGCCGAAATTCCTTGATTTTCCTCTTGGAATTTCGGCCACATCATTAAATATATAAGTGATTTAATTTAATTTAAATTCCTTTAGGCTTTAATATTCAATTAACTTAATTAACACAAGATAATTAATTAATTGAAATTAAACCTTATGGGCTGAATTTCTCTCTCTCATGGACCAAAGCCCAATAGCAATATTATAACCCATTACATACATTAATTTGACTTTAATTAAAAGCCCAAATTAATGTCCAATACTTAATTTAAATATTTTAAGCCCAATGCTTTGTGTGCGATCCTATAGGTCCATTTAATGTTGGCAATGAATTAATAAATTAATTCAAAGGCTATATATATTCTCTAGCAAGATATTATAGCATTCCAAATTAAATGAAAATGCATATGGCATTTGGTGACCTAATGCAATTTCGCATAGTCCCTTACCCATAAATATCAGAATTAATATAAGGCATGGAACTAGTCATCCTTATATACATTAATTCATTTATTGATATTCCAATGACACTGAATTCTGAGATAAGTAATGATTACTCATTATTTCATCTCGGTATGGCCATACACTTCTCAGTTCACTGATCAAGTGGCCGGTGATATTTTTCTCTCTTATGGAGAGGGGTAATCCCTTCACTTCTCTCATGCTCTCTAACATGAATCAGTGCATACCCAATCATACCCGTACTTGTCACTCTGTTACGAGCACGTTAGGTGTATGTCAAAGTACGCAGTAATTCATAAAGAGTTTCATAGAGATTTCAGGTCTAAGAACTCCGATACAAAACTTGCATATGAGAAACACTTATGACTTGTACCATGTAGTGTTCTCATGAGCGGATCGAATCCAGATACCATGTTCTTTAACATGTATCTATGATCTCTGATTGACACTCTTGTCCTAATGATCCGTAAGACAGAACTCATAAGATCAGAGAGAGCATACTAGTCTTAATTCATTTGTTATTCCCATAACAATGACTGACTAGGGATATTTAGAATGATGTCTCATTTGTTTCAAGGTCTTACAATCCATGTGCCTCACACATGATAACTTAAACCGAAACAACACTCTTGGATAGTTTTATCAATTGATATGCACAGGAATACAAAGGATAAAACAAATGCCTCATTTTATTAATTTCAAGTGTTTCGTTACAATGTATTGGGGCTAAGGCTTACACTAACACCTTACCCATAAATATCAGAATTAATATAAGGCATGGAACTAGTCATCCTTATATATGTTAATTCCTTTCTTGATATTCCAGTGACACTGAACTCTCAGATAAATAATGATTACTCATTATTTCATTTCGGTATGGCCATACACTTCTCAGTTCACTGATCAAGTGGCCGATGATATTTTCTCTCTTATAGAGAGGGGTAATCCCTTCACTTCTCTCATGCTCTCTAACATGAATCAATGGATACCCAAGCATACCCGTACTTGTCACTCTGTTACGAGCACGTTAGGTGTATGTTAAAGCACACAGTAATTCATAAAGAGTTTCATAGAGATTTTAGGTCTAAGAACTCCGATACAAAACTTGCATATGAGAAACACTTATGATTTGTATCATGTAGTGTTCTCATGAGTGGATCGAATCCAGATACCATGTTCTAAACATGTATCTATGATCTCTGATTGACACTCTTGTCCTTATGATCCGTAAGACAAAACTCAACTTATCAGAGAGAGCATACTAGTCTTAATTCATTTGTTATTCCTATAACAATGACTGACTAGGGATATTTAGAATGAAGTCTCATTTGTTTCAAGGTCTTACAACCATATGCCTCACACATGATAACTTAAAATGAAATAACATTCTTGGATAGTTCTATCAATTGATATGCACAGGAATACAATAGATAAAACAAATGCCTCATTTATTAACTAAAGTGTTTTATTATAATGTATTGGGGCTAGGGCTTACACTATTACCTTAACCATGGATAATAATCAATCATCATCAATCATCATCATCATAAACCTAGCAAAGGTCATGTAGAAATAATAATAATAATAATAATAATAATACAAGCCATCATTACATGCCATAATAAGATAATTAAGCTTATAGATAAGATAAACATAACATAAATGGCCTTCAAGTATCTTGATATCCTCAAGGCAACTGCATCATGATTGATCCTCTGGAGCTTATCCTGGAACCTACACGGATAAACAAACTCGTGCTAAGCTATAAAGCTTAGTGGGGAACAAAAACTATGGACAATCTCACACAATTTTCTTCGTCAAACTAAAATCAGCTATCACCATAACATAAAACATGGGATTACATTATTTGTCCTGCCACGTTGGACATTCCGGGGAGTTTTTAACCTTAACCATTGATGCCATCATTGCCAAATCTGAAAGCATTGTATAAATTTATCTTATCCCTGAAACTTTTTAGTTAACGATCATCTTTAATCCCTCTCTTGTTATCGAGAAGATTCATGCATCTTATAATTCTTCTATTCAAGAATACTGATATCGTCGTTATATTTATACAACCATCAACTTAATAACATTAACCAATTTTGTTACCTAACATGTGCATTTAACATTCATTCATAGCCAAAAGGAAGTGCTCATGTTATATAACATTTACAAGAGATATTGCCAGGCATGATTTTATTACATATATACAAACTTATCATTTTTGTTCTGGATTTTACACATGTCTTCCTTAATCCTATATTATCATGGCACTTTAAACATCATACAGATTAATATCATATCATGCTTTGCACTTTGATTTATATTAGAATTATACCTATAAACGTACATATATATTAATGTTCATATACACACAAACTTGTATGCCATTCCAATGAATAGGTATTACACCTCATGATTAACTGACACGGTCTGCATACCACATGCAAACATTTTCTAATTTTCCCATACATGAATGTTATTATGCATGTCATAGTTCATATAATGTTTAATTTAATCTTGTAAGCTTGTGGCCCATGCAACCCAACTATTCACCGTGAAACCAACTTACACTGGCAGTCACACGACGACCTTTCTCATGGTTGATGTAAGACATCTCAATCAAGTAATACATAACATGGCATTTCATTTCATAGCAATAGTTTATAGCTGACTAAAATTTAGAGTAAAGCAATAGAATAGATCCTTATCATGATTCCAATATATATATATAAGTGATGCGATCGATACATACGTTACTTTGTTTCTTGAACCATTTACATCTTTAATAGCCCGCCTAAGTACTAGTTCGAAAGGTGGATAACGAGAGCAATGGATACCCGAAGGTATCAAACTATGGATATCCGAATATGTCAAACAATGGACCTAAATGGGGTCAAGCAATGGTTCCAGCAAGGAACAAACTATGGACCCAAACGGGGTCAAACGATGGTTCCATTAAGGAACAAGACCCAAACGGGGTCAACATATAGTAGCTGTGACTGTATCTCTCTAGGCATGCCTATCTAATCCACAACTGAACTAAGACCCGTAGGCTTAACTTTTTGAGACATCTCTTAATTTAGCATATTCTTCTTTACTTAGCACATCATTTGGCTTAAAGCCACCTTTCATAAAAGAATGCATATCATTCTTTTCATACAATAATGTTGAGCTTTATACTCCATTACGTATGGATGCTGTCATATGATCGTATGCTTGCATCAATTTTCTTTCGTTCATATCATAATAGTTACATGTTTATGCAACAATAACAACACATCATCTTTCATGATTAGCATTATGCATACCCACATGCACTCGTACATATATGTGTAGTTTAAACATAGTAATACATGATTTCATTACTCATACTTGTTCACATATTAAATCAAGCTACTCTTTATAGCATGCTCAAATCAATTCTAGCACATATACTTACATAACTCAAGAATAGTTCTTAAGGACATACCTTGTTATTGCTTGTCGTGAGTAGTTTCCCTATTCTCATAATTAATCACATTACAACATAATCATATATAGCAGCACTCAAGCATTCATGATTCATATGATAGAATAACTATGTTCTCATATGGCTTAAGGTCAACACTTCTTCATCTATAGCCTCTTTAGCTCACTTTTATAGTCTATTATATCATAGGCAATAGATTATCTACCTTAACATTATCACATATATCATGATCATCTTATTTGTACTTTCTATTTTATAACATTATTTTCTTAGAGGAGTTGTATAAGATTATATCATTTTAATTGTTAAAACATTACTTGCAGACTTGTAACTTTCATTTTACATCATAGGGTATGAATAACATATGAGTATGATCCTTTACATCAAGGTTCATCAGAGTAGAAACAACAAGTTATACACTTTAACATAGTCGCATATACTTCAATCATCTTGTATTTTTCATCTTATAACATTTTATGCTTAGGTAAGTTGTGTGAGGTCATTTCATCTTAGTCATTAACACACTACAGATGCTCTTGTGCTAATCATATTGTATTATAGGCTTGAACAAACAATGAGCAAATTATTACACATTACTGCTAATCATTAATTCTTCTTGTGACCTGGAGTATAACCAAACTTCTATGATTTCATAATTTAACATAGCATGTGATGTTCCCTTTCTTTTAACTTGGACATGCGACCTTACGACTATTCTCTTATTATCACTAGGTTAAATCATAGTATTTAGACAAAACCCTTCCTTGGCCTAGTGCATACCTTATATTGATTTTATAAGACACATTGCATAACATATCATTTAAGTTACTATATTGCCTCATGTTATTCTCAATTCGATGCTCATTAGGCCTTATCATACCTTGTTGCATCATAATCCATATTAACATTTCCATACGCATGCCCCTCTAATTAAGAGTTCAAGTGCAGCATCATTACTTAACTCAATGTGTTTGATTTCTTTAAGTTTCGCACTCTCTATATGTGTGTGGAGGTTCCTCAATTAAATGATCATGCCTTATGCACCTTTGGGTAACTTACAGCTTAATCCAATCTTTATCCTATTATAATAGCATATTGGTGGCTAAGATTTCTTACAACTTAGTTTCATTTAATTTCTCTTACCATGCCCTTCATGTCATCTAATTTTCGACAATGCTTCATCTTATGGTCCTGCTTTTCTAAATTATACCTCTATAGACTTTAACATGGAATATCGGCTTCCATCAACATTTAACTTACATATTAACCATTACTTAGTGAGCAATCATCATCCTCACATTACTCGTGGTTAACTTGTTTATCCCAATTATACAACCCACGTTATTGGTTCATAAGTTACTGAATATTTTTACAGCTTGAGTGTATAAGAACTATTTGAAAAGAGATTGTATAAATGGCTGGGCTTTGCTTGAGGAAAATAGCCAAGTGGTAGTGCACGACTCGTGAAGGCATTCACAAGTCGGACAAGATTTCACGACTCGTGAAGTCATTCACAAGTCAATAGAAGGCTAAAACTAGGTTCACGAGTTGTGAAGGAATACTTGACTCGTGAAGGCTTTCACGAATGGAGAAAAGGGGTGAGCTTAACTACTTGTGAAGAAGTTCATGAGTGAAGAGATAAAAGGATAGGTTTACGAGTCGTGAAGAGGTTCATGAGTGAAGAAAAATGGGTAAGGTTCTTGACTTATGAAGGAGCTCACGAGTGAAGGCAAGAGGTGCATGACTCGTGATAGAGTTCACGACTCATGAAAAATGTCACGACTCAGTACCCTAAGAAAGATCACTTCCTGGATTAGAAACCGATCGATCTGCTCTTCGTTCAATAAAAAATTAGAAATAATTCCATAATCCAAACGATCTTCAAAACTCATCTTAAAACAAATAATCCTTCCTTACTCATCTTAAAACAAATAATCTTAACATTTCTCATTTAAGAATCCAAACATCAAAACCCTAATCTCTATAAACCTATCCATAAATAACAAAATCACAGTAATTCCCATACCTATTATTCAAGCTTGAACTCTTCCAACATCCATTGATCTAGCTCTCTTTCTCCCTCATTTCCTTACACATGATGACAACAGGATCTTGAAACCTCTCATCACCTAAGGAATCACAAGTTAAAAGAAAAGAAAGAAGAAGAGATCTCAAAGGGAAAACATTACCTTCATGATGCTCAAACAGCAAACCCTAACCTTCATCTTCTCCAAACCGTAACCCAAGAGAGAGAGAGAGAAAGGGGGAGAGAGAGAGAGAGAGAGAGAGAGAGCTATCTCCCTCAAATGCCAATCCACCTTCCAAATCCCCCAAGGGTTTATTTTTCAAGAAGCTAAATACAAGAGTTAGTGGACTAAATATCTCCCTAGGGAAATTACCACTTTGCCCTTACATACAAATAAACCCCCATCATTCCAATTTTTTCCAAATTAACCCCAAGACTTACAAATTCACTTCAATTGTATCCTTTTTCTTTAATTTAATTTAACTTAACTCATATACTTATATGCTGAAATTACCAAATTACCCCTATTGGGACTTAACCTTGATAATTGCAAAATAATCCAATTTTGCCTTAATTAATAATAATCCTCATTAATTAGCAATAATCCTCTTAGGGTCATGATTGGGTCCTTACAAGAATAAGGCATTAAATTTATGCTAGCACCCAAGTCACACAATGCATGTCCTACAAAATTCCCTCCTAATTCGTATGGTAATGTAAAAATACTAAGATCTTCTAGTTTTTCAAGGATTTTGTTCATTAGGATTGCACTACAATTTTTAGATAATTGAACCGTTCCCATTCCTTCTAGTTTTTTCTTGTTAAAGCATAACTCTTTCATAAACTTAGCATATTTAGGCATGTGTAATAAAGCTTCGATAAATCATAAATTTACATGTAATTTTTTAAACTTGTCTAAAAATTTATTTAATTGCTCATTTTGCTTTTCTTTTCTAGCTAGAGATGGAAAAGATAACTTAGATTCATCAAGCACTGTAGATACCAATTTTTCCTTACCTTTATTTTTCTCAACAATAGGAGGCACTTCATCAACAATTTTTGAGTTAGAATTACTTACCTCCGTTGTTGGTTCCACCACTTTAGAAGTACTCTTACCAATTTTAGTTGCTTGTACCTCTTTCCCAATCCTTAAAGTGATTGCCTTAGCCTCCTCTTTTGGATTGCGGTCTACATTAGATGAAAATGTCCCTTGAGTTCTATTGGTCAATGAGTTAGCAAGCTGTCCCGCTTGGTTTTTTAGATTTCTAATGGATGCATCTTGGTTTCTCATCCAAATATCTTGAGATTTCCACCTAGCATCTTGACTAGACATATAAGCAGTTTGAGTGGCCATAAAATTTGCAAGCATTTCTTCTAAGTTTGTTTTCTTTTCTTGTGGTGGTGGTGGTTTTTGAAATCCTGGTGGTTGATAAGGTAGTGTTTGGTGGTTAGAATGGTAGTGTGGTTGTGCTAGATTTTGGTATAACGGCTGGTTATTGGAAGCTAAACTTTGATTAAATAGAGGTCTTGGTTGAGAATTTGATGTAGAAGTTTGATTATCTTCTCTCTATGTAAAATTTGGATGGTTCCTCCATCCTAGGTTATAAGTATTGCTATAGGGATTTAAAGCATTCACATATTCCATTACTCCTTCCTCATTTTGCATCGCCCCTTGATTTCTTGCATAAAAATAATTTCTATTAGACAAAGCAGAAACATTATGAACTTTTAGACCATTCAATTCTTTAGTTAACAATTCTATTTGAGCATTTAGCATGGAAAAATCATTTATGCTATGAACTCCTTATTTCTTTTGAGTGGCCTTTGAGCTAGTCCTTTGTGCATCATTAGTTGCCATCTCATCAAGAAGTAGGAATGCTTCTTTAGGTATTTTGTTCATGAAGCTGCCATTTGATGCTGCATCCAGTAAAGATCATGTAACTTGATTCACACCTGCATAAAAAAATATGCATCAATTGATAAATAGCAAATTCATGTTGTGGACAACTTTTTAATAGTCTCCTAAACCTCTCCCAAGCCTTATGAAATGGTTCATCATATAACTGCTGAAATTCATTGATGTTTTTCCTAATGAGGCCAGTTTTGGTAGGTGGGAAGAATTTGCACAAAAATTTTTCTTGCATTTGTTATCATGATTGTATAGATTGATTTGGAAGCATTTACAACCAATCCCTAGCTTTACCTATGAGGGTAAAAGGAAACCGTTTAAGTCTAATAGCATTAGTGGGCACATTTGGTATTTAAACTGTGTCACTTATTTTTAAGAACATATCTAAGTGTTGTGCAGAATCCTTTATTTCTAAACCCAAAAATTGATTTCTTTGCACCATAGTAATGGTAGCAGGTTTAATCTCAAATGGTTGATTATAAGGGATCCTAATAGTTCTATGTTCTTCATTCCACCTAGGAATAGCATAATCCCTAATGGTTCTAAGTCTAAATCCATTCCCTTGAGGTTGATAATTGCCTTGATCATTCCTATGCTATGGATCTTCCACCCTAGTCGGTGGGTCTATTATGAGAGGTGGATCTCTAAGGATTCCTTGATCTTCTAAATTCATATTGTCTTTTAACTTTCTAATCCTATGGAACGTCCTCTCAATTTTAGGGTCAACAGGCAATATTGATCGATTCCTTATCATAAACTACTGACACCTGCACAAATAGAAAATATAATTAGAACAGAAATAGAAAATAGGAGATAAGAAACACACAAAATTCACTATAAAACTTAAAATAAATAACACACACCAATGTATTCCCCAGCAACAATGCCAAAAACTTGATCGGTGTCTAGCAAGTGGACTAGATCGGCTAGTAATATAGGAAAATGAAGATTAAGACCCCAAATATCGAACCCAAGGGAAACTTGTGTGTGTACGAATAGATTTTAAGCTTTAGAATGAAAAATATGTGTAGAGAGAGAAGAGATCCAAAAAATTTATGATGAAAAATAAAAAATCAAATCAAAGCAATTGACTTGAAATAAATAACAAGAATAAATTAAAACAAAGGGATAATCAATATTTAGAAGCAACTTTCACTAAGGGACTATCCTCCTTAACCTTTTATTGTAATGACTTAAATTCTTAAAAATGCAAGTAATTATGGAAAACTGGAAGAATAAGACCTGATACCTTAAATCAAGAATATCTTTCTTGAATATCAAACTCCCTGTTAAGAATAATTTAACATTCAACATAACAATCTAGTTAACTCCTATACTTTCATTAAACTCTTTCTCAAGAAAAATCAATTCCAGTATATTCTCGGTTCCTCCTCTCTTAATATTAATCAAAATTAACAAAACATAATCATCTCAAAACAAAAAAAAAAGTATTCATTGATTCAAAAGATTAATTCAAGAATATGCAAATCTTTTAATGATGTTTAAATCGACTCTTAGTTATTCAAACCAATAAACCAACAATCAACTAAACACAGTCAAAGATAAGAATATGCTTAAAATTAAGAAATAATTAACTTGAGTTAGAATTAAAGCTCAATTAAGTCATCACAACAAAAGATTAAGGATTCAAGTATCCTTAGCAAAAGTTAAGAAAAACTACTCACACCTCATAATTCAAACCTAAAACTGAATTGAAAGAAAATTATAGAAACATAAATTAACTATAGATTCTCACATAACAACTAAAAACTATCTCCCTTCCTCTGTGCTTGAGTCTTCCTTTTATAGGTGAAGCAAAGGCAACCAAACGAGAAGTTTTAATTCTCTTTAACTTCCTAAATCGAGCAACAACAGACTTCCTAATTTGATAGGAGACTTCCTCTTTCAGCAAAACTCCCTTGAACTAGTGGAATGAGACTTAAAACCATCGAATAACCCTATTTTTATCTTCACAAAAGGGCATTCGGTAGAATCACTTTATGATTCCACTGAATAGGCTTCCTTCTTTTCCTTTAAAAGAGCCATTCGGTAGAATCACAAAGTGATTCCACCGAATGGTCCTTTACTGGATTCCATACGAAGCAAACTTCAATGTTTAGTTCTTGTTTTTGCAAAATTCACCTTCTAGTCCTTCAAATTTTCCTTTTTCTTTCAATTTTACACCTAAAAACACAAATAAACAAAATTAAGCTCTCAAAACACAAATTAGACAAATTAAACTCTAAATTAACTAAAATACAAAAAAAAAAACAAACTCAATAAACTAACTAAAAACACTAAAAAACATAATCAAAATGCACACTTATCATTTATGTGAAGACTTTTTAACTTAATTTCTAGTTGAACTAAGAATGTAGTCAATTCTAATTTGTCATTTAGCTTGTACTAAACTTAGTTTGCCCCAGTTTATCCTCAAAATTTGAACTTATTGAACTTGAACTTATAATGTGCATTGTTTAAAATTTTGGTTTAGCACCATGATGCCTTGTAAAATGTTTACTTTTTAATATGTATATTCTTATGTTAAGTAGCTTAAGTATGTAATATTATGTGTATTTTATGTGTTTATGTTTAGTTTATGTGTTTATGTGTGTTTTTAGGCTAAAACTGGTGAAGAAGGAAGAAATGGTGAAGATTCAAGGAAGTGATTCACGAGTCGTGAAGTGGATCACGACTCGGACTAGAGTTCACGAGATGGAGGGCAATTCACGAGTGAGGCAGAGAAGAAAGGATCATGAGTTGGCAACATGTTCACGAGTCGAAAGAAATGTCACGACTCAGATGGAAGATCACGAGTAAAGGAGCATGGCTGGGATTCACGACTCGGACAAAATACCTGCTTCCAAACGTTGCACCTATTTTCACCCGATCCTTCAGCCAACCATCAAGACTCTTCAGGGCAGCTTTTCATGATTAACAACTATTCTGAAGAGGCATATCTGTAGGGTTAAACTCTATAAATATGGGGGTGAAGCTTTGAAAAAGGAGGAGATCAGAGAAAAAAATTTTCATTGTTACTTAAGAATATTTTTAGTTACTTTTGGACATTTCTCTTACTCAGTTTTTAGACGATGACCAAAGAACAAAGCCAAAGGAATAAGAGATATATCAGAAGGTCTAAATAGAAAGTAAACTCTGGGGAGAGATGTTGTTCTTTTCTCTTATTTCATTTTTATTGTAATTGTGTATTTGGCTAGTTCTTTGGTACATTATAACTACTTAATTCAATTTGGTTTTCATCTACTTATCTTTGCTTTATGAATGTTTATTTTATTTATGTATGAAGTGTGATTTAAATTTATTTGGGTACTTTAATTTGCTTATTATGCTTGATCACCATAATTAGCATATTAGTCATTTAATTCACAATGAGAATTGGAATTCTTTGATGGAAAGACAAATAAATTTACTTGAAGCATTGAATTCACTTAGAGATAAGAAATTCACTTTAAGGGGCTAAAGAATTGGCATAAAACTTCATAGTTTTTATTTATCTCTATAATGTTATGAGAATGCTTATAGACTCTAAGTAAAAACACCTTTAATGACAATGAGAATTGCTTTAAAGAAACTTGGTTGAATTCTCCAATCATATCATTCATACAATTATTAAATGATTCAAAGATGAAATTGTTTTACTTGGCTATAATGTATGTTCATCCCATCTTTTAAGTAATATATTATCCAAAATTAACTTAATATATTTTAAGTAGTTTAGTTATTATGTTAATTGCATGATTCCAATTGAAATTATTACCTATCCATCTACTTGTTGTTATTTCAATACAAAATTTACCCCGTTCCCTTTGGAACGATACCCTATTCACTCTATATGCAGTCTAGTGAGACTAAAGGTTCAAATAAATCCCCATAAGATTTTGGCGCCATTGCCGGGGAATGGCTTGAAAGAATTTTTATTGATTGATACAAAAGAGTATATGCTTTAGGATTGTATGATATAAAATTAGTTATTTAGATGTATGGATTTTTATATTGTGTTTTGTTTATTCTTTATAATAGTATTAGATTTTTGTAATGATCTTAGACTAAAATTATTTTTAATTCTTGTAGGAAACTTAGAAGGAAGCAACAAAAGGAACTTAGATTGTAATTAGAAGGAGAAAAAAGTGCTAAGTTGGAGGAGAGTCATAATATTCCAATTATGGAGGGAGAAGAAAGGAGAACGCTTGGTGATTTTGCAATGCCAATATTTCGGAAATTTTTGGAGGAATAGTGGCGCCGGCTATTGCCAATAACAATTTTGAGATCAAACCGGCGGTCATTCAAATGGTGCAAAATAACCAATTTGGAGGTTTGCAAGGGGAAGACCCTTATGCTCATATCCTTGCTTTTCTTAATGTGTGTGCTACATTTAAAATTAATGGAGTGAGTAAATTAGACTTAGGTTATTTCCATTTTCTTTAAAAGAAAAGGCCTAAATTTGGCTCGCTAGTATACCTAGTGAGACAATCACTACTTGGGACCAATTAAAACAAGCTTTTCTTCGTAAGTATTTTCCACCACATAAAAAAACAAAATTTAGAAATCAAATCTCTACTTTTAAACAAATGCCTAATGAAACCATTTATACCTCTTAGGAAAGATTTAAGGAACTCCAACAGCAATGTCCTCACCATGGCTTGCAGGATTGGATGATTCCTCAAATCTTTTGCAATGGGTTAATGGAGGAAAATAGAAATATTATTAATGCTGCTTTAAGTGTAAAATGGTTAGAGAAAACTGATAAGGAAGCTGAAACTTTGTTGGAGGAATTAGCCTCACAAGGCTTCATGGGAGAAGAACCCACTATGGCAAAGGCTAAGGGATTTTTGGAATTGGATTCCATTAATCTCTTGACGGTTAAGGTTGAAGCTTTGACTAAGATGGTAAGTAATTCTCACTCTAATATTGAAAATGTGAATCATGTTTGTGAGAAATGTGGTGGACCTCATATGTATGCTAATTGTAGTGAGGGGTCTAGTAAGAATGTAAGTTTTGTTCAAGGGAATTATAATCAAAGGATGGGCCAAAATTTGAATTATTATAACCCTCAATAGAGAAACCATTCCGGTTTTTCTTGGTCTAACCAAAATGCCCAGTTGAACCCTTCAAATAGTAACCTTATGAACAAATTACCTAACCCTTCAACTTTTCCAAATAAACCACCTTTTAACCCCCAACAACCTAAATCCCATCTAGAGAGTTTGATGGAGCAATTTGTTAACCATCAAATGACCACTAACAAGCAAAATGAGGAACAATTTAAGCAAATAAACACTAAGATTGACCAACTTGTCACCCACAATAAGATGCTTGAAACCCAATTGGCTCAACAAGCCACGTCTAGTGCTAAACCTTTAAGCAAGCTTCCGAGTCAACCTGAATTTTTGCCTCATGAATCGGTTCAATCCATTATGTTAAGGAGTGGGAAAAAGATTGAGAGTAATATTAGAGGTAATGAGGATCTTATTGTGAATGGTGATCATGTTTTGGATGCAAGTAAAAATGATAAGGTGATGAATAAGTCTAATGAACCTAAGGAAAAGATAATCTTATCTAGGGAAGATGACCCTAAAGTTAATTTGAATGTTTTGCCATTCCCTCAAAGACTCATTAGAAGAAATATTGATAAGCAATTTGGCAAGTTTTTGAATTATTTGAAGGAACTTACTATAACTATACCCTTTGTGGATGCAATTAAGGATATGCCTTCATGGGCAAAATTTTTAAAAGAAATTGTGAGTCACAAGGGTAAACTTGAAGAACATGGATATGTTTTTTTGGTAGAAGAGTCTAAGGCTATGTATTCTAAATACCCACCTAAGCTAAAGGATCCGGGTTGTTTTACGATTCATTGTATTATAGGTGGCACACATTTTGATAAAGCCTTATGTGATATGGGTGCAAGTGTTAGTCTTATGCCTTACTCAATTTATAAAAAGCTTGATTTAGGTGACTTAAAGCCTACCAATATGTGCTTATCAATGGCAAATAAGTCTATTTCACATCCTATAGGCATACTAGAAAATGTTCCTACCAAAGTGGGTAAATTTGTGATTCTTGCTGATTTTGTTGTGCTAGAAATGGATAAAGATCCTGAAATTCCCATTTTGTTTGGTAGGCCTTTCTTAATTACTGCTGGGGCTGTTTTTGATATGAAAAATGATAAAATTTCTCTTGAAGTTAATGGTGAAACAATTGAGTTTAATGTTTTTGGGATGGTTAAATCTTCATCAATAGAAGTAGTAAATAGAATTGATTCTTATGATATTCTTGATGAGTGTATTAATAGTGTTGTGATTGTGTGAGTCAAAACCCTATTTCACCTTATTTTTTAAATGAAAGTTGTGATGAGGTTTTGCAAATTACCTCATATCCTTCCCATGGAAAATTCTCAAAGTTTGAGTCTTTGAGAAAGGATGAGGATATGTCAACAAAGATTCTAAGAAGGAAGTTAACCTTGAACTCAAGCCATTACCAACAAGCTTAAGGTATGAATTCTTGGATTCAAAATTTCAATTACCTTTCATTGTTAATTCTTCAATTGATAAGCATAATGTGAGTGCTTTACGTGATATTTGACTTGCTCATCGAAATGCCATGGGATATTCTATTAGTGATTTAAAAGGGATTGCACCTAAAGTTTGCATGCATAGGATTTTGTTAGAGGAGGATTCTAAGCCCTCCATTGAAGGTCAAAGAAGGCTTAATCCAACTCTTAAAGAGGTTGTGAGGAAAGCAATAATTAAATTGCTTGATAATGGCATAATTTATTCCATAAGTGATAGTAAGTGGGTGAGTCCAATTCAAGTTATCCCTAAGAAGGGTGGCTTAACTGTAATTCGTAATGATAATAATGATTTAATTCCTACTAGGACTATCACGGGTTGGTGTATGTGTGTGGACTATAGGAAATTAAATAAGGCTACAAGAAAGGACCATTTTTCTTTGCCTTTTATTGACCAAGTTATAGAAAGATTGGCTAATTTTTCTTATTTCTGTTACTTAGATGGTCTAAGTGGTTTCTATCAAATACCTATACACCCACATGACCAATCTAAGACAACTTTTACATGCCTATATGGAACTTTTGCATTTAGACGAATGCCTTTTGGTTTGTGTAATGCACCAGCCACTTTTCAAAGATGCATGTTTTCTATTTTTAGTGATCTTATTGATCAATGTGTGGAAGTTTTCATGGATGAATTTAGTGTTTATGGCACTACATATGAGAGTTGTTTATCTAATCTTTCTAAGGTGCTTGATAGATGTATGGAGCATGGTTTGGTTTTAAATTGGGAGAAGTGTCATTTCATGGCACAAGAGGGTATTGTTTTAAGGCATTTAGTCTCAAATAGGGGGATTGAGGTTGATAGAGCTAAAATTGAAATTATTGCTAACTTGCCTCCTCCTAAGACTGTTAGAGATGTTATAAGCTTTCTAGGTCATGTTGGATTTTATAGAAGGTTCATAAAAGATTTTTCTAAGATAGCTAAACCCTTATGTACATTACTAGGCAAAGATGTTGATTTTCATTTTGATGAGGCATGTCTTAAATTTTTTGAAACTCTTAAACATGCTCTTGTTACTTCACCAGTGTTGCAACCACCAAATTGGGAGCAACCATTTGAATTGATGTGTGATGCTAGTAATTATGCGATTGGGCTGTTTTAGGACAAAGAATTGATGTGAAGCCTTCTGTTATTTATTATGCTAGCAAATTACTAGATGATGCCCAAATTAACTACTCCACAACTGAAAAAGAACTCTTGGCCATTGTATATGCATTTGATAAATTTAGGGCTTATCTTGTAGGGTAAAAAGTCATTGTTTATTCTGATCATGCTGCCCTTAAATACCTCTTGAGTAAAAAAGATGCTAAGCCTAGGTTGTTAAGATGGATTTTAATGTTACAAGAGTTTGATTGGGAAATAAGGGATAAAAAGGGAAAGGTGAACTTAGTTGCTGGCCATTTATCTAGGTTAACCCAATGTGTTTTGAAAGATAATGATGTTGGAGTGCCTATTGATGAAGCTTTTCATGGGGAACACCTTTTTAGTGTAGTTTCCAAGGAAGTTCCATGGTTTGCTGATATAGCAGACTATTTAGTAAGTGGTATGCTTCCATATGGTCTAAATTATAGGCAAAGGAAGAAATTCCTTCATGATGTAAAGTTTTACTATTGAGAAGAGCCCTTGTTATATAGGAGATGTGCTGATGGGCTGATTAGGAGATGTATTCCTCATGAAGAAGTTGGTGAGGTATTGGCTCATTGTCATTCCTATGCTGTAGGGGGTCACTTTGGGGTTTCTAAGATAGCTTCTAAGGTTTTGCAAGCTGGTTTTTGGTGGCCTACATTGTTTAAAGATGTCAAGGACTTTGTACTTAGTTGTGATAAGTGCCAAAGAATGGGAACTTTGTCTAGGAGGAATGAAATGCGTTTACATGGCATTTTAAAAGTTGAATTGTTTGATGTTTGGGGTATGGACTTTATGGGGCCATTTCCTAGTTCTTTGGGAAATAGGTATATTTTGGTCATGGTTGATTATGTATCTAAATGGGTGGAAGCAATTCCAACCATTACTAATGATGCCAATGTGGTTAAGAAGATGCTTAAAAAGGTTATATTTCCTAGATTTGGAACACCTAGGGCAATTATTAGTGATGGTGGGTCTCATTTTTGTATTAAAGTTATAGAGCAATTATTGAAAAAATATAATGTAACTCATAAAATTGCTACACCTTATCACCCCCAAACTAATGGACAAGTTGAAATTAGCAATAGAGAGCTTAAGTGGATATTGGAGAAAACTGTCTCTAGATCAAGAAAAGATTGGGCACTTAAGCTAGATGATGCTCTTTGGACATATAGAACAGCTTTTAAAACTCCTATAGGTCTTACTCCTTATCAATTGGTTTATGGTAAGTCTTGTCATTTGCCTGTTGAGATTGAACATAAAGCTTATTAGGCAACTCGAGTGTTGAATTTTGATATGCAACAAGTTGGTAGGAAGAGATTGCTTCAATTGCAAGAATTAGAGGAGCTTCGTATGAATGCATATGAAAATGCTAAGCTATATAAGGAAAGAACAAAATCATGGCATGATAGGCACGTATTAAAGAAAGAATTTAAAGTTGGTGACATGGTTTTGTTGTATAACTCTAGATTGAAGCTATTTCCTGGAAAATTAAAGTCAAGATGGTCGGGACCTTTCAAAGTAGTGTAAGTATTTCCTTATGGGGCTGTTGATATTGCTAATGATAAAGGGGAGGTTTTTAAAGTTAATGGACATAGATTGAAGCCTTATTTCATTGGTGATGCATTAGTTCCTACTCAAAAAGTTTCTTTGTTGAATTCCTCTTTTGCACAATAATAATTTTTTTATTTATAATTAGCTCTTTTAGTTTGGATTTATTTGTTTTATGGTTTGTTTTTGGTTATGTTTTAAGTATTTTATAGTTTATATTCTTTTTGATTTATTTTCTTCTGTAATTTTTACTTTTGGATAGAGGTTGGCATGTTTTGCAGCAAACAATTACAGCACTATCACATTTTCACGAGTGTAGTTCGACTGATGAAGGTGATCACGAGGGATCCAGAAGCAGCCGCATACCGAGTCGTGCAGGGCATTCCGAGTCATGCATACCAAGATCGAGTCGTGAAGCAATTCACGAGTAACGTAGAGAGGAACGGTTCACAAGTCGTGAAAGGCTGTCCGACTCGTAAACCTTTGTCCATGTGCCTGACCATTCAACTCATATGCCTGCATTCCATTTTTCACAAGTCGTGACATTTCTGCCGACTCGTGAACATTTTTCTTTTGTGCCAAATCACTTCATTCTTCACGAGTCGTGATGTTTCCTCCGACTCGTGATTCACTGTTTTCAATTTATCGAGTCATGATTTTTACATCGTTTTCTTTCTTAATTCATTTTTATTTCTTTCTTTAAACTCTTACTTATTTTAATTCGTCATCTTTGCGGTTTTAATTTAGATTAACTGCTTTTAATTAGGTTTAATTAAATAAGGGGGAACGGTTATAAATTCAAAACCTAGGGTTTGTGAACCAACTTGCCGTTTCACTCTTTCCCTTATTTCTCTATAAATATCACGGTTACTTTTCTTTGCTTCTCTTTCACACTTTTCATTTCACTCATGCCTTACTCCCTCGTTTTATTTTTCTTCCTCTACATTTTCTTCTTCTTCTTTACTACTTATTTCCTATTTCATTGCTGCGTTTGAGTGCCTTTTTCTTTTTCTTTTCCTTCTCCATTTTGCATCTTTTATTTCTTCTAGCGTGCATTCATTTGCTGTTATTCTTGTTTTTCATTTCCTTTCTTTTACTTGGTCTTCTTCTCTACTCTTCATCCGTGTGTGGGTTTCTCTTCATCATCTTCTTCTTTACTGCATATCTTCTCTTTGCTTTTCTTTCTCTTTAACCATCATGGTGAGAACCAAGAATGTCTCAACTTTAAGGGGTCAGTAAGGGGGAGATGAAGCACAACTAGAGAGTTTACAGATAGATTTTAGTGCACCCTTTCCCCTTTCCTCTATCCATGAAGGTACTAGAATCCTTGTTAAGCTCCAACCAACATCTTTGCCTAAGGTTGAGTTCCTTCTGAGTAGGCAAGTACTTTAAACTCTTGTGATCGATGTAGATGTAGCATTTCTTGCCATACAGATAATGCCTCCAAATCTTTAATGCAAATACAATAGCTGCTAACTCCAAATCATGGGTAGGATAGTTTCTTCTCTAATCCTTGATAAGCTCCAACCAACATCTTTGCCTAAGGTTGAGTTCCTTCTGAGTAGGCAAGTACTTTAAACTCTTGTGATCGATGTAGATGTAGCATTTCTCGCC
Source organism: Excoecaria agallocha (assembly GCA_037975025.1). Lineage (NCBI taxonomy): Eukaryota > Viridiplantae > Streptophyta > Magnoliopsida > Malpighiales > Euphorbiaceae > Excoecaria > Excoecaria agallocha. Next base: position 30,010,194 of record CM075812.1, read on the forward strand.
ATACAGATAATGCCTCCAAATCTTTAATGCAAATACAATAGCTGCTAACTCCAAATCATGGGTAGGATAGTTTCTTTCATGAGTTTTGAGCTATCTGGAAGTATAGGCTACAACCTTGCCTTCCTGCATAAGCACACATCTAACCCATTTCTGAAAGCATCACTGTAGATAATGTAAGGTTTACCTAAAGTAGGTTATGTAAGCACCAATGCTTTAGTTAGCATGGTTTTTACCTTTTCTAAGCTTTCTTGACACCGATCCGTCCACTCGAACTTAGCATTCTTCTGTAGTAGCCTAGTGAGTGGGGCAACTATCATAGAAAATCCTTTGACAAACCGTCTATAATAACTAGCCAATCCAAGGAAACTTTTAGTTTCTGTAACATTTTTAGGTGGCTTCCATTCTAGGATGGCTTTAACCTTTTTAGGATCAACTTTAATACCCTCTACTGACACCAAATGGCCAAGGAAGGCAACCTTGTTCAACCAGAATTCACACTTACTAAACTTTGCATATAGCTTCTTATCCCTCATAGTTTGTAGAACAATTCTCAAGTGCTTATTGTGTTCTTCCAGAGTTTTTGAATACACCAATATGTCATCTATAAACACCACCACAAACTAGTCTAGATATGAATGGAATATACGGTTAATCAAATCCATAAATGTTGTAGGTGCATTGGTAAGGCTGAATGGCATAACGAAGAACTCATAATGACCATATCGGGTGTGAAAAGCAGTCTTTGGCATATCTGCTTCCCTAACCTGAAGCTAATGATAGCTAGATTTTAAATCAATTTTTGAGAATACAGCTGTACCGTTTAGTTGATCGAACAAATCATCAATTCAAGGCAGTGGATACTTGTTCTTTATGGTAACTTTATTCAGTTACCTGTAATCGATGCATAGTCAAAGGGAACCATCTTTTTTCTTCACGAACAATATTGGTGCTCCCCATAGTGATACACTCGAGCGAATGAACCCCTTATCAAGCAATTCTTACAACTGTATCTTCAGTTCCTTCAACTATGTGGGTGCCATCCAATAAGGAGCTATAGAAATATGAGCTATGCCTAGCATCACATCAATAATGAACTCAACTTCCCTTTTTGGTGGCAACCCTGGTAAATCATCAAGGACGACATCGAGGAAATCTTAAATAGTGGAAACATCACTAATTTTTGGCTTCTCTTCTTTAACTTATGTCACATAGGCTAAATAAGCTTCACACCCCTTTTTGATACACCAGTTTGTTGCAGTAGCCGATATGACATTTGACAGGAAATCTGATCTTTCACCCACCACTATGATCTCCTAACCTTCAGAAGCTTTTAGTGTAATTCTCTTCAACCGAAAATCCACTATCACTTAGTGTTTATGAAGCCAGCCTATCCCTAAGATAACATCAAACTCATGAAATAGGAGTTCAATCAGATTTGTTAGGAAGGTGGTTTATTGTATTTAGATAGGACAATCTCTATAAACTATGTTCACTACTACCTTATGCCCCAAGGGATTACTCACTATGATATCCTGATCTAAGTGTGACTTAACTAACCCCTTCCCAAGTGAAACTTTGTTGCTCAGATATGAATGTGTGGATCTAGGGTCTATTAAAGCATAAACTGGAGTGTCAAATAAGAAAAATTTACCTACTATAACATCCGGTGCATCTTGATCTTCCCTGGCTCTCACTGCATATGCCTAAGCAGCTGGCCATCTATCTGAAGCAAGAGGCATTTGGACATTAGCTTGAGTGGGTGCAACTCTACTGTGTCCACCTCTACCATGACCTCTGGTTGCTGCAGTGAGAGGCCTAGTAGTAGGTGTAGCTGATAGAGTGCCTTGGGCATGTGGCCAATCTCTCTGCATATGTTCTTTAGAGCCACATCTCAAACAAGCTCCTATCAACCTCCAGCACTCTCCTAGATGGCGGCATCCATAATGCTCACATTCTAGATTATCAAATATGTGGGAGCCTCATAGGGTGCTAGCAATTGAAGCTGTTGGTGGAGCCGCTCGTGTTGTCGACTTCTGGCTAGGTGCTAGGGTGGCTGTGGGAGTCTATAGGGGAGCTACAGATGACTTGGGTTTCTTACTTGATCTACTGGATGTCCCTGTGAATGGCCTCCTTCTTTGTTGGAATCTGGCTTTTCTACTGGCTTCTTCAGCTTTAATTGTTTCAAGTCTTATGGTTGCATCCAATAAGGCTCCCCTATCGATCTATTCATGGACTGCTAGTGCCTTTCTAATTTCAGTATGAAGTCCCCTTTCACATAACTGGCATATCTTTGCGGGTGGTATATGGTACTCTGCCATATAGGCACTCAATCGCTCAAACTCCTTATCATACTATTGAACAATGCAGGTACCCTGGCATAATTGCCAAAATGCTTCCTCTATAGCCCACTAATGTTCTTTCCCCACGTATTTATCTTTAAATTGTTGGAGGAAGAAATCCCAAGTCAACTGCTCTGGCAGTGTATAGCACCTGACTGTATCCCACCATGTATAGGCTGGGCCTTGGAATAGTGCTACTAACCCTTCAAGCATCTCTTTTGGAGGCTTGTAAGTGATTTCAAAAAGTCTTTTAATTTTATCTAGCCATTCCTCAGCTTGTGTTATAGTTACCTGCTCTCACCCATAAAAATCCTCCACTCACAGTCTTTTTAATTGTTCTAAAATTGGTCTTCTAGACGGTTGAGTTGGCGGTTGCTGTTGTGGAAATTAGGGAGCTGGGGCTTAAAGTTGTCTATATAACAGGTCCGCCACAATTTGTACAAAGTCTGGAGGAGCCTGTGCAGCTTGCTGAGGAGCCGGCAGAGCTAGTGGCGATGTCTACTGACTTGGTATGTGAAACTGAACAGTCAGAGTATTGGCTGCTGGTCTGGCTGCGACTAAGGCCTCACTCTCTACATCGCTCACAGCTAAAGTTCTCATCTAAAACCCGAAACCATAGCTATCACTGAAATACACAAAGGGATAGGTAAGGTTTAATTCCCATTTACTTAGTCTTACGTGGCATGTATATGTATTCATTCAACCATTTACTCACACATATACATTTACTCCGATCTTAGGACCGCCTAAACCTGCTCTGATGCCACAAAATGTGACCCCCTTCATTTATTCATTTCCCTCATATATCGAATGATACTACCAATAATACCCCATAACTGTTAGTTCATTTCTTGGTTTATATTCTAAGTCGAAATCCAAGTTAGCATTTCAATATTTCATATCCACATTAACGTCGCTAAGTTACTATTCATTTGATAAAATTTTCGGCAACATGATGGCTTATAATTCATGCTACCTAAACCTGCAAATATCCAAATTTACACTCCCTAATGGCAAACTCCACCTCTAATAATCCAAATACATATATTACACTTCTATTTTCATCCCACAATGCATCACATAGTACATAAGGTTCATTACATATAATTCATCAATCCACTAAGGTTTAAAGTTTAATTACATGCCATAATTTACATCTCAAATCCAAAATACATATATCAACTATTACTCTAAATTACATTCATGCCACGATTTCATCCTTGTCCGCCTTCAATTTACCTGTCCTTGCGCTCAGCCAAAACAAACCACGCACTAAGCAATTTTGTTGCCTAGTGTTGAATACATCTACACAAAATTTCATCTACATAACCATTTTAAGTAAAATTACGTTTATACCCCTAGTGTCATATTTACTTAAGTAGTTCCAATTTTGTGCTTATATTTATTTAAATCACCATTTAATTTTATTTATGCTTAATTACTTCATTTAATTTAACAAATTTCTCAACTAAATGGAAAATTACCGTTTGGTCCCTAAATTTCTTTTTCTTTATATTTTTCCCTAATTAATTCCAATTTTAGTCATTTTTGCTTTTTTGACTTATACTTCACTCTAAGTAGTAAATTACCATTTTAGTCCCTACGTTGACTTATAGGTGGCAAATTATATTTTAGTCCCTAAACTTTTCATTATTTACAATTTTGGCCTTTTTCCTTTATTTAACTAATTTAACTCTTTTAGTCATATTTTTTAATGCCAAATTACCATTTTATCCCCATTTTATTGCATAATTATGTTTTTGCCCTTTTTAACCAATTTAATGCCATCTTTTGCCTCTTTCATTATTTTATTTCACATTTACTATTATTTGGCATAATTTGTCATTTAGTCCTATATTTTTCACCAAATTATGATTTTGCCCCTAATGTGACCAGTGGAAATCCTCAAATTGGATATGCAGGATGAGGACTCCAATGCTATTAATGGACTGGAAGGATCACTTACCGTGATTTGGCTACTACAGTGTGGGTGGAAGGACCACTTGCCATGATCCTACTACTCCACTATACTTGTGTGTGTCGGCTATCCAATATATGTACTATCCAACTAATCTCGTAATGCTACCACGATATGTATTCCCTATGGCTAGCTATTATATCCTAGGGTCCTGAATTACCCACTGTACACTAAGTGCAATTACCTTATATACCTTATGTCATAATTTACATGGTTTTCTTTACTAATTACATTATGTCTTGATTACTACATACTCATATGGTATCTAATTATGCTTAATCATTATGTATTCATCATAAATACACAAAATATCATATAAAGACAATGAAAACATGTCAATATTCCCTTGTATACCATTCGGCCTCATTAGTTTTTCTTACATACCAATTAATTATTTCCCCAATTACATGTCAAGTATGTTTCTAATACCATTTTATACATTTGTATAACAATACAAGTTCAATTTACCTTATGATACTTAAGTTTCCTTTTAGTTCACCATTATGTTCCATTATGTATTAACATATACACTTATCATTTCCCATTCAAATAAATTCTACTATATTCTCCACATGGCATCATATGTATTTCATACCAAATATACCATTCATTATTAAATTAGCACACATTTTCTCTTCGTACCTAATTCGGCCTACCTTAGTTTTCTTAGTTCCACTTTGTTTTCTTCATCAAATCATACTCAAATCATCTTATTTCATCATTTTATCATGTTAGGTTGAATTATTTCTCATTTCTACATAGGTTCACCTAAATACATAATGTAAAATTTGTGTAAATTTGAATAAAATAAATGAAATTAAGTGTAAATTGTATCCACTAACCTTGTTTTGGCTTGAGAATGACCTAATCTTCCCTCTCCTCTCCTTCTTTCTCCTTTCCTTTGCCATTTCCTTGTATTTCTTCTTTAGGCCAAAATTAGGAGGTTGAAAATAATAAGTTGCAACCATGAATTTAAGCAATTAAAAGTTACTAAATAACTCTACTAATCATGCTCTATAAGTCTATAATAAAATCCCTAACTAATTCTAACAAAAACTCAAGTAGTTACCTAATTAGGTTAACCTCCTCTCTCTCTAAAATTACTCCAAATTAAAGTTTCTTCTTGATTCAATTCAAATTCTAGGGTTTAAAGGATGATTTTTAGAGTATGTGGTTGAAATTTGGGGTTGAGATTTGGTAGGAGAAAGAAGAAATGAAGAAGAGATGAAGAAAATGGCTAAAATGGGATGGTTCGGATTTCTCAAGGAAGAGAGAGGAGAATTATATAATTTTGGGCATAATTATAGATGATTCTAGACCCCTCTAGGTTGTCTTTAAATTCACCAAATCTAGGGCCCAAATTCCTCCATTTACTATTTGATCTAATGGCTTATTTTTAAGCCACTTATCACCATTTCCTTAGTCCTTACACATCTTTTTGCTATGGTGCTGCATGTAGGTGATTATAACTCATTTTTAATGACATCTATGTACTTAGATAATTAAAATATGGCAATTAATTCCATTAATTAATTTAATCTTTGTTTTTTACCATCTTTTTGAAACTGATGTTTTGCTTGTTAGAATGCTCTAAAATTTTGTGCCAAGTGCACTAGCAAATGTCGAAGCATGTTTTTAAAATTTTAGCTCATTATGATATTGTTTTGGTATTCTTCCTACTCTGGAGGCAAATTTAGCTAGTCTGAAATCTAAAATTCTGAAACTGTCAAAAAATTTATTTTTCACTTTCAATAGGTTATTTATGATATTTTTAATAGGTCTATGTGATCAAAATAATTTTTGGAGCTCTATAAAATATTTCAGAGCCTGATCAAACTTTTGATCAACCTTTTCACGACAATCAAGAAAATGCTTCTTTACGTGCTTCGGGGACCTATTTAAGCTTAAGTTCCTCTCAAATTGCACCACTAGACTCCATTTAACTCATACCATCTCACCTAATGCTTAAGTCCACTTCCCAAATAGGTCACCCATCCTCTAATTGTTAAGGGGTGAGCACGTTTAATTATTAAGCTTCTAAAAATTTCTCTATGCTATAGTAGTGCAATCACTTTGATAATTGTCCTAGGATTACTGTGCATGTCAGATAAATTTTCAGGGTGTTACATTCCTCCACGCTGACACCTTCAAGAAAACCTTATTTCCCACTTGGTATTCAATATCTTTTCTCTTTAAATCTGTATATGATTTTTGTCTGTCACTAGCTATTTTTAATCTTTGCTTGATAATTTGTACTTTTTCTTCAGTATTTTTTATAATATTAGGATCGATGACCTTTTTCTCGATCAGTTCAATCCAACAACTTGGAGTTCTACACTTTCTACCATATAGAGCTTCATAAGGTGCCATACCGATGCTAACTTGATAACCATTATTATATGTGAATTCCATCAGAGCAATGTATCTATCCCAACGTCCTGGAAAATCCAAGGTGCAACCTCTCATCATATCTTCTAACACTTGAATAACTCTTTGTGGATTACCCATGCAATCAGAAAATTTTGTTTACATACAATTGTTTCTCTCATAAGGTCTGTAACACAATTCTCAAATGTTCAACTTCATTTCAAGAGTAGACCAATATATCGTTGATAAATACTACCACAAACTGGTCTAAATATCTTATTCATCAAATCTATGAAGGTTGTTGGAGCATTGGTTAATTCAAAATGCATAACCAAAAATTCATAATGGCCATACTGGGTACTAAAAGTAGTTTTCGGGACACCTACATCTTCCACTCGAAGTTGATAATACCTCAATCTCATGTTGATCTTAGAAAACACCCTGACATCTTTGAATTGGTCAAACAAATCTTTAATATGAGGTAGAGGATCTATTCTTCACTATCACCTTGTTGAGCTATCTATTATCAATACACATTTAAGGTACCATCTTTCTTTTCAACAAATAACACTGGTGCACCCCCAAGGGGACACACTAGGACTGATAAAACCCTTATATAACAACTCTTGCAGTTAACTTTTAACTCTTTCAATTTTGATGGTGCCATTCTATATGGCATCTTGGAGATATGGGTGGTTCTTGATAAAGTTTCTATAGATAACTCCGCTTCTCTTTCTGGTGGGAGACTAGGTAGCTCTTTAGGAAATTCATTAACTACCGGTATGTATTGAAGATTTACTTTATCTTTTTTGGAATCAAGCACTAGGGCTAAGAATGCTTTACACCCTTTCCTAAGGAAATGGCCAGCTTGCATAGCTGATATGGCGGTTGTTAAAGGCTTTAATCTAATACCCTAGACTACTATTTTCTTTCCTTCTGCATCTTTTAGTTCTACCGTCTTTGTCTTACAATTAACTATTGCATGGTGTTTAGTTAACCAATCCATGCCTAGTATCACATTGAATTCATAGAATGGTAACTTTATTAAGTCAGCAGGAAATTCCCTCCCTTGAATTACAATAGGGCAATCCCTACATATTTTATTCACACAAACATTGTGGCCCAAAGGGTTAGTCACACATATATCAAACACAAGTTGTTCCACATTTGTTATATTTTTACCCAGGTCCCTAATGCAATAATAAGAATGAGTAGAACCCGAATCAATAAGCACATACACATCAGTGTTAAAAAGTGAGAAAATACCCGCTATGACTTCTGGGGAATCTACTTCTTCATAAGCTTTCATTGCATATGGTCGGATGGGAGGTTTAGTAGTGAAGGGTCGATTAATGATCTTAGAGGCATTTCTAGACTGGGCTCTAAATTGACTGGCTCCATCTCAATGTCTTCCATGCCCTCTACCTATTGAGGATACATTGGAGGTTTCCCTATTGCTTTGTTGTGAAGACCCCTGCTCTTATTTTAATGGGCAATTAGCCATGAAATGATCAATGCTGCCACATCTGAAGTAAGCACTTGTTAACATCCTACAAGTACCCCGATACTTCCTAGAATAATAGGTGCACTCTGGTGGCTATCCTCTACCTTGTCCTGTTGATGTCTCTTTACCCGATTTAGATGAGATAAAGGTTCCTTGTCATATACCCTAAATAGTAAGACTATTGAAATATCCAACTGACTGATCTCCCTATAGAACCCGAGGTCTCTTTCTTATAGATGCACGACCTCTAGTAACATTTATTCTTTGCTCTCTCTCCTTCTTGGCCATTTCACTCTTTTCTACTCGAATGGTTGCTTACACAAGTTGATAATAATCCATTATCTGTAATGAAGTAGGTCTGATTAAGTGCTCCCTAATACAATCAGTTAAGCCATCTTCAAATTGTCGACACTTGAGGCTACAATTAACATAGAATTTGGTGTATATTTACTTAGATGGCTAAATTCCTTCTCATATTTGGCCATCGTCATGCCTCTTTGCTTTCAGATTAAAAATTATCTCAGTTTCTCCTCTTTATAGGCTTTGGTAACATATCTTTTCTTAAACTCTTTCGAAAAGAACTCCCAAGTGAGAGGATCAGGAAATTAGGGCTGCTTTAGTACTAGTTTCCACCAATCATATGTCGATCCCTGAAGTAAGGACACAGAACATCTAACTTTCTAACTAGCTGGACATTAGACCTCATCAAATACACATCGAGTCTTTTCTAGCCAAAATTCTTCCTTCTCTGATTCCTCGAATGTAGTACCAAAGAACTCCTCTGCTCTATGTTTTCTAATTTATGCAATAGAGGCTTTGGGAGTCATCATCCTCTGTAGAATTTAGGCCATGTCTTGAGAGAGCTTCAATAATGCCTCCCCAGGGATAGCAGCTGTAAGTACATCACCTCAGAAAGAGGCTAAAGATTTTGAATTGGAAGGGTTTGATCTCACTGACAAATCACTTTCAGCAGATTCATCTACTGCTTCCCTGGACCCCTCCATAATCAACTATCTATCATAAAATAGGGGCGTCTGCATTAGACAAACACTAAAACATTCCATACATGTATACTCTTAGACTTTTAGTAGCCAGATCCGCCTATACCTAAACACTCTGATACCAAAAATGTAATAACTATACTATGCCTTTCCTGGTCATCCCTTTTCTAAATACCACTCTGTGCGCATACATTCATAATATAGTTCATGTGCATGATTATTACATTCATTAGCATACTTTTAAATTTACTTTATGAAACTGGTTAAGATCATGCAAAAGTGTTACTCACTATATTATGTTTTACAACTGTTTACTCTTTACAAAGCACTTTACTAGGTATAAAATGAAAATGTACAACAGTAAAACCAAAAAGATAACATCTTCATACTTCAAATCTTCCTAGGGTTGGCCTGGTTGATGAATATTTTGCCCCTAACCAAGAGTCTAAACTGGAATACCTACACGAATAAAACCCGTGCTAAGATAAACAGCTTAGTGGGGAACAATAATACATAAACAACCACTCACAGTGGTTACTACCAAGTATGCAGCATCCAATAACACAAGTATACCTTTATACTTATTTGAGAACTTCACAATCAATAACAAGAGAAAATATGTTACTATATTACTTATAAAACAAGTACAAGCATGTGTAACATATTAACATTTGGCCATTACTTTAACAGTTCATTTCTTTCCATAAGTGCTTGCTTAAGTCCTGTGGTGTGGATAATGGGTGTTCTAGATACCTATAGGTATTGATTGTATAAATACCTAAAGGTATTAAATATATGGACCTAAACGGGGTCAAGACTATGGTCCCAATGGGGACATATATACTGTGGACCCAAACGGGGTCAAGATTGTGGTAGCTACATTTATAACCCTATAGGCATGCCTATCTATCCACCACTAAGTTCTATGTGTAGACATTGGACATTTCATATATCATTCTATCAATTATATCCAATTCATTATATTGCATAATTATACATATGCATGTTCATAGGTATTATGGTAATGTAACGTTACTATCAACATGTAAATCAATATTACGAACACATGTATATAATTATATGTATGGGTATGTATTATCTAATGGGAACATTATAAACCATGTATACATATATATACATACCTTGGTATAAATTCATATGCATATGCATTCATAGCCTTCATATGCTCGTGTTTTAAGGTATAATGCATCCTATTATTAGTAAAATACATGGGGACAGTTAAAGGTGATAGAAAAGGGGAAGAAAAAGCAAAAATAGGGGACAAAAACTTGATGCCATTAGTGCGACAATGGGCATTTGGCCAATTACGATTTCCCATATTCATAAAATCCTGCCGACTAGTTTAAAAACTTGACTTGTAATGCAATTTTGACCTAATAAATGACTTTTCTAGTAAAATGATCTTCTACAAAGTCATTCCTTTACATTTCTAGTTTCTAAAACATTAAAAATAATTCCATTTAGCCTTCTCAAGATATTTGCTAGAAAATGTGGATTGCTCCCAATGACAGGGAAGCAAACATAATTAGATTTCAAGCTCAATTTTGATCATCATAGGGCAAGAATTAGATGTTGGTCTCTACTTATGAAATTATATTTATGAATATAGTTTCAATTCCAACTATAAGTACTCAATTTGGGTCTCTCAAACACAAGATATGAGCAAAACTGTCCGGATAGGTTCAATGAACCTAAGGACAAAGTTTGGCCAAAAAGAAGGCATATCAAAGATTTCGGTTCCCATGCCAATTTACACCATATTTAGGTATATCCTTAATAAAAACTTCATTCTAACATCTCAAATCACTACAACAAGGCAACACCATAAATTTTCAATAAGTTCCCATACCTTTTTGTGATTAACCTCCTTCAAGCTCTTCCTTTCAACTTTTCTTTCCCTTTGTTTGATTTCCCTTCTACAAGAGTGGATTCACATGTTGTTATAACATAAATGATTCATATAACTTTATCAATTGATTATCCAAAATCAAAGAAGAAGAGAATAAGGAATTGTTACCCGAAAATGGTAACCCTTAAACTCTCTTTCCTCAAGCAAAAATCATATTAGGATTTTAAAGTGTTCTTAAGAGCTTAATTAGAAGAGTTTGTAGCCTTTGAACTCTTTGAAGTGTCTGGCACCCCTCTCCCTAATAGTCCCCTTAATTTCTACCTTTCTTAAGAAAGTTCTAAGAGAATAGGTGCCAAGCTCCTATTGGCTCCCAATTTTACTTTTCAAAATTACACTAACTTCTTAAATTTATGTTTTTACCCCAAAAATTTCTCTTTCTCTTTTCAATTAAGTCCCTTAATTAACTTCTTTCCCATATTTAATCACATACATCGCCTAATTTAAAATGACCATTTTACCCCTCTTCTCTTAAGGCAATTACCTTTATGCCTCTACTTGTAGCTTACTAACTATACACACACACAGTGATCATATTATCATTCAAGAACACATGCGTATTATTCCAAGGATTAAATAGGGGCCTTACAATATCATCCTCAAACTAGTGGACAAGTTGAAGTAAGTAATAAAGAGCTTAAGTGGATTTTAGAAAATACAGTTTCATCAAGGAAAGATTGGGCATTGAAGTTAAATGATGCCCTATAGGCATATAGGATAGCCTTCAAAACTCCAATAGGTCTTACCTTATATCAATTAATCTATGGCAAGTCATGTCACTTACCCGTAAAGCTTGAAGCAACTAGGGCTTTGAATTTTGATATGAAACAAGCTGGTAGGAACATGTTACTTAATCTTAATGAGTTAGAATAATTGAGGTTGAATGCCTATGAGAATGTAAAATTATATAAGGATTGCATAAAGTTATGGCATGATAAACACCTATTCAAAAAGGAATTTCATAAAGGTGATTTGGTGCTTTTATACAACTCGAGATTAAGGTTATTTCTTAGAAAGCTCAAGTCTAGATGGTCTAGTCCTTTTAAAGTGGTTAAGGTTTATGTATACAGAGCCATCGATATTGAAAATGACAAGGGAGAGATTTTTAAGGTTAATGGTCATCACCTGAAATTTTATCTTGTCGGTGAGTCCATCAGTGATGTAAAATTGCTTACTCTCTTTACACCTAAGGATGATATCACTTAGGTTACTTAATGCTTTCGGTTTTTATACATGTTTTGTTAAGTGTTTCCTTTTTCCACATCTTTCATTTTAGGAGTTTTTAGTATGTTTTATTTTTGTTTACTAGTTTTATCATGTTTTCATTCATTTTTACACATTATTTTTTTGTGTCCTAATGTTTTTCTTTAAATTTTTGGTTGTTTTCATTTATGAGTTTTAAGGTAGGGTGTTCTGACTCATTCCACCAATGTCAACTCGGCACAGAGAACAAGCATGTCGACTTAGCCAGAGCATGCCAACTCATTACCAAGTGTGCAGAGTCATTCCAGAACAATTGCATATCAAGTCACAAATGGACGTGCCGATTAGTAAAGAGATGCATTCCTGTTGACTTGTCACCCAGTGTATTGACTCATTACAGTTAGCATGTGTGCCAAGTTGTGTCACTCATACTGACTGGTGACACCATCTAACCTGCCTGATTTTTCAATATTCTTTCAAATCTTTAAATACGTTTTTTTAGTTTTTTGGTATTAAATTTTTGTTGTTTTTGAAGTTACTTTTTGATATTTCTTTTGAAAGGTGAGAAACCCTAAAGGTCATGACCTTTCCCATTTCAAGTCATGTCCTTTCCTACTTTTTCTCATCCCTATTCAAATTTTCCTTCCTTATAAATATTAGTCTTCACTTTCATTTATTGTTGCAACCTTTTTCCTTTCCCAAAGAGTTATTTCCCTATATATATCCCTCTATTTCCTTTTTGTTCTTTACTCTTTCTATGTTTTTCTTACTAAATATTTGATTTCATCTTTTTTCTCTCAAAAACTTCATTAACAAGCTTTGTCTTTTCTTTTTGTCTTTTACGTGTTCTCCATATTAGCAAGTTTTTCTTTCTTTTTCTTTTATCTCTTATCCTTATACAAAATGCCAAGAATATGTGGATCTACATCTTCAAGGCAACAAGAGGAAGCTTCACAAAGAGGGGACTTGACTTCAGTTTACAAAAGTCCATTTCCAAACTTCAATGATGATGAAGGTGCAAGGCTTATTTCTCTTAAGCCTAGAGAAATAATGTCTTATAAGTACCTTTTTGCTACTCTCTTAAAAGACCTTGGTATGTTAGAATCCTTTACAAATCTTTTAAATTTTTGTGGCCTTGGTAAATTTGTTTCAATGCATAAGCTACCATTGTTAACTTGCTGATGGAGTTTTATACTACTTTGGAAGTGAATGAGAATGATTCTAGGGTGTTAGAATTTCGTATGTTAGGGAAGAAATACACAATCACTAATTCTAGGGTGTTAGAATTTCATATGTTAATGATTTTTGGACATTTTTGACTGAGTTGAGAACACCCTTCCAACCTAAGAAAGGAAAAGCAATGTTTATTAAATATTTGAAGTTTTGGGTATTGTATGAAGTTTTTGTATGTGTTATTTTCCATAAGTCTAAATTTAATAAGATTTCTGTAACACCCACTCAAGTAAACTATTTCTATCATCGTACATATCTCAAATATAACTATAACTTACGATATGTTCTTTAAATTTGTTTCACTAAACCAAAGTCTTATAAGAAATTAAAACATAACATACAAACTTTACTATTAGAACTTAACTTACATAAGTGCCTCTCTAAACATTACAACATTTTTATTACTAAACATCTTTACATTACAAAATTTCCAGTACAAAATAAGAACTTAATAATCCAACAAAAACCAAAATAAAGACTTTATACTTTCAATTTCTCCTATGACTTGTGTTGGCAGTCTTGCTATAGATATTATCCTTAAGAAGAATTTCTAGCTTGGTAACCTACACAGATAAATACCCATGCTAAGCTATAGAGCTTAGTGAGGAACAAACATCATGTGGACAACCTCTTTCAAAAGTCGTCAAAATAATCACACACTTTAAGCATGATATTAAACATGTAGGTTCACTAGAATAATTAATAAAAAAAATATGTTCATGGAATTTCAGGCATTAAACAGTCTCATATAATTCTTCAAAATTCCTACACTTATCATCCATCACTTATTGTCTTAGAAACATTCATACAATACTTAAAATCATTTTCATCAAGTTAATTTTTCTTGATTCCTATAATTTATTCTTGTTTAGCAAGTGGGTCTTAATTAACATTCTTGTATATGAGTTAACACCAAGTTGGATTCCAGAAAATCCCATTAAATAATTCATAAAACTCTAAGTTAAATAACTAGGTCCATAGCATAAATTCTAACTAATATTTTCCATATTATATAAATAAGTGCATAAATATCCTATGTATCAAAGGCGTGTATTAGCAGCCTTATTCCTTATTATCATTAATATATCATTCCTTTACTTCCTTGGGTACAATTCTAATTTTACTAATGCATTTAAAATTTATTTATTCCTATCTCATTCATCATATCAACTTGTATACACAAGCTGTAAGTTCATAATACAATTGTGTTTACATGTAAGGAGTCACACACGACATTTGTCAATGTCAAGTGAGAAATGTATAGCTATAGAGAATACATATTAGCCAATTCAACTATTGAAAGACATCACAATGCACAAATATATATATATATATATATGTGGACCTTGTTAAATTTTCAAATTGAGTGACTCAAATAAGAATAATAATGTAAATGTATATTTTTTAATTTTATTTAGGACAAAATTAACTTTCATAAAAGTAAGATATTTGAAGCCTTTTTAAGCCAATTCTAAACTATTTTAACCTCAGACCATGTTGAATTTATAAAAAGGTAATTAAGTCCCATTCACTCCTCTCTTCACGTGTATACATTTTGGAGATTACTGTTCATCATCCCCTACCTCCTACCACTTTCTTTCCTTTCTATGCTTTCCCTTCTCTCATCCATCAGTCGGATATGTTTGTATATTAATTTATAAGCTTTAAATAACCAAAACCTATAAATAGTTATATATGCAAAATTGGCTCACCGGTAGTATGCCCTGCATGCTGGCTGAAACCTCCACTTAATTCGCCGATAACGTGAGCACGATAAACCGGATGATGGTTGTCAACTTCTTTTTTTTGGTTTTCTGGTTGTTTCTTCACTTTAAAGCATGTTTTACTCATTTAAAAGTGATTTTAGAGAGTTTTAGGTTTTGTTTGCATGATTTCTTACTGGATTCTAGATTTGAAATGAAGGTGCCGGTTCCCTGTTCTTTTTGCTTACGGGATTCTAGATTTCGTTCTCACCTTATTTTAGTCATTCAAGATCGGAATTTAATAATTTAAAATTATTTTAATATAAATTGAATCTAAATAAATTTTTTTAATGAATATCAAAATAATATTTAGTTTGACCAAATGTGAATATAATACATTCAGTTTTGAACAAAAATTAATAAAGTATATTTAATTTGGACAAAGTAAATACAACATATTCAATTTGAACCGTAATTACTTTGAATCAAACTAAATACAGACCCAAACTGAGTAGATTGTATTCACTTCTTGCCAAAAGTGAATACAATATTGAGTTTCTGTCCCTTTCCCTTCTTAGTAGAAAAGTAAAAAAAAAAAAAAAAATGATTGAAATTTAGATCGGTTTCATTGAACCTGCCATTTGTGTACAGCTGCAAAATGGCAATAGTTGCAAATTCCAAGTTGGTAATCAATTGAAAATAATAACGCTAAACTTATCAAGAAGAAGCTCCTTTGAAGATGAGAAATGGAGGGATTCAAGAGAAAAATAGATGAAACTCCCATGTAAGTGAGTAAAGAAAGAAGCTTGAAAAAAACAAGTGAGTAAAGAAAGAAGAAAAATTAAAACCCACATCGCATTGCCATCCACCACCATATTTATGATCAAATTCCCGCAAATGAAATCAATTGTACTAATAAAATCACTACGCATGTAAATTTGGAAATATTAATTTCTAATTGAAATTCAATTTTTTTTATTTCAATTTGAATAAACGATTTTTTATTGAAATTGAATCAATTGAGTTTCACTAGATCTGAATTTAATTTTTTAAAATTAAATTTGAAACCATTGATTTAATTTTGGATGTACATACAAAAACATAAACTACAAAAATAAGGATTAAAATTAACTAATGCAGAGTTGGATTTAGCCATTAAAATTAACTGGTGTATAATATATACCCTTGCTTTACTAATTAGTTAAAGATATTAGAGCAAGGGTATACATTGTTTGATGCTAAGTGAGATTTGGTAAAAGTTATATGTTGCTGTACACGGTTTACAATTTTATTCTATTTTTTTTAAATTAAAATAAAATAAAATTTAAGTTTAATTTGGATAATTGACATCAATTTAATTTTTAATTCAATTTTATTTTCTCTAATTTATTAAATGATCTTTGGGTGCAATTAATCTAATTTCAAAATTTCAATGTAAATTTATCAAAGTCATGTTTTTGCTTTTTTGTTAGGAATACAAGGTTTTTAAGAAAGAATTAATTATATTGTTAAATAAAGTCTAGATTACAAGGAAAATTATATTGAATAATTTTTAACTACCTATTTCACAATTCTATTTCTAATTTTTTTCGAAATGATTTAATTATAACCTTAAATAATTTTTTTTTTCAAAATTCATCTTAATTTTGTTTTGCCAACAAATATATATAATATCATTGAAACAAATGATGAAAATTACAGTAAGCATAGCAAAATTGAACTGTCACATTATACGAAAAGTCCAAATTTGATTAAAAATTCAAATGTATTAGAAATTTCTTAAATTGGCAAAAGAAAATAAATTTTCTCCTTTTTCTTTCGTAACATTCAAATGTGTTAGAAATTTTATTTAATTGCTATTAATGATTGAGTTGGAAATAAGAAAAAAAAAATAGCTGAATTTCAACTGCTATTTACCTTTTTTTTTTTTTTTCGTTTTTGAAAGTGACTATATTTTTTGACTAGTTGAGTTGAATTTGTTTTTTTTTTCCAATTTAATATAATTTTTAATAATTTTTTTTAAAATATATAAAGAAATTGGTTTAAAAAGTTTGGCGATGAAAATCAACATTTGCCCAAAATTTAAAAAAATAAAGGAAACAATAAATGTAAATTTTTCTGCACTATCTTAAGAATTTATTATTTTTTGTAATAAATTTTATTCTTTTTGGAAAAAGTTTTGATGATTATATTTTGGATTATTGTGGCATATTTTGTCATATATCAGTATCACATTAGTGTCATTAATTCAGAATTAACGAAAAATTTAATCTATAAATATTTTAGTATATTTTTATTAATATCAGATACATTTTTCTTCCAAAATTAATTATAAGCGGAATATTTTAGTATATTGTGACTATTTTCTTTTTATTATATAGTTTAATTTGTTATAACGTTTGGTTTGTGTAATTGGCGTGGGAATTTGATATGAGAATTGTTGCTTTCATACTCAGTTTACAAATTGAATTAGTTGATTAAATTTAATTGAAGTTAAGTTTACAAATTTAATTTTAATTAAAATAAAATTGAAACTGAGCTCAATTTAGATAATTGAATACAATATATTTAGTTTGGACAAAAATAAATACAGTATATTCAGTTAAATAGAAATTGACAGAATTTATTTTTTGGGCAAAAGTGAATACACTATCAAAATTTACAGCGGAAGCATTGATGATGAGTTCACTAAGAGAAGGACAAAACAGAATAAAAAATACTAAAATAAAACAAAAGTAAATAAAATAAGTTTTCCTGGATTTTCAGGCTTTTCATATTTATTTACTTTTTTGCCCTTGATTTGTATGAAAAATATACTGGGTATTCATTTTTACAAGCTTATCTTCTTAATCCGTACATCTTCTCTTCTCTTACCACCCCAGGAGCCAATTTGAAAATTTGATAATTTCACATTTGAAAATTTTACATTAAATTAATTGGTGGATAGAAAAATCATTTAATAAATTAGAAAAAAATAAAATTGAAATAAAAAATGAATATCCTAAAAAATACACAATCGTATACACTGTGAGGAAAATAAGATTGAATTAAAATAATCAATTTATTGAATTAAAATAATTAATAGTACCATCATTTATATATCATATGGTCATAGTAGATTAGAAGAGAAATGGAGGGTCGACCTCATTGTATTATTTTGACCTTTTTTTATTAATTTTTTAAACACCTTTTTATTAAATGTTAAACAACGAAAATTTAATGAGCTTGTCTTTATAAGGAAAATTGAAGTTAAACTTCTTACTATGAAGGTTAAAACCAAAGTGCTTTGTCAAATATTAGTTAACTAATATTTTATTTCACGGTTCAATTTCAAAACATCACACCTAATACAACACCGGGTAATAATAATAATAATAATAATAATAATAATAATAATAATAATAATAATAATAATAATAATAATAATAATAATAATAAACTATAAGACCACTAATAGGCATAAAATTATGGGTAATTACATATTTATTTTTATGCACTTTTCATCTCACTTTCAATTTAACAATCAGAGAAAAAAATAAAATATGCTTATCTTGTCAAATCCTCTCAATCTCATATCTCAGTACAAAATTACTATCAAAGTTAATGAAATAATATCATCATTTTATATTATAATATTAATTCAGTAATAAATTTATTTTTTTCACGCCAACTATTTCAACTTTTAAAATGTTATTAATAAAATCAATTTAGTCTAAAAATTATAAATCTAACACTAAAATACTAATGTAGTTTTACATGACATATTCTGAAATATTTTATATGGCATTTTTAAAAATATTTTAAGTTGACGCAATTTGTCATTTCAGTATTCATTGTCAAATTAATGATTTTCTAACTAAAGTAAATTTAGTAATAGTATTTTAAAAGCTAAGCTATTTTTATGAAATAAAAATTTATTTTATAACTGAATTATTATTATGATAAGTGTCTAATGACAACAAATGAAATTAACCAAAAATAATGAATTAGTATCTCTAAAATTAATGGTTTTTTTTGGCTTAAAAGGGAGTGGCATATTCAGCTTAACTATAAATGCTGAAAAAAGAAATGAAACCAATATCTTTGGCATCTTTAATTAAATATTCGCCACTTAATAAATGCTAATGGTTAAAATTAATAGTTCTTTTATAATGTAGAATATGATTTGTGTTGAACGCTTGAGAAAAGGGTAATATATGTAGAAACTTGTATATAGATTTCGTTAATAAAGTTTGATTAAATATAAAGAATTAAAAGAAAAAATTATTTTTGAAAAGAAGAGGTTACATTCAATTAAAATAAGATAGAATTTGAATTTAATTTGGATAATTGAACACAATTTATTCAGTTTTGGTAAAAATAGATTCAATTTAGTAAAAGTGAATTGATTTTTTTTTTAAAAATAAATACAATATATTAAATTTGGCAGTGCATTCGCTTTTGCCCATAATTTGGCAGTATATTCATTTTTTCCCACAATTTAGCGGTGTATTCGCTTCTGCATCTCTTTTTTTCAAAAATAATATTTTCTTTTAATTCTTTATAAATTGATTATTTCAATCAATTTTTAGTTGTGTGGATGTTTTTATAGTGGTGGGGTTTGAAGCGGTATTTAATTGATCAATTAAAATTGAATTAAAAATTAAATTGATGTCAATTATCCAAATTGAACTCAAATTCAGTCTTATTTTAATTTTAAAAAAATAAAATATCTTCAACTAATCAATGGAGCAAGAATTTAACAAAGTATATTCAATTAAACAAATTGAATAAAGTATACTCAAATGAACAAAGTGTACTCAAATGAACAAAGTGTACTCAATGTAAATATATAACGTTATTTTCAAATCTATTTCTTTCAATTGAACAAAGTATACTCAATGTAAATTGAATAAAGTATATTCAATTGAATAAAGTATACCCAATAATACCCGTTTATGCTAAAAATAAATAATGAAGCCAATCCTTGATTCTACAGCCACTGTGAACTACAAATTTCAGTAATTTTGTAATAAAAATTTATTAAACAAATTAAATTCACTAAAGTATTTCTTAAATTTTAGTCGACAATTTAATTTTTTTTTTTAATTTCACTTGACAATTTCTAAATTACAGTGGTATTAATTATGTATATATTTTTTTTAATTTTACTTCTTTTTGTACTCCCTCTATTCCTCATTAACTGGGGTTTAAGGTTTTTGTCCACATACAAGTAAATATATTTACTAGGCTAATTTTTAATCAAATTTAAAATGCCATTGCCATGGTCTCTTTTCTTTTCCATGAATTAACAAGAAAATATATTGACTTTTGAATTTTCCTTCCGTATGTTCTCGCCTTCAATTATATTTAGAGAATTGAAATAATAATTAATGGAGAGAGAGAATATAACAAAATAAAACATTAATTACTGAAATTTAGATAATGTATATAAGGATACATTTGATGCGTTTTTGTTTTTCAATAAGTAATTTTATTCACTCTATAATCAATAGAGGTAGGAGTGAAACTTTAGAATTTAAAAAGTTTTTGCTTTCCCAAAAAAAAGTTGAGAAACCCAAAAACAATAACCATTCTCCATTTAAATGAATGAGTAAGTGGCTTGAGGGTATATTAGTCAAGTTAAAAATACATTTTTTCCAATGATATATTTGAATCACTCAATTTGAACCCTAAAGCTTTTCCCTATATATATATACGCACACACAGGTAACTTGAAACCCTAAGTACAAGAAACACTTTAAAATTACATCTATGATTACGTACATGCAATATTAAAATACTATTTCACTTCGTATCATGTTTTTCCATATATTTTACATTGACTATAGAGAATATGTATTCACCAATATAATTATTGATAAGACATCAAGGATGCACATGTTCATTATACATTTAACTTACAGTTCTAGTATATATATGTGATACTAAATGCTATATATGCATATATAAAATGTAACCTCTTTATATATCATGTTTTCCATATGCAATATATGGTTTCAAATAAAAATAATATAGAGATCAAGTGAAAAACTACCATGTATCTTTATCTTTTCGTTTTATATGATACTTTTCTATATTTTGTATTAAGCCTGTACTTTTATGAAAAAATGGATAATGAGATATATTATAGTACCTGAAGGCACATTTAGGGTACCAGAAGGTATCACACTTGGGACCCAAATAGGGCCAAAACTATACAATAGACCGGTTAAGCAAACTCAAACAAAGTCAGCTAATGACCCAAATGCAGCCGATATTATAATCCGAATGGGACCATTACTATATTAAAACCCAAACAGCTGTATTATACCCTTATAAGCATACCTATCTATCCACAACCTAGACATATACGTAGGTGATGTTAACCTCTTTACTTTAACCATCTTTACTTATTTGTTTCCAATCATGTTCCATATATATGTGTGTGTGTGTGTGTGTGTGTGTGTGTGTGTGTGTGTGTGTGTATACGTATATGTATACATACATACATACATACATACATACATATGTATGTATGTATGTATGTATATATATATATACACACACACACACATATACATATACATATACATATACATATACATATACATATACATATACATATACATATACATATACATATACATATACATATACATATACATATACATATATGTATATATATACATATATGTGTGTATACACACACACACACACACACATATGTATGTATGTATGTTATATTCATATATAACATTCATGGATAAAGTAAAGTCCAATTTTAATAAATTAAGCCAAGCCCATTAATGGAAATTATGTAATTGCACTTTTAAGAGAAGATCCTAGGATGGGCCTGGGCCAAAGCCCAATGGATTAAATTCTAGTATTGAATAAGTTCTCTTAAAAGCCCAAACCACAAACTAGTTAGATTTGTGCCATAAATCAACTTTAGTACAATTTCCAATTTTGCCATTTTTAATATTATATCATACAGCCCATAAACATCAAAAATATTTATAATATGAACCAACATAAATTAAAACATAAAAATTCATGAAGAACATACATTATACAGGGCATACATACTAAAACAAACAAACAACGTGAAACTAGTTGTTTAATGCTCATATAATGCCACAAACAAAGCACAAACACTTAAAACAATTTTATGAGCCATTTAATAATTTAAATAAGGTCATAAACATTGAGTTAAGGTTCTGTTCAGATCTAATCTAAATTTGTTTTTTCCATTTTAATCAAAACAAAACAAGCAATGTTGATTAAACGTGCAACAAATACAAACTAGTCATTGTTCTAAGTGATTTTAAAATTAACCAATTAAATTGTCATGGACCAGAAATAAAACCATTTAAAAACATGTCCAGACCTGTTATTAATATTTAAAAATCACTTACAAACATGCCAAACACGTTTTTACATTTAATTTTGAGAAACTAGTTGTTTACAAACACATATCATGCAAACTAGCACCTAGTTTCAAGATTAAAATGTACGATCAGGTATATGTAATTAAATCCGACCATGAACGGCTCTAAGAACATCTTATAACAGTATATTAACATGTCATAATAATTATAATACCTAACTATTCATTTAAAATCATTTTTAAACTAAAACAATGCAAAAAACTCAAAATAGAAAAATTCAGCATTGCGGTTTTGTGCAACGAACGATTTTGATTCAAGTTATAATGCATCCAAAGCACTAAAATAAGCATGAACCAGATTTGATACCACTGAAGGGATATCACATGGCATAAACATGAAGATCACGCAGCGAAAAAATAAAAATTTGATCATTCATGCCATGCAATATACAACATAGAATCGAAACATGCAATTTTAGGGTTTTTGAAAAACTTACAACCTTGGATGCTCTTAAAACTTGATTTTTCTATAGTCAATATATAAGATAGACTTAAACACCAATGCCAAAGGAGTAGCCTTTATGCCATACCACTCTATGCTCACACACACACTTGCAAAGATGGCTTAAAAATGAGAGTGCTAGCTCTATAGTTTGTATTCGACAATGGGTATGGTATGAAGACACAATATCTAATCTTGTTCTTCTTTTAGGTTTCAATTACTGCCCAAAAATAGAAGAGAGGTAGAAACAATTCTTTCTCTTGTTGAAATCGGCAATGAGAGAGTGAAAGAGCAAAAAATGGCAAGCCTTTAATTTCCTTTTAATACATTAATATATATTCCTTGTTCAGGTCAAGTGTGAATGCTGAAATCTACTATAATTAAGTATTAATTTTAGCCTCTATCACTTCCTAATTAAGGGATATAACTTAATTCAAATTCTATTAGAATTCAAATTCAAATGGCATTAGTCATTTAATCAAAATGCATCACTTGTTTAGGATTTAACATGTGCCAAATTCAACTAGGAACCTAGCTTGAATTTTGGCCACAACAATCCCTATTTAAGTGTTGCTAATTGATTCAAATACTATTTAGGATTCTAACTCAATTACCTTAATTATACATAGATAATTAATTAATTAAAATAAACCTAGTACATGCCGAAAATCTCTCTCATGGACCAAGGTCTATATAGCAATTTTAATGCCCATTACATACATTAATTTGACTTTAATTAAAAGCCCAAATTAATGCCCAATACTCTATTTTAAATATTTTAAGCCCAATGCTTTGTGTGCGATCCTATAGGTCCATTTAATATTGGCAATGAATTAATAAATAATCCAAAGGCTATATATATTCTCTAGCAAGATATTATTGCATTCCAAATTAAATAAAAATGCACATGACATTTAGTGACCTAATGCAATTTTGCATAGTCCCCTACCAATAAATATCAGAATTAATATAAGGCATGGAACTAGTCATCCTTATATATACTAATTCCTTTCATGATATTCCAGTGATACTGAACTCTTAGATAAATAATGATTACTCATTATTTCATCTCGGTATGGCCATACCGATGATATTTTCTGTTTTATCGAGAGGGGTAATCCCTTTACTTCTCTCATGCTCTCTAATATGAATCAGTGCGTACCCAAGCATACCCATACTTGTCACTCTGTTACGAGTACGTTAGGTGTATGTCAAAGTACACAATAATTCATAAAGAGTTTCATAGAGATTTTAGGTCTAAGAACTCCGATGCAAAACTTGCACATGAGAAACACTTATGAATTATACCATGTAGAGCTTTCGTGAATGGATCGAATCCAGATACCATGTTCTAAACATGTATCTATGATCTCTGATTGACACTTTAGTCCATATGATCCATAAGACAGAACTCAACTTATTAGAGAGAGCATACTAGTCTTAATTCATTTGTTATTTCCATAACAATGACCAACTAGGGATATTTAGAATGAAGTCTCAATTTGTTTCAAGGTCTTACTGATGGAATATGACATGGTATGAATGTGATGATAGCACAGCGGAAAAACAAAAATTTTTTATCATACATGCCATACAATTCCATGACAAGAATCGAAACATGCAATTTTAGAGTTTTAAACTTACAACTTTAGATGCCTTTAAAACTTGATTTTGATGATGACCAGCAACCAAGAAGGATTTGTCCACCTTAGATCTTCACCACCAATGCCAAGGAACAGCCTTTACGCCACTCCCTCTATTCTCACACACACACTTGCAAAGATGGCTTAAAATCAAGAGTGCTAGCTCTATGATTGTGTATTCGGCAATGGGAATGATTTGAAGCCACAAGATCTGATCTTGTTCTTCCTTTAGGTTACTG